>CM057171.1:1539458-1632134 GCA_029962745.1 Echinometra lucunter
TGTATTGGTTTTTCCTTGCTCTCTGATACACATACTCTCCATATATTTTCCTCTTTTTATCATCATCCCCAATACTTTTCTTATTCCTCTCTTTCCCCTCTCCTTCAATGTTTCTCCTTGTCAAACTTAACCCATTCGTGACAGAGGTCCACATTTTGTGGTTTGGCCTAATATCTTTTAATGCAAAGCCCTAAAAGTCATACCAAATACATGAACAGAAAGAGCAAAAAAATCTACACAAACTGTGCCCATTTTGGTTGCATCAATATTCATTGTTTGAAGCTGAAAAAATTTTAAAGGAAAATAAGCATTAAAATCCTTAAATTGGCAATGTGATAGAAAGTTTAAAATCACCATTTTCCCCTGCAAATTGGCAACATTCTGACTTATCATAATTTCTGTCAATTTATATTCATTTCTGATACATGACGTTTTATAAATAAAATGTAGCAATAAAATAAAAATGTTGGTGTTGCCAATTTGAAGAATAAAAGCTGATCAGATTAGGCTTTAAATAATTCCTGTCACGAATGGGTTAATCAGTGATTTTCTTTTCTCTTACTCTGCTCCTTCCAATATTCCTTCTTGATATAACAGTCCCTTTGCCCACCATGTTTGTTTTGAAGTGCAATGCCAATTATATGCATTCAATACTTCTGACGATAAAGTATACCAAAGATATGAGCTCTGTATCATGTTTTATTAGGAGAGGTTTTTTTTATAATTTTCACCTTTTCTCAGAAAAAAAATCTTTTTCTAAAGAAGAAAAATATAGATTTAATGAATCTTATTGTCCAATGATGTAGTCCCCCCCCCAAAAAAAAAATGCTCATCATCCTTACTATTCTACAACAGAAATTGCTGAAAGAAATTTCTTCACTTCACGATCCACAATATTCATTTCTCTGGCTTTCCTAATTACCAAATTAATGTCAGTCAGCATGTCATGAGCCAGTGTTGTCTACATCTATTAACAAGGTAAATGTTGTGGTTAATTAGTGCTAGTTATTTTAACTATGTAAAGGACAAAACATGCTAATGACATCATCATACCTTACCTTTCATTGTATGACTGGCTGGTCAATCGCTTGATTTCATTGTGTACAATGCAATCTAATTAGCACTGCAACAATGGCATATTTAGAGAGGTCTTGTAGCACGTCTCCACTATTACAAGTTGACAAAACGAAAATTGGAAAGTCATGTTTTGTACATTGTGCATTAGACTTGCTATTATGCTTTGGGGCTTATTTCGAATCATCGCGTGATCACATTTGTGTCATGTCGTCGAATTACATGACATTTCATAAATTACACGTACAGCCCTAATTCCAGAAAGGTAGGGTGTAGGCCTATGTGTTTGTAAAATAAACCCCTCTTTAGCTTTTAAGTGTCAGGTTCGAGACATGGGTATTTGTAGATTTGCTCTAGCTTGTTCATGAAGTGTTGGGCAAATGTTGCAGATGTGAAGTACATGAAAGACTGAAGATGTGAAATAATACATAAAAGGTTCCCCATTTTTTAACCAAACCAGTCAAGATAGAACTACATATAGCCTTACAAAGGTTCACAATGAAACAGCAGCATTTCTCAGAAATTGTACCTGTGTACAATTGTACCAGTACTCAAACCTAATCAATCACCAAAATATAAGAAACATACGTATCTTTGTGGATATCTTTTTTTTTTTTTTTTTTTTTACAAGAGGAGGGCTTGGTACATGCAGGTCAAGAAATTAAAGTTTGTTTTATCTGGACTATTCTCTGTGATCAACAATAACTCGCTTTTATCGGATCCAATAACTCAGTTTTTAATCATGGAAAATTATTATCAAACATTCAAATTAGTTATGTGTTCCCTAGGGAATTCTAAGACAGCTCCCACCAGCTTCCCATAATGACAAATTTAACAACTTATCTGACCATGTGTGCAAGAGGACGTGCAAAGACACATGCACGGATGACAGAATCTAGATGCATTCAGACAGTTATTATGTCACTAGGAAAACATTCTGGTTTTACAGTATGAACACTTTTTAACGATTTTCTAGGTTATTGGAGACATGGCAAGAATCCCAATGGAATGTTGACATGATTTGCAATTTTCTCCATTATATCTAAAAAGTAGCTCGATGATACTGTTTGAACTCCAACATGAAATGGGATTTAAATGGACCGAATTCATTCAGAAGTCCTTTCTCAGATGCAAGTTTTACTAATCAGATTGCCAATACACTAAACATCAAGAATGCCTTGAAAACAGCTAAATAATTTGTTCATTCTATTTAAGAGCTCTCTAGTAATTTTCTAGATCCTTCTGCCAACTTTAACCCATTCGTGACAGAGGTCCACATTTTGTGGTTTGGCCTAATATCTTTTGATGCAAAGCCCTAAAAATCATACCAAATACATGAGCAGAAAGAGCAAAAAATTCTACACAAACTGTGCCCATTTTGGTTGCGTCAATATTCGTTGTTTGATGCTGAAATTTTTTAAAAGGAAAATAAGCATTAAAATCCGTAAATTGGCAATGTGATAGAAAGTTTTAAATCACCGTTTTCCCCTGCCAATTGGCAACTTTTTGACTTATCATCATAATTTCTGTCAATTTATATTCATTTCTGATACATGACGTTTTATAAATAAAATGTAGCAATAAAATAAAAATGATGGTGTTGCCAATTTGAAGAATAAAAGCTGATCAAATTAGGCTTTAAATAATTCCTGTCACGAATGGGTTAACAAAACAAGATCACTTTCTGATCTAGTATTTTATTTACAGCTTGCAGAGAAATCATGTTACAACTACTCGTACCATCAAAATGTTATGATCCTGATCATTCAATGATGCCTGTACTTGCTAAGATAAAATTATATTTTCAGTATTTCTAAATGATGACCCTACCCAGTCTGAACACACCTCACTTCGTCAGCTGCATGGCCACTGATTTCATATTCCTCTCACAGCAGATGTTGACAGTAAAAGTTGTAAAATGCTGCCTAGTATTCACACCTATAATTCAGGGTCATCTGAACAATCAAACCGAGGTGTATTCTCATTAGCCTGAATGAAAGTAAGCTTGAAATATTAGACCAATTAGCGCATCTTAACCCATTCGTGACAGGAATTATTTAAAACCTAATTTGATCAGCTTTTATTTTTCAAATTGGCAACATCAACATTTTTATTTTATTGCTACATTTTTCTTATAAAATGCCATGTATCTGAAATGAATATAAATTGACAGAAATTATGAAAAGTCAAAAAGTTGCCAATTTGCAGGGGAAAACGGTGATTTTAAACTTTCTATCACATTGCCAATTTAAGGATTTTAATGCTTATTTTCCTTTTAAAAGTTTTCAGCATCAAACAACAAATATTGACGCAACTGAAATGGGCACAGTTTGTGTAGCATTTTTTGCTCTTTCTGCTCATGTATTTGGTATGATTTTTAGAACTTTGCATCAAAAGATATTAGGCCAAACTACAAAATGTGGACCTCTGTCACGAATGGGTTAAGAAAACAGTATGAGTTTGAAGATTATTTGTTTTCATTATCCTAAGTTGAGCCATTGTATTGTAGCTTTCTTTAGGATTTGGCTGTAGAGTTTTGGAAGAAAATTTGCATGAAACTGATAGTCTCACATCATCCGCCTTGCATAAAAAGATACATACATGCATGGTTCTCGCCAGTACATAACACCCATGGTTCCAATACCATGTGTAAAGGATTTCAGACAAGGAAGAACCATGTGTGAAATTGCTGCACCATGCGTGGCAACAAGGGTATAAAAAAATATTGGAGTATATATTCCTAACAATAATGATAAATGTCACAGATTGTTTTGCTTTTTGGCAATGTATTTTTACTTTAATGCCATTAGTAGACAACTCCTGCTTACCAAGAAGTAATTTTCATCTTTTTACTATAGCATACACTGCCGTCACACCTAACTTTTGGTGTTATTCGGTAAAACTTCCGAAACTTCCACGCTTTGCGCATAGTGGGAACCGTGTGTGGATTTTTTTTCTAGCGAGAACCACAGGTAGGTCTATGTGAGATCATGTGATATTCCATTCACGATTCCCGGTGCATTTCAGTGTAAATATTTCAAATTAATGCAATTTTACAATGGTTACTCTATGCTAGGAACCCTGTATCCTATCCGCTCCCCGCACAGTGATCAGTGTCTCGTACACTTGTCCAGTAAACAGAACTTTCGTTGCTTTTACACTTCTTTAGGCCTGTGTAACTTTACGTCCCCTTTTTCAACTGAAATTCAAATTTATTTCACTTTGCAATAAAAGTACATGTACAGGTGTAGCAAAAAGCAAAACAATACATTCAATATATTGACAGTGTAAAACACCCCAAAACAATAGTAACATAGAATAGAACATTCACATTATTATTGCAAAAGTAGGTTGCAGCCAGAAAGGAAATGCCCTTGTAGGAGGCTGACCCATGGCCCAGGATCAAAGTATCTTTCGCCTGTTATTTGTTAAAACCTGAGGAAGAAAGAACTTGACAGCATCTTAGTTTTGCTTTTATCTTACTGCTGAGCAGCTAAAAACAATGAAATCTGACAAAAAGCTTTTGAGGGCCTAACAACTGTACATAACCTTTAGCACATATCCATCAAATGCATTTTTATTTGATACTTGGTAGGATCTATTCCTTGAATGCACTTAGTGTTATGGTTGCCATGCCAAAGCTGGTGGAGAACTGCACATAGAAGTACTGAAGAGGCAACCGTGGGTAAACGCAACATATTATCACCAGTACAAAGCAACCTGCTGATTGGCGAAATAGTAAGCTACTTCATGAACGAGCCCTAGTTTGCTTGGAAAACAGCTGATATTAAAACCCCTAGGACGAAATAACCAGCTAACTGGCCCAGGTCTTCAATGCAAATCAGCCCGAGCTACACTGGATCCAGGCGAATTTCTATGGCTTAGAAAGTGAAGACTATCATAGAGAAACTAAGGCCAATGATGATTAGCCTTCTAATAAATATTTCTCACTATCATTTGATCCAGAGCTCTGACCGAGAGGTGGGATATAAAACAAGGTGTGAACACATGATCATCTTCTTAATCAACCTCTCAGGCTCTGAGGCCAGGAAAGGTTGCAATGATAGTCTGAACTTGACAAAACTTGCAGAGGTTATTTTCAGTGGACCCTTTTCCTGGTCATTCCGAAATTCTCTTTAAATAATATTGGATATTTATATAGCGCACGTATCCACCAAACAAGGTGCTCAAGGCGCTACCAATATTACCCCGGCTCAGCTAGGCTACCAATTGCAGTGCTCACAGCTTTTAAGGAATTCCTTCATGCCGGTACCCATTTACACCTGGGTCGATTGTGGCAATTGTAGATTAGTGTCCCCCCCCCCCCCCCCCCCGACTGTCTCATCCAAATCTACAATCTCCGATCACTATCTTTATGTTGCACTCTGTTGGTTTCATAAGCATATATTCATTGCTCCATTGCCATTAATTTGAAAGAGGCCAACAAATGGGAAATCATGGGGAAAACGAATTTGCAAAAGGCTTGTTTACTTGCAAACTATAATCCGTCCGTTATGCGAGCCCGTCGGACTAATGCGATAACAGTTCGGACAGCACGAAGTTTACCGAACTCAACCTCGTCACACACTTCGGGTTCTCACATTTCTCAACAACTCTAAGTGTTTAGACTCTTAACGGGTCTCATCGTGTTCACTCAAAGAAACCTCTTGTATAATGCTCCAACATTCAAAAATACAAAATATAGTTTACTTCTGGTTTGTTAGTCTAGCCATTAAACTTCACTGCCTTTCCCCGACACGTCATCACCGCAGATTACGTAACACCCCTTAGGCTCTCCTAGGGAGCTGGCCATGTAATTGTTTTTCCATATGACTAGCTGTTTATAAGCTTTTTCATTGGGCGACATTTGAAACAGGTACGGCAATAAATCACAGTTGTTTAGAATGGATTATCCCTTTTGTTGAAACTCGAGCGGCTGACTGCATTCCCCCTCTCTCATCCACCCTGCCTTTCCCCATGATTTCTCATTTTCTAGCCCCTTTAATACCATAAAATGAACCAAATGCAAATGCAAAAGCAACCCAAATGTACATTTCCCCAAGATCATCTATGTACTTAATGTCAAAAGGGCATAAAGTCATAATCTTTGGTGACTTGGAGTTAATGCCCTTTTGGACTCTACAGACAAGAAATCTAGTTAAGTATTAGCTGTACTCTCCTGATGCACTTGTAGACCCATAGCTCTACAGCTAAAATGTAGATGAATATGGATATATATCACATGATCATTCAATCTTTAATCCATTCGTGACAGGAATTATTTAAAGCCTAATTTGATCAGCTTTTATTCTTCAAATTGGCAACACCAACATTTTCATGTTATTGCTACATTTTTCTTATAAAACATCATGTATCTGAAATGAATATAAATTGACAGAAATTATGATGAGAAGTCAAAAGTTGCCAATTTGCAGGGGAAAACAGTGATTTTAGACTTTCTATCACATTGCCAATTTACGGATTTTAATGCTTATTTTCCTTTAAAAAATTTTCAGCATCGAATATTGATGCAACCAAAATGGGCACAGTTTGTGTAGAATTTTTTGCTCTTTCTGCTCATGTATTTGGTATGATTTTTAGGGCTTTGCATCAAAAGATATTAGGTCAAACCACAAAATGTGGACCTCTGTCATGAATGGGTTAAGAACCCTGGGCTTCACTTGTTCAACCCTTTTTAATCCCTCAGTAAAGAAAAGAAGCTCACGGTCATCTAAGTCTGTTTCATGGAAACCACCTGTTATCTGCTGTTCACATTGTCTTTCACTTTTCTTCCATTTCACATCCTCTCCAGTGATCCTCCTCTCCCCAACCTTTCTTTTTTCATTATCTCTCTCTCTCTCTCCATCCCTGCTTTATATCTCTCTCCTTTCTCTCCCATCCTCTCTCTCTCTCATCCTGCCTTTCTCTTCCCAAGCTGCCCCCCCCCCTCACTCTCTTTCTATTGACTTCTAGTTCTAAATACACCTGCCAGCTTTGCACACTTTTTCTTCAATTTTCCCCCCATCAAACTGAAATAAAAAACTGGCAAGATATAGTACAGAGTGAAGACAACACACCCGGAAATGAATCAAGAATATATCGTCTGGAGCCAGAGGGGCGTTAATTCTGTATAAAACATGAGTTTATGCCGTTCTGGCTCTGAACAGAAGATAATGTACTTCTACCCCCCCCCCCCCCCATCCTCCACTTCTCTCTCTCTCTCTCTCTCTCTTTCTCCCAATCCTTCCTCTCTTCTTCCTCCTCCTTCTCTCTATCAATATATGTACATGTATCTCTCTAATTTTTTTTAATTCATAAGATAAGCAGCTTTCTGCAAAGTCTTTCAAGACCACAATGATCATTTCACTTTACTTCAGCACATGACCCTTCCCATATCTGTATAATTCTCATCAAGAGAGGGTGCTATCACATTAAACATAAATTTTGGAAAGTACAACTCTGCCTTGGAATCTGGATTTAGGAATGAATTAAAAAAAGGAAATTTATATACATGTAGGCCTGTTATGTCCTGTTGTGTAATTTCTTCATTCTTTTCCTTGCTTTTTTATATTTTTGTACACTAGCTTTTTAATTTTTTTTTTCTTTTGTTTGTTAGTTGTTTTTTTAGTTATCTAAAAATAATAAGTTTCTAGAGCAATGGTACTACATGTGTACATGTACTTCTGCTTTCAGCTTGCAGAACTACCGTCTATCATGAATTTGGGAAATTGATATTACGTCTTGAATAAAAGTACATGTAATCTATGGCAGGCTTGTCACGTTTTCCCTTTCAATTACAATGTATGAACAATGACCTTCTTCTCACTAACTTCCTTTTACTTAACCATTATTTTAAAAAGTCAAGCAAAGCACATGAAACTGCAAAGAGAAATCCACGTACCAACCAAGATTAAAAAAAAAAAATTAATAATGAATGAAAATCTTGCACAGAACTTTAAAATAATTCTACTTGTTAATCCCTTTATATTTTATTGTTATGCCTGATTTTCATTTCAAATACATTTAACCATATTGGTAATGTTACAGAAATGGACTCATTTTGATGAAATATTCATAAATATCATATCCATATTTGATATTTAAAGGTAAAAAAATTTTGTTTAAAATATTGACTGTGTGGTCTACTACCATGCACAACCCACACATTCCCTAACACATTACAAGATAAGCTACTAGTACTGTTTTTCATTGTAATCGTCAGTCATCCACAAAAACAATAATCATCCATGCATACATGCACAACGGATCATAAGCATGAATACAATATCACTGATATGAGCTCATAAATATTGACCCTAGTCATTGTCTGCTTTAATGAGCATATCTACCTGCTCTCAGTAGCCTCCAATTATCTACCTAACAGGTTACCATGGTAACCAATTATTATTTCACTGCCTGTCTCATCCAGACAGTCCATGGTTCATGTTATGTGTGAAGGATGATGACAGAGATGCTTGGATATTAAGGTAGTAAGCTTAAAGGGATAGGTACAGGAGATATCTTTCTTTTTTTTTTTTGAAATATGTGAAGAGCAAATGAAATATAGCTTCTTGTGATCAAGTAAATTTGGATGGATTCTACATTAAGAAATGATAAATACAACGATGCTCAATAATTATTATTTTTTTTTTTTTTTGCAAATGCAAAATATGATTTTTAAAGGTTCTGTTAAGTGTCAACATGCCAGGTCAACAGCACATTCTAAATTGTGTTTCTCTAATTCTTTTCACTCTCTCCATCCCACCCTCTTCCTCCCTCCCCCCCCCCCCCCCTCTCTCTCTCTCTCTCTCTCTCTTTCTCTCTCTCTCTCTTCTTTCTCTCTCTCTTTCTCTCTCTCTCCCCCTCCCTCTCTCTCTCTCCTCTCTTCATTCATTTATTCACTCTCCCTCTCTTTGTTTCATCCTTGTTATCCAAGTACTTCAATCCCATCTATAACAAACTGAGTAACAGGTGCAGCCCCCTTCAACATCACACATATTCCATATCTACGACAATTGATGATGGTTACCCTGGCAACAGACACCAAGGCAACATCACTTTGCTACTGGCCATCATACATATCAACATAAATCAGCTTTTAGGAAAGTGCCCTACAAAATTAACATACATGTAATACTTTAAAGTTAGTTTCCTTTTTTTTCTATACGAAACCCTTGCAGTGCCAAGTATGCAACATGTATCACATCGAGGGTTTAGTGCAACAAAGGACTATCTGCATTTTATGGTCAAAATAATGTTTTGATATCAAAATGATCCATAAGAGTCCAGGAAAAGAGTCCAGAGATCCATTAGTGATAATGGTTCTACAGCAGGGTATCAACCAAAATAGATATGGCTATCTGCATCAAACCGCAATGTGTCAGAGCAACAAATCTTCATTGCAAGTTTTCACAAAGTGGGTGAAAACGCAGAAAGCCCTTTGTTGCACTAAACCCTTGATATATTGAACACTGGTACATGTAGACAGTTTGATAACTAACATGTCCTCTTCTTTTTTCTCTCTTGCTCATAGTGACAGTGAAAAAAAATCTTTCAATTCATCGAATTTCATAAATCAGGAGTTCAATCTTGAAAAACCTTTATCTGTCGCACTAGTTAAATTTTAGAGGTTCAAACTGTTGTTTAGTTTGATCTCTTCAAGTCTCATATTTTCTACGAGCTCTGGTACATACATGTACAGTATTTTCTTAACCCGCTGCCTACTGAATTCTCTCTTATTTCCCATAGACTTTATACAGGGGCTACCGATTCCAGTAGCCAATGGGTTTAATGTGTCTGAAATCTTGACATGATGACCACTATTTTACTGATCAGAATAGCTTAATAACAGCAAGTAAAGATTTGCATGATTCCATGTAAATGTAAACAAATTTAAAATCTTTTTAACCCATTCGTGACAGAGGGTCCATATTATGTGGTTTGGTTTAATATCTTTGGATGCAAAGCCCTAAAAATCATACTAAATACATGAGCAGAAAGAGCAAAAAATTCTACACAAACCGTGCCCATTTTTGTTGCATCAGTATTTGTTGTCTGAATATTACAAAAAAAAAAAGCATTAAAATCCTTAAATTGACAATGCAATGAAAATGCTAAAATGACTGTTTTTTCCCTACAAATTGGCAACTTTATGACTTCTCATCATACATTCTGTCAATTTATATTTATTTCAGATACATGATTTTTTGTAAGAAAATGTAGCAATAAAGAAAAATGTTGGTGTTGCCAATTTGAAGAATAAAAGCTGATCAAATTAGGCTTTAAATAATTCCTGTCACGAATGGGTTAATTTGTAAACAAATTTTCGGCACTACTCCCAGGGTTAAAGATCATATGTTCAATCTGTAATGAAAATCACAAGTCAGAAAAAAATTGGAATCAGCGGGATTCGAACCTGCCATCTACTGCTTACCGAGCAGTGACTTAACCACCAGACTATTCTGGTTCACGGCCAAATCACGATGAACTGGAGTCAAATACCCAAGATCCTCTTCTTTCAAATACCAAAGATCCTCTTCATTTACTAAATTTAAAAACTGTATAACACAAACAAACTACAAATGAATTAAAAACATGTCTCAGTGGCTGAATTTGTCCCATGAATGCACCATCACTGTCAATACCTTATCTCTTTTCAGCCTCAGACAGTTAGAGATCAATGAGTTAATCGCACTTCCTCCCTACCTAGGGTCTCGAGGCTAATTCAGGAGGAGGTACGTCCTGCCCTTTACCTTATTCAAATCAATGTGACTTCCGTGAACTGTCAACAACTAACAAGACACCGTTTGGCGCTCATCACTAGCTCAGGAATGACACATGCTGTTGGGGAAAATGCTCATGTATTGATGAGACATGACTGTAATAGGCACTAGCATTCATTCTACAAGCAGCTATAGAAAATAGTGGATGATTCATAACTGGTAGACTACGGAATTCTGAAGTCACATAGGTTTAACATAGAAACCACTTGCTTTACACCGTCACTGGGTTAATCAATAATAGTGAAAGCAGATATTAAAGTCGTCTATGTGAGAAAAAAAGGGGCTTTTCATATTTGGATTTTCCTTTTTAAGTCTCTGAAAACCATTTGTTCATATCTTCTTGTGTGTTTACCTTGATCTGCACAAAGGCACTTCATAACAGGATTTTCTTAAATTATAAAATCAAGGAACTGCAAAACAACTAACTCAAACTGCAGTGAAAAAAAAAATTATCATACTCTCTTCCTAAGCTCATGACATGAATCAAAACATGTAATCTAAAAAACATGTATATGTACACATACATGTACACATCTCTTTAGATTATCAAGAGAATGGCACACAGAAAATAGGCTCCTTGTACAGTATACACACCTTCTTCTGGAAGATTACACAGCATTAATAAGTGATTTATTGTTGACAAAAATGAAGAAATCTGCAACCTCACATTATGATAAGAGTTGATTGTGCCACCTGCTTCTAGCTTTATCTTGTTTGTAAGGAATTAGTCGGATTATCTCTTAATTTTAAGAGCAGGGGGTACATCTTCTTACATGTCATCAATATAGATTTAAAATTTTGTTAAATGATCTTCTTAATTAACAGCTACATGTACAGTGCACAGATGTTCTGCTTTACTTCTGTTAAATGTCTTTTTGTTTATAAACAAGTTAGCGTTTCTACTTTTATGTTTATAGAAAATGTCAGTTACTAATTATGTTCTTATTTATGTGTATGTATATGAAAGAAGAACAAAATATTGAAGTACAACAATGAAGTTCAATGAATACAATGCCTCAGTCTTATTCAAGTTTGGAAACAATGCAAAATCACCAGGGGCAGATCTAGAACTTTGTAATACTTTACAGAGGGTTGTTGTTGATGTGGAAGATTAGCCTTGTGCTAAACAAGTTATCCAATGAAGTCTAACTACTACAAATACTACTACTACTAGCATAGCCTGTCATTCAATTTTGAAAATTTATGCTTAATATTTATGCCCAATTATCTACATATATATGGGGTGGAAGAGGGTTATGACATAAAAAGGGGATCCATATTCCATCCCCCCCCCCCCCCCCCCGGAAAAAATGACCACTTGTAAAGCACATAATAGGGGGCACTTCCGAAAATTTCGAAAAGGGATGCCCTCGGTCTCCTGCAGCCCTGGCCATGGCAAACGATTCAGGCAGAGCAGAGGAATTCTGATTTTTACAGTCAGTTCTTTCATATGTAGACCCTATTCCACTTTGTGTTTTAATGGAAAGTAAATTAAATGAAATGCAAGAAAATGAAATGAGGCAAAGACTAGGCTCTTTTGTATCTGAAGAGGTATAACTTTGTCCCCTCAGCCTCAGGCTCTGCAGCCCCAGTGAAGTCTGAAGAAGCAACAAAAATATAGATCTATCGACCTCATTCTGATTCTGAAATCGCAATCATGCTCAATCGCGCAAAATTCCAAGAAACAAAACAATAAAATAATTTGTTAAAAATATTTAACAAAAAACCTGTGTCTGTGATGCATTCAAATTATTTCTCCTGGGACCTGGACTGACCTCAACCTTTTTGGTCCCTGGACTGGACTGGACTGGACTGGACTGGATGGACCAAGATATCCCAGCCTAGCCTCGGCCATATGCAGAGATCAAGACAGCAGAATGGCAAATAATTGCAGTTATCAGTTGACATGGTTGAGCTTGACTTTACTTAATATTTTAGGATCAACTGTTCTTCAACACAAAAACATGCTTCAATGGCAAAAATATCATACTTACTTACTTATGGATACTTATGGATGCTTCTGAACACAGGCTCAAGCCTCTATATTCAGATCCAAATTCCGACGTCTTTTTAGGTTGGCAGGATCATGATATAAAAACAGTTATGTTCTGCTACAAATCGGCTAATCAAGCTAAATTTACACTGCAAGAACTGACTAGAAAAAATTAAACTGTAAAGCACAGTAAAGCCTAACTAAAGTAAAGCCTAAAGGCAATCCTCGCATTCTCTACGACTACGCCACGCGCGCACAACTCGCGAAGAAGCTAGGGCTAGGTTAGTCGCTGGCCTGCCAGGCCTGGCCGCCCCAATCCCAGAGAACCTAACGTTAACGTCTGCTAACGTTTACACTGAAATATTTTAACAAGAAAATGGAAATATAGCATATTATTTTGAAAGATTATACTTACCAGGTAGTAGTGTACGAGTATAAACTGATAGAGATAAGCTTGTGGAATAAAAGCTGGTGACGAATATCAAACGATATCTTGTTGAGGTTGGCAGACAACTCCGCACAGAACATGAGAATTCTACGTATACGGTATACTACAGGATATACATTACAACACATGATGCATTATTGTGCAGTAATTGCGCTAGGCCGGTCTGGCGCCAAAGATCTTACATAATACACAAGAATACACCAACGGGACACTACCACACACACACACAATGGTACCACGTGCATAGATAGCCCGCTAACCTCTCATGACGTGTATTATCTCAGTAGTGATTAACGGAAGAAGTTCACACCCCTGGCTCAACCCTAATCCTAATCCTAATCCTAATCCTAACCCTAATTCTGACCTTAATCCTAACACACACACACACACACACACATAGAATGGTACCACGTGCATACTGTATGCCCTAGCTCGCTATTAACCTCTATCTATTATCTCATTACTGCTTAACTGAAGAAGTGCACACCCCTCCAACCCTAATTCTAATCCATAGACATATAATCCTAACCCTAACCCTAATCCTAATCCTAACCCTAATACTAATCCTACACTATGAACATGACGGACAAAGAAAGTGGACAGAATAAACAACCTCTCATTCTGCCCTAGGGTTCGGTAGTCAAAAGAACATCCTTTCACTGATATTATGTTTAATCAGTAGTTCCAGGTATGCATGTTACCTGCTCCACATATTTTAGATGATAGCAGTGAAGGGATGTTCTTTTGACTACCAGAACCATTGTGTCAAAGGGTAGAATGAGGGGTTGTTTATTTTGTCCGCTTTCTTTGTCCGCCATGTTCATAGTGCTAACCAATGGCGTAGACAGGTTCTCACACCTGGGGGGGGGGATGATTTGCCGTTCACGAGAAATCGAGGATAATTTCGTATATACAGATACACACATCCGCAACCCCCCCCCCCCCCACAACTCACACACACACCCACACACGCATGCACACATACACACTCACACCCGAATGCACAGACATAAATAGACAGGGCGGCGGAGCGTCTTTCAAAGTGGGGGGGGGCACTAGCGAAAAAGGGCACTTTGGGGGGGGGGGGAAAGGGGGCCCTTACAAAAGCTGAACACGAGAAGGAAAATACATCCTTACATTCTATTTAACACATTTTTAAAGTGCATTTTGACATACTTTTCCAAGTCAGATAATAACTACTTTGCACTATTATTGTATACTGCTCTGTCTTACTCAATTGTGAGCGAGCGAGCAAAAAATGATAGGTATTTTTGCTGAAGGGCATGGTATTTGCAGTATATTTCGAGTGGCCTTTAATGATAAAGGCTCCCGGAAATTCATATTATTCGTGTTCCATTATCATTGTAAATTTCTTCCATTTACTCTGTATATAGTTTTTCTTAAAGTGACCAAGCTATAATGTTTAAATGCATTGGTGAGGTCTCTTAGCTACCGATTATTTTTTATCAAAGAAAATATTCAAACTGAATGGGGGTTTGAGCACAATACCATCAGGAACTTAGAACATATAAGACTTTATGGTTACAACACACTTGAACTGCCTTGAGTGAGATATCACTAGTACGAGCGAGCGTAGCGAGCGAGCTTTAGAAAGAAAAAGTAGAAAAATACCCCCAATAAAGGGGCACCGTTCCTTCTAATTACAGTTGTGGGAAGCACTTGCCCGAATGGAAAAGGGACACTATCAGAAAACCAAAAATGGCTCTAATTGCCCTTATCTTGAACAGATGCAGATATTGGACATACTAGAAAGGAAAATGGGCACTTATCAGAAGTGAATGAGGGCATGTATCAGATTTCAAATGGGGCACTTATCAGGGGTGAAAAGGGGCAATCTGCAGAAGAGAAATTGCACTGTGAAAAACGAAAAGAAGTAGTGAAAGAGGATAATAATCACATTCATTTGAAGTGCAAGAGGCGCACTTCTCAGAAGGGAACAGAGCGCTATTAAAAGGGAAAGGCATAAAAGAGCGCATTTCTGTAGATTTTAAGAAGGGTAACTTATCTGAAGCGAAGAAAGGGAAAGGGCACTTGATCAACAAAGAAAATAGGCCCTTCTAAGATAAAAGAAGGGCACTGAACAGGTTTGAAAGGCAGCATTTTTGTTGGGTAAAAAAGGGGCACTTTATGGATGCTTCGCTTCTCCCGGGAGCGCCGCCTCTGTAAATTGAAGATCTACGCACCGTGACAAACGTATATAGAATATGGACTGTCACACATATTATTGCATATTTACATCATGCTATTTACCTTTTTTGTTAAAATTTGTTATTACACCACTTCTGAAAAACTGAAACGGCGCCGAAATTACCCCAAAGTAATATAAATAACTACATAAAATCAGAATAATGATCGATATAGTTATGATAGCAATCGCCATTTCAGTCACATTAACGATGATGATGATGATAACTATTATTGTTATAATTATGATAATAAATACTACTACTACTACTACTACTAATAATAATAATGATAATAATAATAATAATAATAATAATAATAATAATAATAATAATAATGATAATAATAATAATATTAATAATAATAATAATAATAATGATATTTAGTAATGTATTATTATTATTGTTTATTGTTGTTGTTGTTATTGTTGTTGTTATAATGATAGTGTAAGAAAACATCCTTCCCTAAAACCGGGGGGGGGGGGGATGATTGTATATGTCATCCCCCCACCTTGTGAGGTGGAGGGATGCATACCTCTCATCCCCCCCCCCCCCCCCCGCTGTCTACGCCCCTGGTGCTAACCCTAAATCTCAACTCTAACGTTGAATTTGATGAAGACGAGGGGTGTTAACTTCTTCATTATTCCCCTTTACAGATCTATACTGGTAACGTAAAAGGTAATTGCAACACCCCCCCCCCCACTCCCCTCCCCCTCCCCACCCCCCCCCCTTGGGGGGGGGGGGGGGTGAGGAGGCCGGAGGGGAATTACGTAAAGAGAAGTAGAGAGGCAGCGTAGCCTTCTCCATAGAGCGATTGTCTCGCAGTGGGGAGATTTGGGGTTCGAAACTCTTGCATTAAGCGCCATGTTTCTGTTTGTTTTTTCTTCCAAAGTAGCTTTATTTTTTCAGTTGTAGATGACTTTTCGCATACTCCAAACTTGCTAATAAGAAATTCCTATGCTTGCAGCAACCAGGGTGTATGAGGCATGGGCATTTGCGGCAATTTCATGTCACGAGTAGGGGGGATGGAAACCTGGAAGGCCTCCGCCCAAAATATGTTTCGAAAAGTGAGAGGGGGGGGGGGGGGGTAATTGTTTTATGCGAGCGAGCGAAGCGAGCAAGCTAAAAATTCACAGAAAATGATGAAAAGAAGCCTGATTTTGCCATCAAAATGCATTCTAGGCCTATAAAATGTTTAAACGGTTGGCCTAAAATTGGTCAGCTGACTCCAAATTGAAAAATGATATATTAAGATTTGAAAATCGAGGGACAATCCCCCCCCCGGCCCAGAAAAAAATCTAGGGGGGGGGGGCATGTCCCCCCATCCCCCGGGGATTGCCGCCAATATGGGCATGGGCATCAGGCGGGGGGGGGGGGGCCATTGGGGCAGGTGGACACATTCCCAAACAATTTTTCAATGGAGGGGGACACAATAGTGCATGTCCTCCTCCCCCCCCCCCCCCCAAAAAAAAAAAAAAAAAAAAAAAAAAGAAATTGGAAGTCTAGCTTGTATTTCATATAATAGGCTATATGAGGGACAACTTCTAATAAAGCACAAATTAAAGATACTCTCTAAATTATGATTTTATAAGCGAAAAGTGGCAATATAAAATCATTAACTATTTTTCGCACGGATCTCGGTAAGGTAATGTTTGTGCCCGATGTTGTCACTCTATATTCAAAGATGTAACCATGATCGTTCGGCAACCCAGAATTTGACCCCTATTTCGCGGTGTTTCATGTACATTTTCAGCCATTTTTTACCCCTATTTGGCACAAATGATTGGCCTTTAAAAACATCCCTAATTTTAGTATTCCAGGTACACTTTTACTAAACCACCCCTTTCAAATTCAATTCATCAATTCATGAATTCATTCAAATTCATTTCTTGAGGGTAAGGAAATGGTAAGCCCAGGATGACTAGGCCTAGCAAAAATAGATGAATGATTCTACATGTACACAAAGCATGCGGAAGCTGAAAGGTATCCGAATAGAGTCCTCGCTATAACTTCGCTTGCTCACTAAGTTTTGAAAGTAGAATTTTTTATAATATAGGCACTGGCGTACTGGAGGGGGAGGGGGGCTTGGGGGCGTCAGCCCCCCCCCCCCCCCGCAATAAATTTCAACCATGGTTTATTTTCAATTTTATATTAGTGATATCGCTCGAATTTCATTACTTCTCCCTAGACTCCCTCCCTTTCTGTTGTTAAGTAACACATTCACAATTTCCCAAATAGCATGCATAGCAAGGCAGAAAACACGCAAAAAATCAATAATGATGTGTTTTATGATATAACACTTGGTTTTATCTGTTTATCTGACAATGGATTCATATTGAAAATGAATATTCTTAGATTTACCAAAATTAGACACAGGCTGTAAGTTTGTAGTGCCAAATAGTGTTCTTTTACAAAGTTGCAAACCATCAATACTGCAAAAGCTCCTTTACCATGGGAGTACACTTGCTTAGCCAAGGGGGGGGGGGCGATGGGGGCAGTCACCCCCTCCAAAATGCCAACAAAAAGAAATATCGTGGGGGGGGGGGGAACCCCGGCTCGGTCGCTACACTCCCTCAGGGTTGGTCGATTTGCTCCTCGCAAAGATTGAGACCCCCCCCCCCAATATTTTGGCGCTGAAACGAAATCTAGACTATGAAACCAGCACGTTTGATGCAATTAATTGAAAAAAACATTAGCCTATATAATGCCATGCCCCGCCCCTAGGTGGCGGCAGTCAGCTAGGTGGCGGCAGTCAGCTAGGTGGCGGCAGTCAGCTAGGTGGCGGCAGTCAGCTAGGTGGCGGCAGTCAGCTAGGTGGCGGCAGTCAGCTAGGTGGCGGCAGTCAGCTAGGTGGCGGCAGTCAGCTAGGTGGCGGCAGTCAGCTAGGTGGCGGCAGTCAGCTAGGTGGCGGCAGTCAGCTAGGTGGCGGCAGTCAGCTAGGTGGCGGCAGTCAGCTAGGTGGCGGCAGTCAGCTAGGTGGCGGCAGTCAGCTAGGTGGCGGCAGTCAGCTAGGTGGCGGCAGTCAGCTAGGTGGCGGCAGTCAGCTAGGTGGCGGCAGTCAGCTAGGTGGCGGCAGTCAGCGTAGGCTGGCGCAGGATGCGTTGCGCACCTCACTCTGCCCAATTTTTATCCATTTTCATTTCCCTCTGTAGTATTTTTTCTCCTGCTTCTTTCCCTATTTTTTCACTACAGCCCCAGCTATAGAGATTTGTTCTGGTATTTCCTCGAAATCCACTCACTATTGCATGGTCCTGAATGAATCTCCTGTACTATAGAGCCTATAGACGTCTAGGACAAAAGTATCAATACGGAGCCCCACTAACGATCCATTGTTAACCCGAGGTGATTAGAAATGCCTACCCTTTCTTAAAGCTACAATCAACTTTTTGAAGACTCCATGAAATGTGACTACATGAGTAGGATTGTATTACCAAATGGTTGGCAGAAATGGTTGGCAGAAATGGTATTTGCTTACGAATTAATGCAAGCTAAATTATACCAACGTTCATCGGACGAATTGATGGATGGTAAAATGAAAAATTCACTTGAGTAATTCATTGAGAATTTTTTTCTTTTGTTTAAGGTCCTCATCAAAGGGACTGAGTGTCAATCACCTTCAATACATTATCAAAAATCATGAATAAGTTGATTCATATACACAATCTCATATTTTATTCTTGCCTTTTTGTATTCAACTGCAAGTCGAATTCGAAGAAAATTAAAACTCAAAAGTCCAAATGTTAATTGTACGACGCTGTGTGAGCTGTGTAATCTTTATCGCACTTTCTCCACCGGTTCGTTTTATTCCAAATCATTCTCCCCTGCTGTTTTTAATGTGATGCCCGATACCACATTTCCTTTTCATGTGTTATAAATGCTTATGACATGCAGTGAAAATCACTTACATGCATAGTATATTGGACTTTCGTTTAATTTGGGGAAAGAAGGATCGTCCCCTTAAAATGCAAGTATTATTGCTTTGTCAAGAATGTCTGGTTACTCAGAGCCTCCACCCATCTGTTTCATAAGGAATTTGGCAATTACAAAGAGTGCACTGTCATCAGGCTCTGGTTCACTTCAATCGAACTTCAGCTTTTTGTGCTTTGAAAATACTGTACGAGTAAAAGGAAATAAAAGCACTACTCCGCTCGAACTTGACTGATCAAAGCCCTTTCACTAAGGCAACCACATGGCGTTACTGAGAGCTTAAAATAACATTGGAAACCTATTCAGTCATGAATGTGGAAGACGAGCTCTGGAGCGAAGAGGTACATTGACTTTTCAGTACAATAAGATGTCTTCAGATATGAAAGACAAGTTTGAATGCCTTAAAGCTTCACTTTGAAAAGACACCTTCAAAAGCCGATTTATCTTTGGTATGTCACTGAGGCACTGATGTACGCTAATACAAAAAACAACAACAAAGAAAAAAAACACACATGCATGTGACCTTAGGTACATGCTACGTTGGGATTGTACAGAAAACAAAATTCATTTTTTCCCTTAAAGAGACATTTAATATGACAGAGATACAAGTGTATGCTCGTCGGTGTAAAACAATCTTTTAGATCGTGAATGGCGCAAAATGTCATCACAAATCGGAAGTCATCACTTCACAAATGGGAAAGAATAAAGGGTGCCAAAATAACCTGGGGGCTGGTAGAGAGTCAGCGTAGCCCACTGCATCTCGAGCGATTAACTCGTAATGTGGAGATTTCGCTTCGTGGGTTCGAAACCCATAAAGCATTCTTTTTTTTTTTTCAGTTCGGTTTTTTTTTCTGTTTTGTTTCTTTATGTTTCATTAATTTTTTTTTCATTAACGGATGTTTTCTTATGCCCCAACTTAAAGTTTAAAAAAAATCTCTATGGAGCAAACAGCGTGAAGTTATTATTTTGGCTTCTTGCGGCAGTCATTGCAAACCTGCTAACAGGAAAAGATAAAGGGTGAAGATGAACTGAAAGATTGCGGTGAGGCAACGTGTACCCCTCTGTACAGAGCGATTGGCTCGCATCTCCTCGACAAGGATATTTAGGGTTCGATGCCCACGAAGCACCTGTTTTGTTTGGGTTTCCATTTTGTTTCTTCTTCTTCTTTTTTCTTTTAGTAACTGATTTCATTTTTGCATGCTCCGAACTTTTTAATAAAAATCCCGACGTAGTAAACTGTATGTGTGAGGTTATTATTGGTTTTTTGGCCGCAGTCATTTTCAAACAGGAAAGGATAAACTGGAGGGTGGTAGTGAGGCAGCGTATAGCTCTCTGCATAGAGTGATTGACTCGCATCTCCTAGCTTGATGGAGAGATTTTAGGTTCAAAACCCAGGAAGCACCATTTTTTGTTTGGGTTTTCCCTTTTGTTTCATTTATTTGTTTTTCAGTAATTGATTTCTTTCCAGCATGCTCCAAAACTTGCTAATAATTAAATCTCTATGCCGCAGACAGTCTGTGTGAGGTTATTATTTTGGCCTTGTGGCAGCAGTCATTGCAAGGATTGCAAACATTGAAAGGATAAAACGCAAAGATGAACTGGAGGATGGTAGTGAAGCAGCGTACAGCCCTCCTTAACGGGGAGATTTTAGGTTCGAAACTTATTAAGCTTGAATTTTATTTTTTTGTTTCTTTCTTAGGCTTTGTATTTGTTTCTTTCTTTGTTTCTTTTTTTTTTTTTTTACAATGACGGATTACTTTTTCGCATGCTCCAAACTTGCTAATAAAAGATCACTATGCAGCAAACAGTATGTGTGAGGTTATTATTGTGGCCTTTTGGGGCAGTTATTACAAACAAGAAAAGATAGAGAGTACAATCTCAACATGAAAAGGAAAATAGATAAGAATTTATGATTATCGTTACAGCACTGTTTATATGTCAGCGTGAGTTGTAATAAGTAAGTGCGAGCGAACTTGGGGGGGGGGGGGAATGAAAATATTTTCATAGCTGCAATTTAGGGGCGATGTTCGTTCTTAGGAAAGTTTTGTTCTTTGCATCCCCAGCTCTTGCCTTCTCCTGCTCCATGCACGGTTTCACCCTGCAGTCGTATCAAGAACAAGGTATTCTGTTATTAGGCCTATATGAAACGAAACTTCTCTGATTCTTCGGAGCTATACACATTACCAAATGAGAAAAGGAATAGTTAAAAGAGGGGAAATGGCATAATAAGGACGAAAGAGGAACATGCATTAGATTTTAAGGAGCACTTATCGAAAAGGTAATTGCAATACTCAAAAGCGAAAAGGGGCACTTACAATAAACTTGGACTCTCATAAGACATAAAAGGGGCACTTGTCAGGTTTAATGGGGGTGAAATGGCACTTACTAGAAAGCTAAGTGTGTACCAAATTTCAAAAAGAGAGTAATGCCAGAATGGAAAAGGTATAAATGTGCTAACTTATCAGCGAACAAAAGGACACTATTGGGCACTTTTGGCGAATTTACAGGAGGAATGGGACACAATTTACTAGCCAGGAAAAGGAGCAATTCATCAGAAGTAAATTGGGGCATGTATTCGATTTCGAATGGGGAACCTGCCCAAATGGAAAGAGGGAATTTATCAGAGATGTAAAGGAGAATGCACTTTTAGAACAAAAAAAATGATCAGTCAAATCGGGCCTTATACCTTTCAATAGGGAGATTCATTAGAAGTAACAAGGACTCACTTGTCAGAAGGGAAAAGAGCGCTATGGGGAAATAAGAATTAATGTAAGGATCACTAATCTGGTGTAAAAGAGGAGCATTTAAGGGATTTATTTAAGAAAGCTGAATTACCTGACGGGCACTGGCGTACTGGAGGGGGTGGGGGCTTCCCCACCCTAAATAAATTTGAACCATGGTTTATTTTCAATTTTAAATTAGTGATATCACTTGAACTTCATTACTTCTCCCTAGACTCCCTCTCTGTTGTTAAGTAACGCATTCACAATTCCCAAATAGCATGCACACCAAGGCAGAAAACACGCATAATATCAACAATAATGTGTTTTATGATGTAACTCTTGGTTTTATTTGTTTATCTGACAATGGATTCATACTTTGAAAATGAATATTCTTAGCTAGATTTACCAAAACTAGGCACGGGCTTTAAGTCTGTAGTGCCAAATAGTGTTCTTTTACAGAGTTGCAAACCATCAATACTGCAAAAGCTCCTTTACCATGGGAGTGCACTTGCGTAGCCAAGGGGGGAGGGGGCGATGGGGGCGATCACCCCCTCCAAAACGCCAACAAAAAAGAAAGCAAAAAAGTAGAAAGAAAAAAAGCGGGAGCGAGAAAAGAAAAAAGGTAACATAAGAAGAGCGGGGGCAGACAAGGAACAATTCAAAGAAACGTCGGAGCTTCCGCGCTTCGCGCGGGAGGGGGGGGGGGGGAACTCCCCCCTCCCGCGAAAAATCTCCGTATCGTGAGGGGGGGGGGGGGTAACCCCGGCTCGGTCGCTACATTCCCTCAGGGTTGGTAGCTTCGCTCCTCGCAAAGATAGAGCCCCCCAAATATTTTGGCTCATTACGCCACTGAATATAGGGCTACTAGCACAAAAACCACAGCCCCCTAGCTAACGTGTAATTTAAGTTAAGAATGTAAGATCCCTGTGCTCTGATGAATGGACATTTTCTGCGCCAATTCCGCGCCAATGATGTGAACAACAATAGTCATAACACAATACTACTACTACTACTTCTAACGATGATAATAATTATAATAAATATTATGTTTTGAATTATGCTCTTTTTTTAGATAACTGGTTTGAGGTTTTCATTTCATTTATTTGCATGCTCGATTTCAGCTATGTACTCGAATATGTCATTCATGTGTTTATTGTAATGTGATTGTAAATGCCCTGTATACTACATGTATGTTGAAAAACATGCATCCTGGGAATGAATTTTCACCTTTTATTAGAATTATTGAAATGAAAGGACTGACAAAATAACAATAATTTGAGAGTGGATCCTTGATTTTTAAAGGAAACGATGGGAATTCAATATTATCTGAAAAATACCGATGTTCGTAGCAAGTTAACCCGGGAGAACCTACTTCGGTATCTCTTTTCTAAACAGGAGTCACCCAGTGAATGGCTTGTAATTAAGGTAATAGCATGGATCCTACTAAGACGGGATCCATGGTAATATTATAAGGAAATCAGCTAGGGATGGTGTACTCTCTCCCTCTCCTGACAATGTGGACCTAAAAGTTTGATCTGCAGTTTGGAACTATACAGCGCGTTCCATAAAAAAACGAAACCCTACTAAAGTCCATGGGCGTCAATCGAGTGGGAGACACAATAGTGTATGTTCCCCAAAATTTTGGAAAAAGACACCTGAAGAGGCTAATAGGGTATGTTCCCCCAAGGGGGGAGGGGGCAGGGGGTACAGTGCCCCCCATTTCCAAGTAAACAAAACATCCCCTTACCTTACCCATTAAAAATGCCCCTTTTAAAAATGTTCAGTGACCCTCTTTTCTTCTTAAGAGGGTCCAGTTTCTTTCTCAATAAGTGCCCTTCTTTCATGTTCTAGTAAATGTCCTTTTTCACTTCAGATAAGTCGCCCTTCATAAATCCTACGACTGCCCTCCCCCTTTTACACCGGAATAGAGACCCTTTCCCCTTTTTCATAGTGTTCTTTTCCCTACGCATGAGAAGTGTGCTCTTTCCACTTTTAATGAATGAAATGTGGTGAGTTCTTCTTTTGACTGCCCATTTTCGGTTCTAATAGTGCAATTTCCATTCTGCTGAGGGCCCCCTTTCACCTCTGATAAGTTCTCCTTTTCCATTTGGGCAAGTGCCACATTTAAAGTCTGATACATGCCCCAATTTAGTTCTAATAAATGTTCCTTTTTCTTTCTCTGTCCCATTTCTCATTCTGTTACGTCCTATAAGTGCCAAAATTGCCCCCTTTGTTTTCTGATATGTTTCCCTTTTCCATTCTGTCATGTGCCCCTGTTTTTATATGATACAGATCCATTTTAATTTCCTATTTTGGGTGCCGCCTTTCCTTTTGTAAGTGCCATTTCAAATGTTCCTTGAAGGGAGAAGTACAATTTCCTCTCAAATAAATGCCCCCGAATCGTGTCCCCTTTCACTACTAAAAATGAGCGTCCAGTTTCATTATAATGAAAGAAATGCCCCTTATCAGTGCCCCTTTTCAGTGTCCCATTTTCAGTGCCCCTTTTCATTGCCCCTTTTTGTTATAGTATTGCAATTCTTCCGATAAGTGCCCCTTCGAATCTGATACATGTCCATTTTAATTTATCCCTAAAGCTTCACATCTGGTAAGTGGCCTACATAAAGTCTAAAAAAAAAAGAAGAAAAAGCCATATACCGGTATCGGAGAAGTTTCATATTGAGATTCTCTACTTATTTACTACGGTATGAGGGAGGCAGTGCATCAAGAGACGAATGCTAATGGCACAGCAGCCAAAACTTTGATAAGAATGAAAGGTGCCCCTAAATTGAAGCAATGAAGATATTTTTCTTCTTTTTTGAAAGCTCCTCGCTACGTTTGCTCGCTCTTACATATTTCAGGCATGGCACATCAAGTGTGTTGAAGCCATGTAAGTCTTATCTATTCTCCTTTTCATGTCGAGATGGTGCTTAAGATTAAAACCCCCTTTTGAAATTGACCATTTTTTCTCTAATAGCATATCGGTCGTGATAAGATCTCAAATATGCATTGAAAATTATAGCTTGGTCAATAACAAAAAGGACAGGCTTCTGGGTGACAAAAACAATGATAGAGATAAACCCAGAAATAATTTTGAGACATCTTTATCATCAAATCACTTCAAGTTCCTGCCCCCCTCTCCCTGCCTCAGTATATTTTAGGGTAAGCGTATGCTCGTTCCCTCCCTTTGAAAGCACCCCCCCCCGAAATCAGCAATAAGTGAAAGTCCCTCAATACTTTTTAAGATGACAGCTGTCACTTTATTCCAATCACCATCACTCTCCTGCTACTGGCTACTCTGTACAATACTACCAGTATCGTATTTCTTCTACCATCTTACTTCTACTACAATTTTACTCTTGACAAATGCACGCCTCTCATACAATTCTGCGTTTCTCCTCTTCTGTCATTCCCACAAAAATTTTGTTCACTTCATTCTCTTTCGTCTCAAATTATCATTGAAATTCTCTCACTTGATTTTGCATCTCGCTTTTCTGAAAACGAAACAATCTGAGCATGAGCAGATAAAGGTCATTTGAGATAAAATCTGAAACCCACTGACATGGAAACTATTCAAGGCTTGCCGGACATAGCAACAAGCAATGCATGTGAACTGGATTCCAAGCATTGTGGTTCACTAATTATAGAAATCAGGCTAATGGAATAGCTCGTCTCTAGGTGCTTATAGATGAAATGTGCATAAATTGGAAAACATTACCAAACCAGTCTTCTGTTCACTCATCGTGCATTCCATGATACCCAGGTGGAAGTATTCTTTTTTCACCAAGGGAAATAAAGGCTATTCATGAGACACATCTGTCACTTTGGGAGTGACTATTCTGAGTGCACAAACATGAACTGTCCATGTTCTAAATTATCTGTGGATATTTGAGGTCATTTGAGACACGAGTTAACCACGAACTGGCTTATTCCATTTTTATTGTTCCACTTTTGGAGGTATCCTGAAAGTGAGAGCAGAATGAAGATGAGAAGTTTCATTTAAAAAAAAAAAGAAAAGAAAAGAGGAAAGGAAAGATGAAAGTACCAATATGAAAAATTACACATTTCTTCAATCGATCACAAATATTACGAATTGACAGTTAATACTTGGGCAAAAGAAGTCAGCCCCCTTAAAATTTTTGGCTCATTACGCCAGTGACGGGATGGATGTAGAAGTTAGAAGCACAGAGGGAAGGGGAATGTATAACGCCCGCCGCACACCATACGATCCGTCTGCGATCCGATTTTGGAATTTTTTTTTTTTTATAGCATTTGATATGAACATTCAAACATGTAAATCTTCATGATCAAAGTTCCGAATAGTTGTATGAATACTAAAATCAAAATTTCGGGCTATGCACGAGCCTCCTTGTAGGAATAAAAGCGAATTCAATTCCAAATCGTAGTGATGTCATAGCAATTTTGATCGGCTACGATTTGAAGCCGATTTGGCCTTTACTCCGACCACAAGGCTTGAAATTAACGAAAATTTCGAGCTTAGTATTCCTGTCATTATTCCGAACTTCAAATAAGATAATACACTGTATTACTAGTTTAAACTTTCATATTTAATGCAAAATGCGATTTGTTCGAAAATCGAGTTGCAGTCGGATCGTATAGTGTGCGGCGGGCTTAAGAGAGTAATAGAAGGAGATACCGGAAGAGGAGAGGGCAATGATAAAGAAAAAAAAAAATAAAATAAAAATCAAAAGACAAAAAAAAGGGGGGGGGGGGGAGGAAAAAGTAGATATATTCCAAGAAAGGTTTTCTCATAGAAGCCCCTTCTTGTAGCAGCAAAGACACCCTCTCTTACATCATAAACAAAATGAAGTCACAAAAATGATTCTTTTAATATCAAATACCTTTAATATTTCTCTTTTTACATGCATTTAGAAAGAACAATTCTTTCAAGTACTTTGAATATTTTCATACTATTTCTTGAACTAAGTCTCTGATATATTTCGTTGGAGTACATCATCTATTGACTGACACTCCTTACATCCTTTAAGTTGAGAGCTAGGAGGACATTCATTCTATACATAAGAACATGAGTTCATGGCAATACCCTCCGGTGCCAAAATGTTCCCTTTATTTTTATTACACAGTCTCAGCATAAAGAATTCATCCAGCAAAGTATAATTATTGAATTACTAGGTATCCTCAAATACGGAATATGATGAGGATTACAGAAAATAATTTCATAATACATTTGAATATTTCCATACTATCTATTTAAATACAAACTCTGACATGTAACTTTGATGGACACCATCTATTGGCCTACACTTACCAGTAAGCTCATACCTCATCTTCTTTGACAAATGGAAGCAAGTGACATACCAACTAAATCTGAGTCACGTTTCCATATTTCATCTGATGTGCTCTTCTTCCAGGCCAAGTTTTTCATATTGTATGTAATGTTCTCTTCCTCTGGGCCAAATTTTATGCATGAACACTCATCATGCTAAGAGATATGTTAGAAAAGACATTACAGTCTTCCATTGACATCAGTGTAAATGGAAGATACATTTTGCTCTTTTACAGAAAATGTCACTTTTGTCACTTGCTTCCTTTTGTCAATGTAGGGCATCCCCTTTATATTTCTCAAGGGGTAAGCATGATGAATTCATATCTGACTCATTAAATTGGCAATGTGAGTTTACAACATTCATACATTCACTTAAATTGGCAATGTGAATAACAACATTCATACTTTACTTACAATCTAGAGGTTGCTTATCATTCAAATACCTTGCAAATCAGTTCAAAGATGGATTGTAGATGGCATAGCATGTAATAGCATGATTGATTGATCACGATTGATTCACAGGAACAGGGGGGCGTTTCATCAACATTTGTTGTCTGACAAGTTGTCAGATCTGACATCTTTCCTTGATTTTGATTGGCTGAGAAGCATCATTACTATGGCAACTGTCGGATAAAACAGACTTTGTCGGATAAAACATCCGACAAGTCGTTTCATGAAACGCTCCCCTGGTCTCCTGAACAAAGAAAGGATATATACATCTATTTCTGGAAGGTAGCTAAAACATGCCAATATCACATAATAACCAATTAGGAAGTTGTAATCTTGCAAAAACAACAATAATAAATACTGCAGTCAAACCCATGAGACCGCTGATTGCTATCATAAAAGATTGCTCAAATAATTTACCTGGTAGTTTTATGGCACCCTTCATTATTTTTGTAATTTATCAAAATTGGAAAACTCAAGATATCTTCACCTACCCAACTTTTGAAAACATACAACCATTATCTCAAAATAAAAAAAAAAATCAAAATAAGAGAACAACTTGTACGAGAAAAAGAAACTGTTTAGATAATTAATGAATGGTAAAGAAGAACCATTTAAAATCTAAAAAAGGCATTAATATAATTTTCCTAGTAAACAATTGGATGCTACATAACACTTTTCCTTTAAATACATAAAAATTATATAGATTTTAAAATGTGATGATGCTAAAAAAAATGATATGGCAACTTTATTTCAAGTAAAATAATACAATCCACTATGTTTTAACTGAATGATTATATTATCAAATTTGGATCATCAAATAAATGAAAAAAGTCAAGATTAAATCATTATCATGCACTAAAGAAGAACTTCTCACTTACATCTAACGTAGAGGCGATCAAACGGCTTCATTCAGAAAAATTACACATATTCATTGCACATTTTGAATACATTATAGAGGCAGATTTATCTTCATAAGTTCATATACAAAGCTGCCAATTCCAATTGGAAAAAAATCCTATTCTTTATATCTTCAAAACTTATTTTCTAGCTCAAAATCCTGCTTTTGGCCTGAAACTTCGAAACATATAACAGTGTGATTCCTTTGCCACTCTGCATGATAACTAAACTATAAAACAACATCATCAATATAGGGCTTACTTAATTATTTTGATCCTAACTCTTCTAAATTGTACTTCATCATTTCAAAGATCTACAGAACAAAATAAAGAAATACACAGATAGAATATACTTATCAAGGTAAACTAAAAATTTTGATAATATAACATGAAAATAAGATAAAATAAAGAATCACTGTCAGAACTTTTGAAAATCCTATTTTAATGGGAAAAATCCCATCGTCATATTTCCTTCAAGAAACATATTAAATTGGATAAAATCCGAGTTGGCAGCTCTGAATATATTATCTGCTGTTGATGCATAACACTGATCTGATATTGCAGTAAATAAAACTCAATTATGTGCACTACTACAAATGCAGCTAAACATCTCCAAATGAACATTTTGGACCAATAACAGAATATCAGTCAATAAAAGAATTTCTTTCTTTCTAGAATAACTACCTTAAGATCTTCTGATTATCACTTGCCTTTAAATAGAACTAATGTACGTCTGACAAGTGTATTTTATAGGGGATCTGGAATGAATTACACCCAGATATAAAGAAAAGTCCATCTTTAAATTCACTTAAGCATAATCACTATAAGTCATATTTACTGAAGCAATATTAGGCTCTTTGTCTGGCATTATACCTTGTCTGTGTTGGGCTTGTCCTGGTTGTTTAACTTTTATTTTATTTGTTTGTTGTTGTTTGAAAAAAAAAATTATTGTATGGTATCCAGTCAATATGTCCATCTACATTTATTTCAACTGCTATTATATATAATATTGTATTTTGATACTCAAGGTGGCAGCTGTTTATAAAGCTTTTTGCTTTTCTTGCTGTCTCCTCTATCTTACGCTTTTATACTTTGTATCATATGTATTTTTAAACTATTGATGGGAATAAATGAATTGAATTGAATATTTCTGAATATTTATTTAATTTGTGTGCAGTAAATAAACAGTATAAAAAATATGATGAAAATAGATTATGACAAGGCAACCTTTAACATTTCACACAAATTCAAGAAGGAATGAAATACATACATAAATTGAGATAAAATTCATTCCCGTTTCTTAGCATGTTTCTCCTTGATAAAGTTTTCCCAAGTTTTCTCCCTCTGCTTTAGCAAGAGCACTAGGATAAATATGTCCCAACACAACACTGGCCAAACCTTCATTTTAAAGTCTTTGTGGCACAACACTCAAAAGGCGCAATATAGAATAATGGACTTGGTGATTCAGTGGTCAAAGAAAGACTCCACAATGCTTCGCGAGACGTGCCAGAACAGACTTCAGAAACATTGCTGTTGAACGAACCAAACAAAATTTAGTCTGCATTGGCAAGCATCTGGTTTTCAGAAATATGGCAGATGCATACATGCACCTCTTGACGAGGTACCATACATCTCATTGGGTAATACCCCCATCCACCCGTGATTGTAATTCTGAATAGCACCCTCTAAATGTTGTGCCACACAGACTTTGATGATCCATTTATGCTGATGAATCTGGTCATGGGTTTTAACCCATTCGTGTCAGAGGTCCACATTTTGTGGTTTGGCCTAATAACTTTTAATGCAGAACTCTAAAAATCATACCAAATACATGAGCAGAAAGAGCAAAAAAAAACTGTGCCCATTTTGGTTGTGTTAGTATTTGTTGTTTGTTGCTGAAAATTTTCTAAAGGAAAATAATTAAAATCCTTAAATTGGCAATGTGATAGAAAGTTTAAAATCACTCTTATCCTGCAATTTGGCAACTTTTTGACCTCTTATCATACTTTTTGTCAATTTATTTTTTATTTCAGATACATGCTTTATAAGAAAAATGTAGCAATAGAATAAAAATGTTGGTGTTGCCAATTTGAAGAAAAAAAGCTGATCAAATTAGGCTTCAAATAATTCCTGTCACGAATGGGTTAACTTTTAAATCTACAATACATCATAGGAAATAAAGAGACTCACTTTGCACTCCTTGCTAAAGAGCAGCACTAAGTACAATATGCCATGGCTAGCAGTGGAACGCTTATAATTTCAACATCATCTGCACTATGATGAAGTCGATCTCTTGCGGGAATTGTTTTCTCTGAATTCCCACACTTAACTCTCCTGGATAATGAGCGACAATGCGTATGAAGCGCCTTGGTTAGCAATGGAACGCTAGCAGATAGAGGAGGAAGATTTGGCTCAATGCAATAATGCACAATTAACATGACCAAGAATGTCCTCTCTGTACATCACTTTACACTCATGGGTAACGGGAGGCAGTTGAGATGAAGTGACTTGTTTAGCAGTGGAACGCTAGAAGATAGAAGAGGAAGATATGGATGGCTGCAGCGTATATTGCCATTAAAGACCTTGGCTGAAGACCACTATGGACTGCACGGGTGAAGCTTCTGTGTATGAAAGACATAAAAAGGAAGCACTGAACATACATGTATATGGGTCATTCTATGGGGATGGGTCAACCTTTGTGACACACCTGGGCTCTGTTTCATAAAAAGTTGCTATGATAGCAACTCCTGCTGGAATGGTAACTACCATGGCAACAGTGAGAATTCTGCTCCCTGATTGGCTTTTGTAATGAAAGTTGTCATTCCAGCAAGAGTTGCTATTATAACAATTTTTTTATGAAATGGGGCCCAGAACAGAAAAACAGGGCTTTACTTAAAGCCAGGCAACATTTTTCATTGCTAGTTTCAACAAGAAAAGTGTGACCAGCTAAGTGAAAGTAACCCTGGATCATGCTTCATTAAAATAACACAAACCAAAGTTTGTGTTAATGTCATATAAATGTAATGTCCATTTAACAGAGGTAAAACAACAAATGTGTTTCAAAGTAAATCCATTACAGATTATCCAATGAAACAGGCATGCTTACAGTAGAAGACAATTATGTGTTCATTACATCAAATATTTTAAAAAGAGGAGCTGATCTTCAGTGTTTAATGGATGAGCTTATACCTCTGTTACAAGGACATTGCTATATAAGTTGACCCAACGGATGCACTGACCCATATGCTACTTAACATGGTAAGCATCATACTATTTCATACAAACTTTCTTTCCATTCCCTCATAATCACTGGATGTAGTTTCCTGTGGATACTATGTTAAATATTTTGAAAATGTAAGAAAACACTAGTCAAAAAAATAAAAGGGGAAAATCAGATTATATCCTCTAAACTTGACCATCTCAGCATTCAAGCCATTGTCTCCAGCAACTGGGGGATCCTGACATAAAGTCCAGTCTTGACTTCTGTTTATCATTGATAATCCTCATGTATTTTAACCCATTCGTGACAGAGGTCCACATTTTGTGGTTCGGCCTAATATCTTTTGATGCAAAGCCCTAAAAATCATACCAAATACATGAGCAGAAAGAGCAAAAAATTCTACACAAACTGTGCCCATTTTGGTTGTGTTAATATTCGTTGTTTGATGCTGACATTTTTTAAAAGGAAAATAAGCATTAAAATCCTTAAATTGGCAATGTGATAGAAGATTTAAAATCACCATTTTCCCCTGCAAATTGGCAACTTTTTGACTCTTCATCATAATTTCTGTCAATTCATATTCATCTCAGATACATGTTTATAAGGAAAATGTAGCAATAAAATAAAAATATTGGTGTTGCCAATTTGAAGAATAAAAGCTGATCAAATTAGGCTTTAAATAATTCCTGTCACGAATGGGTTAAAGTTGCTCCACCTGCCATATTGTATCATTATATCATCTATTCCCCACAGAAATGTACACACTAAGCCAAATAACTTGGCTTCTTCTGGTTTATGAGTTAAAGGAGAATGCAACCCAGGCATCAGTGTGCTCTTAGTGAATAAAGATGACCAAGAAGAACAAACAGTGAAAGTTTGGGCAAAATCAGACAATCTGTTCACGAGTTATGAAGTTTGAAAGTTTCAGTAAATCTCTATTATGAGGATCCTTGAGTTGGCAACTTTCCCAGCATCTGTGATGCCATCGTGGACAACTCTCAATTCATTTTGTACATAATTTTTCAAAAAAATTTATTTCTATGAAATGTCAAGTCAGGAATCAACATGATTCTCCCAAATATGCTTGCAGAATTGATATAGCCATGTCATACTCAAACAATAAATCAAGAGAATTTTTTTATTTCTCATGAAAATTAAGAAAATGTTGAATTCTGTGTACAAAATGAAGAGTTGTCCACGATGACATCACAGATGCTGGCAAAGTTGCTAATTTAAGAATTTAAGTATCCCCATAATAAAGATTGACTTAAACTTTCAAAGTTCATAACTCTTGAACAGATTGTCCGATTTTCCTCAAACTTCCATTGTTTATTCTTCTTGTTTTTCTTCATCCACTGGAAGCACACTGATGTCTGGGTTTCATTCTCCTTTAATAAGATTCTTTTGTAAGTGATAAAATAAAATCTAAGCCTCATAGAAAATAAAATGTTGTACTCACCCTCTGCCTTTGAAACATCTCCTCAACTTGTTTGCTATGGTGTTACCATGACGAGCTATAAACAAAGAAAAGGAAAATGAAATGATTGGCATGAGTTCTCATTAAAGCTGCACAGTGTATTCCTGTAATTAAACGGACAATCACCAAGCCTAGAGAAATATGTAGTCATATTAGATGTCTAGATTACAAATTCAATACAAGATTTAAATTTTCTTTCTGAGATGTCTAGCTTCATATGCCTTCATTATGACCTGGGTTTTTCATCGTCACCTTCATCACCTTTCAATCATACCTCACTTTCAAATATCATTAAAATTGTACCTCACATTCCAATATCAATATGAAATCAGGGAAATCATTTTTAGAAGGTGTTCGAGATGTTGTGGCAAACTTGGTAAGAGCAAGCACTCTTAATCCAAGGATCATGAGTTCGATTCCCACTGATGCCTGGCTCCTATATGTCATTCAGCAAGACTTTTAATCCAACTTTGCTGCACTCTACCCAGATGTATGAATGGGTACGTGGCACTGCTGGGGTAATGATAATACTAATGCAATGTAAGCACCTTAAGCACCTTTTGAGGTGGTTATGTCTTCTTTATCATCATATTACTATTCATGTTACTGAACCAAAGAGAAGAGAGTTTTCTTACTGAGATGATGTCCAGCTTTATATGCCTTCACCATCAATTGAGTATCCTCATCATCAGAATCAATATACAGGCTATATTCCTTCCTCAACGGTGACGATGTCGATGATGAATGATGTTGTGATGATCTCTTCTGCTCTCGTAGATGATCCTGAGTAGTTCTCAATGCGTCTTCTGCAAAGACCCTCTGCTCTCGTTCATAATGTAATGATGCCTTTAAATTGGAATGAAAAATAGCAATTTCAGAAATAGCTTGAAGCTAGCAGTCTATGATATATAACTAATATCGTGCCAAATCCACTCTGTGGAGTGCTCAAGGCGCGTGTACATGTAAATGATCAAGAATCAAAAAGAAATTTTTTGAGATGATTTAAAAAAAAAGTCAGAAGATGAACACTTTATGATGTCTTCAGGAAGGCTATTCCATAATTTAGAACTTGAGTAAGCAAATGATCTTTTCCCCCCAAGTTTTAGAACAATATACATAGAGGTAATTTTAGGTTCTTTTAATGTTATGATGATAATATAACATGTTTTGTTTACCCATGACAGCATCTTCAGTACTGTTCTGTACTGTACTGTACTCTTCTCCCACAGGGCCCTGCAAGCATATTATTACCATGGCTTTAGCTTGAGCGCTTCGTGCATTCAAGGAATAAATCCTACCAGGTACCCACTTACTTCACCTGGGTCGAGTGTGGCAAATGTAGATTAATGTCTTACCAAGGGACATGAGTGCTGCAGCAGGAATTCAAACTCCATACCTTGTGGTTCAAAGTCCGGAGACTTATCCACCGGACACTGGACCACAACACCTCTACAAACATTTACAAATGTTTACAAACATATACTTAATTTTATGGAAACTAACTTTGAATTTTTCGAGCCAATGCTTGCTTAAGTCAGTTTGAGGGCGAGAATACAGAAATGAATACCTCACTCAAACAAGCACATATCTTTAGGTTTTCTAATATCTTTAAAATAGAAAATTTTCTGTTTAGTTTTATAAGATGATTTCACAATATTATTGTCTTTTTGTAAGCAAATGTATAAAAATACAACTACCTCTGTTTGCGCACATTCTTTGAAAAGCTTATCCCTCTCTTGTTCAACATTCTCCAGTCTGTTATAAAGAAGAAAAATAAAACAACATTTGTTAACCTGTTGGCTACTGAATTCTTTTATTCCCATAGACTTAATACAGGGATCACCTGGTTCTAGTAGCTAAGGAGTTAACCTGTTGACTACTGAATTATTTTATTCCCATAGACTTAATACAGAAGTCACCTGGTTCTAGTAGCTAATGAGTTAACCCATTGACTACTGAATTATTTTATTCCCATAGACCTAATACAGGGATCACCTGGTTCTAGTAGCTAATGAGTTAACCCATTGACTACTGAATTATTTTATTCCCATAGACTTAATACAGGGGTCACCTGGTTCTAGTAGCCAGTGAGTTAACCCACTGACTACTGAATTATTTTATTCCCATAGACTTAATACAGGGGTCACCTGGTTCTAGTAGCTAAGGAGTTAACCCACTGACTACTGAATTATTTTATTCCCATAGACTTAATACAGGAGTCACCTGGTTCTAGTAGCTAAGGAGTTAACCCATTGACTACTGAATTATTTTATTCCCATAGACTTAATACAGGGATCACCTGGTTCTAGTAGCTAAGGAGTTAACCTGTTGACTACTGAATTATTTTATTCCCATAGACTTAATACAGGGATCACCTGGTTCTAGTAGCTAAGGAGTTAACCTGTTGACTACAGAATTATTTTATTCCCATAGACTTAATACAGAAGTCACCTGGTTCTAGTAGCTAAGGAGTTAACCCATTGACTACTGAATTATTTTATTCCCATAGACTTAATACAGGGATCACCTGGTTCTAGTAGCTAATGAGTTAACCCATTGACTACTGAATTATTTTATTCCCACAGACTTAATACAGGGATCACCTGGTTCTAGTAGCTAAGGAGTTAACCCATTGACTACTGAATTATTTTATTCCCATAGACTTAATACAGGGGTCACCTGGTTCTAGTAACTAATAAGTTAACCCATTGACTACTGAATTATTTTATTCCCATAGACTTAATACAGGGGTCACCTGGTTCTAGTAGCTAATAAGTTAACCCATTGACTACTGAATTATTTTATTCCCATAGACTTAATACAGGAGTCACCTGGTTCTAGTAGCTAAGGAGTTAACCCATTGACTACTGAATTATTTTATTCCCATAGACTTAATACAGGGATCACCTGGTTCTAGTAGCTAAGGAGTTAACCTGTTGACTACTGAATTATTTTATTCCCATAGACTTAATACAGGGATCACCTGGTTCTAGTAGCTAAGGAGTTAACCTGTTGACTACTGAATTATTTTATTCCCATAGACTTAATACAGAAGTCACCTGGTTCTAGTAGCTAAGGAGTTAACCCATTGACTACTGAATTATTTTATTCCCATAGACTTAATACAGGGATCACCTGGTTCTAGTAGCTAATGAGTTAACCCATTGACTACTGAATTATTTTATTCCCACAGACTTAATACAGGGATCACCTGGTTCTAGTAGCTAAGGAGTTAACCCATTGACTACTGAATTATTTTATTCCCATAGACTTAATACAGGGGTCACCTGGTTCTAGTAACTAATAAGTTAACCCATTGACTACTGAATTATTTTATTCCCATAGACTTAATACAGGGGTCACCTGGTTCTAGTAGCTAATAAGTTAACCCATTGACTACTGAATTATTTTATTCCCATAGACTTAATACAGGGATCACCTGGTTCTTGTAGCTAATGAGTTAACCCATTGACTACTGAATTATTTTATTCCCACAGACTTAATACAGGGATCACCTGGTTCTAGTAGCTAAGGAGTTAACCCATTGACTACTGAATTATTTTATTCCCATAGACTTAATACAGGGGTCACCTGGTTCTAGTAACTAATAAGTTAACCCATTGACTACTGAATTATTTTATTCCCATAGACTTAATACAGGGGTCACCTGGTTCTAGTAGCTAATAAGTTAACCCATTGACTACTGAATTATTTTATTCCCATAGACTTAATACAGGAGTCACCTGGTTCTAGTAGCTAATGAGTTAACCCACTGACTACTGAATTATTTTATTCCCATAGACTTAATACAGGGGTCACCTGGTTCTAGTAGCTAATGAGTTAACCCACTGACTACTGAATTATTTTATTCCCATAGACTTAATACAGGGGTCACCTGGTTCTAGTAGCTAATAAGTTAACCCACTGACTACTGAATTATTTTATTCCCATAGACTTAATACAGGAGTCACCTGGTTCTAGTAGCTAATGAGTTAACCCACTGACTACTGAATTATTTTATTCCCATAGACTTAATACAGGAGTCACCTGGTTCTAGTAGCTAATGAGTTAACCCACTGACTACTGAATTATTTTATTCCCATAGACTTAATACAGGAGTCACCTGGTTCTAGTAGCTAATGAGTTAACCCATTGACTACTGAATTATTTTATTCCCATAGACTTAATACAGGGATCACCTGGTTCTAGTAGCTAAGGAGTCAACTTGTTGACTACTGAATTATTTTATTCCCATAGCCTTAATACAGGGGTCACCTGGTTCTAGTAGCTAATGGGTTAACACAGCCACGACTCCAGGATTTGGAAAACGAGGGGGTGTACACGACAATTTTCTTAGATATAGCTATATTAACATGTATGTTCAATGTGCGATTCTCAAAAATTAGAAGGGGTGCGTGCCTCTTGCATCCCCGCCTGGATCCGCCACTGTAACACGTCTCATAACAATGTCAGTTTAACATTTAATAAAGAAACACAAGTATATTTATAGAGGCATATACATTAAGCTAATTTACATTCACACAAATGTCACTGATCTATCTGCTGACTTTTGTTTCTAAATTTCTAGTAAAGATTTCATATGTGTAGGTTCTATACTGGACTAACAACAACAATAACAACAATAAAAAAGCTCCATTTATACTGGAAATACATCCATCCCAGGGATGGTCAAGCTACCGACAAAGTACTACCATTATCCTGTCTTTAGCCCAGCTGCCACACTAAAACTATTTCAGGAATTCAGTCCTATCAGGAACCCACTGACTACACCAAGGTGGAGATCAGGGCTGTGTTTCACGAAACCGTCATAAGTCTAACGCGTGTTGTAGAATTAACACGCTTTTCTATGGGATGTCCATGAACTTAGACTTATGACGGTTTCATGAAACGCAGCCCTGAGAGACAACTATACAATTGTATATTCATGTCTGCTAACAGACTCAAGTGCTTCTGTGAGACTAAAACCATATAACTGACATGCCCAGGGACGTATCCATCAGACTTGGACACCTCCATAAATTCATGAATTTATCACATTAACCTGCTGAGCACGATTTGGTTTCAACCCATTCATGACAGAGGTCCACATTTTGTGGTTTGGCCTAATATCTTTTGATGCAAAGCCCTAAAAATCATACCAAATACATGAGCAGAAAGAGCAAAAAATTCTACACAAACTGTGCCCATTTTGGTTGCGTCAATATTCGTTGTCTGATGCTGAAAATTTTTGAAAGGAAAATAAGCATTAAATTCCTTAAATTGGCAATGTAATAGAAGGTTTAAAATCACTGTTTTCCCCTGCAAATTGGCAACTTTTTGACTTCCCATCATGATTCCTGTCAATTTATATTTATTTCCAGATACATGACGTTTTATAAGGAATATGTAGCAATAAAATAAAAATGTTGGTGTTGCCAATTTGAAGAATAAAAGCTGATCAAATTAGGCTTTAAATAATTCCTGTCACGAATGGGTTAATCTGCTGAGCACGATTTGGTTTTAGTATAACACGCAGTTTCCACAGATCCTAGCCCGAGTGATCTTGGGTTTAGTGTTCAAGGGTTTAGATTGGTTAACATTGTTATGATTTTTAAAAATCTCATTTTGTAACTTGAAAATGGGATAAACATAGGGTTATAGTGTAGAAATACCAGTCTGAAAGTTTCAAAGTATAATATCCACAGGAGATATTTTTATATATTAGAAATGTGAACCAATGTTTGAAAAATATACGAGGGTCGGTTGAACAGACTAGACGTAAGGAGTGCGCATGCGCCCATGGCTCACCGGACCGTACTGTGTGTATTGGTGTATCACGTGGCGGGAGGCAGATGACGGTACTTTTGAATTCGAGCAAAACGGTCCTCTTATTTATCGTCTCTGAGACGAAAAATAATAAAATCGCGGTTTGTGTCTAACTTACAGTTTTTCATTCCAAATTATGGTTGTTTTCAGGGTTTTTGAGTACAAATACAAGTACTCATACACATGTTTCATCTCAGTTTGAGAATTTTTTAAATCAGCTGCTCACAAAGGTAGCCAATGCCTTTAATGGAGATGGGGGTAAGTCACTCACTTCTGTTTCAGCATGGTGACCTCTTCTTGAGTGACCCCAGAGCTTGGAGGAGGACCAAGAGGTAGGGTCATCTGTTCCTGGACGGGGGCGCTACGCTGGACCATAGCTTCCTCTACAAGTGTCGGTGGTTCTTCAACCTACAAGTACAAAAGATGACAAAAGTAACTGCCACTTTGGATCAAGGATGAAAGAATTGTTGGGAAGAGAGAGAGAGAGAGAGAGAGAGAGAGAGAGAGAGGGAAAGAGAAAGGAGGAAGAGCAAAGCAGAGGGGTGATTGATAGGAGGTAGGGCCATTGTTCCTGGACAGGGGCGCTACGCTGGACCATAGCTTCCTCTACAAGTATCGGCGGTTCTTCAACCTACAAGCACAAAAGATGACAAAAGTAACTGCCACTTTGGTTCATGGATGAAAGAACTGTTGGGAAGAGAGAGAGAGAGAGAGAGAGAGAGAGAGAGAGAGAAGGAGAAAGGTGGAGGAGCAAAGCAGAGGGGAGATTGATAGGAGGTAGGGCCATTGTTCCTGGACAGGGGTGCTACACTGGACCATAGCCTCTTCTACAACTACAGGTGGTTCTTCAATCTACAAGTATAAAGATGATGAAAATTAATATCACTGCGGTGTGTAGATGAAGGAATGTTGGGATGAGAATGGGAGAGAGGAGAGAAGGGGACGAGGGGGAGGAGGAGGAGAGAGAGAGAGAGAGAGGAGGAGGGGGTAAGGCCATCTGTACCAGGCTAGGAGTCCTACGCTGAACTATTGCCTCCTTTACACATGATGATATAACACATACATTTCCTAAAAACTTCATTATTTCCAAAAATTCAGCTCCGTCAAATTTATTTGAGCACAGTTGATTTCAAGGAACATGAAATCAGAGAAAGTAAATGAAACAGTAAAGGCAAAACAGACAAAATACTCACCATCGTTCTACTAATGCTGACATCTCTCTCTTCAACCTGCCTCAAGAGGGCAGTCTTATCATCTTCAAGGGTTGCGATGTGACGTTCCATGTCTTTGACATTACGTTCCATGTTCCTGAGATGTCCCTTCAGGCTCTTGTTCTGTTCTACAAGTCCGGCAACTTTCTGTGTTAAAGTCTCACATCTACAGAACAGACACAGAAAAAACAAAGGGGTGGTATTCTGAGACTGTTTTAACTCTGTTTTAAGTCTGATTTAGCAAATCAGTATTCTGAACACCGTTTTATCTCTGTTTTAACTTTTGTTTTAAGTTTTGTTTTATCTTTCTAACCACGCATCTTACTTTGCAAGCCTGGTGCAAGTCGTGCGCAAGCGCGTAAAAATACCATATGTAATAACACGGTATTCTGAAGACCGTTTTATCTCCTGTTTTAACTCTTTCCGCTTGACATTTCATGCTCATGAGATAAAACAGGGTGGGAGGTGTTGTAACTTTGAATGCAGTATGTCATGGCGGCAATTTTTCTCGCTCATAAATGTTTTTGGTTGGAATGAGGGGGATAAGGAGATCCAGTAAACCTTGCTTTTATTCCCGAAACAACATTTTGAAAGAATTTTTGCCTCGGGTGGAGAAATTTAGCAATTGTAGGCGATAGTATCAGAGATGACTTGCGCAACCAGTTCTGTCACATCATCACATCTGAATTAAAGCAAGAAACTAGAAACTAAGCGCAAACTAATGCGCTCATTACAACGTGAATATATAAGTTCACATGTTTCACGCACCCCTTCCCCAGGGAGTGATCTTATTAGCTTAGACTCATCTCTAACGCCTTTCCCCATTGGATAATATCTTTGTGGTGGGTGTGGCTTTGATGACTTACAACTCGTTAAAACAGTTCTCAGAATACCGTTTAAAGACTTAAAACAGAAGTTATAACAGAACTTAAAACACAGTTAAAACGGTGTTCAGAATACCACCCCAGGTGTACAACTAAGAGTGTTTTCAGACTCTTGTTCTGTTCTACGAGTCAAGCAACTCTCTGTGTCAAAGTCTCACACCTACCCAAAACAGACACAGATGTACAAAATAAGAGTGTTTTCAATGTGTGATAGCTCTTTTTGAATTTTAAACTGATGTGAATGTTGAATGTTTTATTATTTCTTTTTTTCAACTTTGATGTATTTCATCAGATGATTTCTTATGTTATATTTTGATATTGTACATTCAATGTGATTCAGCTTTTAGCTGCTACTTTGAATATTTTTAGTAAATACCTGAATGAATGAATGAATGAATGAATGAATGAATATTATGGTATTAAATTGAGGTTTGGCACTGCAGAATCAGAGAGAAAAAGAGTTGAACACATACATATTTAAGCTTAACAACATGCACTCATCAGATAATACCATACAAATGAACAAAAATGTGTAAAACAAAATATGAACGGAATTCAAGGGAACAAAACGCACAAAAAATTAATATATTACTTCTCTTTTCATATCTTATTTTACTCTCACCTTGATTAGCTTCCATGGAATCTAAAGATATAGCTCTCTGCAGATACAATCTCTTTCTTACCTTATTTCTCTTTGATGAATTCCTTGTAAAGCTCTATCCCTCTCTTCAGCAGAACGAGCAAGGTCTTCTCTCAATTTCTGCTCAGAACTTTGAAGTTTCTGCAACCTGTTGATGAAAATAACACCCACCAAAGCAAAGTCATTTCACGAAGATTAAGATTCGTCTTAGAAACATTGATTATGTTGATCAAAGATGTTATGAAAGTTCTTTATGACCTCTCCAGGACATGCTGAAAATTCCTACTAAAATTTTTCTGGCCATCTCCATTCCGGAGGATCTTGCCGGAAAGTTCAAATGCCCTCAGATTAGTGAGGAGATTTTTAAGATATGATGATAACATCATCCAAAACAGGAAATAAAAAAAGACCCCTATACCATGTACTTGCTCTCATATACTTCAGCATAGAATGATTTACCCTTTTAACCCATTCATGACAGAGGTCCACATTTTGTGGTTTGGCTTAATATCTTTTGATGCAAAGCCCTAAAAATCATACCAAATACATGAGCAGAAAGAGCAAAAAATTCTACACAAACTGGGCCCATTTTGGTTGCGTCAGTATTCGTTGTTTGATGCTGAAAATTTTTAAAAGGAAAATAAGCATTAAAATCCTTAAATTGGCAATGTGATAGAAAGTTTAAAATCACTGTTTTCCCCTGCAAATCGGCAACTCTTTGACTTCTCATCAAGATTTCTGTCAATTTATATTCATTTCAGATACATGATGTTTTTCTAAGAAAGATGTAGCAATAAAATAAAAATGTTAGTGTTGCCAATTTGAAGAATAAAAGCTGATCAAATCAAGCTTTAAATAATTCCAGTCACGAATGGGTTAAAGATAATATAAAACCCACCTCTCATCCACAGTGCCTTGTTCCATCATCTGTTGTTCTAAACCAAGTAATCTGGAAGACAATACCACCATCTCATCCTTTAACTCATCTCGTTGCTTAGCAACAGATTTCACTTCATCTTGGAGTTTGTCATTCTCTGCCTGTATGGAGAGAAAGCAAGAAAATCTCTAAACCATCTTAATTCTATAATGTGCAACATTTCTACACCACAACATTATTTCATGCAATTTTTACTGCTTCTGCTTAAAACTCACTTGTTCAAAAATTGCAAATTGCATCTAAAACATTGACCAACAACAGAGAATTAACTTGAGTCAGTTCTTCTACAATTTACAGCACAACTCAATATCAGATATTATACAAGAGAAACCTTTGTGAACTGATACTGACATATGTTTTCAGGGATGAAACTCTTTCAACTTGCATAATTCAATCCTGTAAATATTACATTTCAAAACTTTTGCAGAAGAGGAACAACTGCAAATATGTAAGTTTTTTGCATGTGAAAGTTTCTGGTTTTACCTGCATTCAGACAATATGTGTTTGATCACATGAATCCTGCAAATTTTGAAGAGCATATTACCTTCAATGTGTCTCCATCTTCCTTCAGTATACTACTGTCATTCAGTGCATCTTCAAACCGTGTCTGCAAAGCCTCCATCTCCATGGCAACAGATGTCTTCTCCTCCTGGATAGCCCTGACATCGGAAGACATCTTCTCATGAAGTCGTTGGATTTCGTTCCTCCCTGATGCCTCCATCTCAGCTATCCTCCTCTCCATCTGTTTCTTCTCCTCTCGTTGTTCTCTCATCTCTTGTCCAATCTCATCGATCTCAAGATGGCAGTTCTCCAGTTCTTCCTGGAGATCTAGATTTTCCTGGGAGAGCCTAGCCAGATCCTGCTCAAGGAGAGCTTTCTGTTCCCTGAGCTGCTCAGTGCCTTCAGAAGAACCCTTCAAATCCTCAAGCTCTCCTTGGAGTTCTGCGACCTCGTTCTTGGCTTCTATCAAGGCGTTATCTGCTTCCTGGAGTTTCTCAGCTGCTGCTGTCAAGGTGCTGGCAAGTTCAGAGTTCATGACCTTTAGAGAGTTCCGTTCCGTCGTGAGCTTCCCCATCTCCACATTCACATTAATCACATCGTCATTGACCTTTCGTAACTCTTCTGTCAATTCCGTAACCTTCTTCTCATATCGAGTGACATCTGTCTCATATTTCTCCTCCCATAGCTTCTGCTGTGCCTCTAACTCTGCCTCCAATGACTTCAACCTCTCCTTCAAGCCATCACCCTCTTTTCCTCTTGATTTGACTAACTCTTTCAGTTCACTACCTAGCTTGTCTCCCTTCTCTTTAGCAAGTTTCAAACCTGTCCTCAACTCTTCCAACTCAACTTTATTGATTTCATCCTCATCCTTAAGTCTCTTCACCTCCCCTTTTAATTGCTGGTTCTCCTCCATGAACTTTGACCTTTGACTCTTCAATTCATCAAGCTCCCTGCGAAGCACCTCTCCTTCTTTCCTTGCTGTATCTAGATGTAAGCCAGACTCTTCCACTACTTTCCTCAAGAGATCACTCTCTCTCTTCAAATTATCTCCATCCTTTGTCAGCTTCTGACACTCCTGCCTCAAATTGGCAACTTCAGATTCCAGCAATGATCTTTCCTGCCTGCTATCTTCACTCGATGATCTCAAGACCTCTACCTCTTTCTGCATGTCACCCAGACGGCTCTCTAGATCCATCTCTCGTTTGACGATGGTTGCAGATGTGTCTTCTTTCTCCTGCCGCAGGTTCTCCATATCAGCAGAAAGCTTTCGCTTTGCTTCTTTCATCTTCTGAAGCTGTTCTTTAAGTTTCTCACTCCTCTGCTCAGCTCGTCCTTTCAGACTCTGTTCTTTCTTCAAAGCCTCGGCTAGTTTGGTAACCTGAAGCAGAAACAAAAACATTATAAAATATCAAAAAGTAAAATGACATGAACAGAAACAGATATCAATCATACCTGCAAGACAGGAATAATGAGATGAGTTTGGAAGCAGCTTAAAATCAGATGAAATTTCTATATTACAGAGTCATAAACTAATCCGGGTACACATTTCAAAAAGATTCAGCTAAAATCTCTATTATTCTAGGAGGCAAATATGATGTGATTGTTAACTTTCAAGCAACAAGGCCTTGATCAAATGAGAGTTGTTGTGTATCTGATGGAGGACTGAAACAATCAATTTGATGCTGATGTTGTTTGTTGAATGCCAAATGGGTGTTAACTAACATACTTATAGCATACTTATACACATCCTTCTAGCTCTAGAGATGAAGTACCCATATATGAAGCAAGGGTGAGCAAGGGGAATGAATACTTACTTCATTCATGCTTTCTTCTCTCTCTTGCTCCACCCGAGCCAATTCCTCCTTTGCTTCATTTAGTGCTGCTTCCAGGTCTCTTTGCACACTCATGGATGCCTCAACCTCCTCCATCCGTTCCTGCAAGGCTCCTTCTTTCTCCCTCAGGGTGGCTGTCTCTTCGTGAAGCTCATCCAGTTCTTTCTTCATCTCCTTGTTCTCTACAGTCAGTTGGGCTGTTTCTTGCCTTGCTTCATCTAGCTTCTCCTTCACTGTTTCCTTCTCACCTATATACTCCTGCAAAGCTTCTTCTTTCTCCATCAGAGCAGCATCCTGATCCTTCATCTTATTCAAGATATCTTCTTTCTCCTGCTGGAGTGTTCCAACCTTTTCTTCCATCAATCCTAAGCTTTCCCTGGCTTTGGCAACCTCTGCTTCAGAATTGTGCAAACCTAACCTTAACTGTTCGGTCACACTTTCAAGTTCCTTCTCTTTTCCTTCAAATTGTGCTGCATGTTCCTCCAACTGAAGGTTTAACCTAGATATGGAATCCTCCTTCTCTTGAAACCTCTGCATCAGGTCTTCCTTTTCAGATGCTATTGATACAAGTCTTTCTATTTCACTATCCCTAGCTGATACAAGTTCTTGGAGCTCTGCGAGGCGTTTTTGGCTTGTTGTTTCTCTCTCACTCACAAGTTTTGTCTGACTGTCCAACTCACTAATGGCTTCATCCAGCTGAATGGATTTCTCTTGTATTTCAGATTTCAGTTGATCAATTTCAGCATCTTTTTCCTTCAAAGACAACATCATGTTCTTTTTCCACTCCTCTTCATTACTCTCTGCCTCTTGTTTCTGAGATAAAGTCTCCCTCAGATGCCTGAGCTCATCCGTCGCACTGTGAAACTCTGCAGATTTGTTCTGCAAGACTGCCTCACTCTCAGATACCAGTCTCTCCAAGTCTGAGACATGTGATTGTAGTTCATCATTCTTCCTCAAGACTTCCAGGAGTTCTTCCTTAGACTCTCCTTCCTCAGCTCTCCTGGACCTTTCCTCCTCTTCTCTCTCATGGATGGCAATCTCCCTCTCTTCTCGCTCTCTTTGATGGTTGGCAATCTCTGCTTCAAGTTCTCGGTTTCTTTGGTTGGCCACCTCAAACTTTGTTTTCATATCTTTGGCTTTGGCTAGAAGTTTACCATACCTCTGCTTCCCCTGTTCAATCTCCTGCTTCAACTTGGCAATCTCATCCTTCTTTCCACCTCCTCCATCCTCTTCATCATGAGAAGCACTCTGTCGCATCTCTTCCACTTTGTTCTTTTGAGATGCAATCTCTTCCTGGAGGCTGAAGATCAAGGAATCTTTCTCTGTGAAGCTCTGGCTCAAGCCCTCTAGGGTTGATTCCTTCTCTGCCAATCTTGTCTGAAGATCTTGGACAACCTCATCCCTTTGCTGAATCTCTGTGTTCAATGCATCCACCTTCTCATTGACTTTAGCTAAGCTATGATCCAACATCTCTGCTTGAGCATTGACATCTTCCTCTCTGGACATCATAACCTCCTTCAGTGACTTTACAGCTAAGTCTCTCTCTTCAAGTTCTTGCCTCATCCTATCCAACTTTTGCTTGTATTCTTCTGTTGCCTGGGCAAGAGACAGTAACTGCTCTTCAACATCCTCTTTCTTACCAAGTCTTCCCTCTGCTTCCTTCATCTTTGTGGATTGCTCCTCTAGCCTTGCAGATTGCTCTTCTATCTTTGTGGACTGCTCTTCTAACTTTGAGGACTGTTGTGTGACAGTGCTTCTCAGTTGTTTAACTTCAGCAACTGCTTTCTTAAGCTTCTCCTTCAGGTTCTGGAGGCGTTTTTCCAGCTGTTCCTTCTCGGTAGAAGACTCTTCCTCTAAAGCTTTAATCCTCTGGTCTCTCTCTGTAATTTGACTGACAAGTTCTGCTGTCTCTCCACTACTGTTAGCCATGGATTCCCTCAAGGAAGACAACTCGTGCTGAAGACTATTTTCCTTGTCATCTGCCTCCTGTCTCAGGTTTTCCATCTTTTTCTTCAACAGGTCCATATCATCCTTGAGTGTTGCGATTTCTCCTTCTTTCTCACTCAAACCCCTCTCCAAGGTTGTCTTCTTCTCTTCAAACTCTACCTCTGCATGTCTCCTTTCTTCTTGACTGCGGGCCAGGTCTGCCTGAACTGCACTGAGCTCTTCATTGAAAAGCTGTTCCCTGTCTGCTTGCTGTATTCCTATTCTTTCAAGGGCTGCTTTCCTCTGTTCCAACTCTTCCAATATCCTCTGCTTCTCCATCTCTGACTGACTGACTTGCTCTTGAAGTAACCTTCTCTCCTGCTCCATCTCCAGAGCCATCTCTTCCTTCTCTTCCTTAGCATGCTTCAGTTTCTCTTGCAGCCTTTCAAGTTCTGCAGTTGACACTTCCTCATTGTCAATGACCTTCTGTGTCAATTTTTCCACAATGTCAGATTTGTCGGCTAACCTTTCTTCCAAAGATTTCTGAGAAGCTTCCTTCACTGACAGCTTCTCCTCCATCTCCCTGAGAGCAGAAGTCTTATCTTGAAGTTCACTTTGGAGTGAGTCAAGAGATTCCTGCAATGCAATCTTTTCTTTTTCCAAAGTGCTCTCAAATCCAGCCTTCTCATTTTGTGCCCTTTGCAGTGATTCGTGCATCACTGTGACCTCCTCCTGTTTCTGCTTCTCATTCTCCTCCAAGGACTGTCTTACTAGAGCTACTTCTTCTCCTTTCTCTACTAACACTTGATGTAGGCTGTTGATTTGATCTTTGGCCAGAGTGAGCTCCTCCTTGACCTGCTCCTTCTCCCTATGGACAGACTCCAATGATTTCTGGATCTTATTCCTCTCTTCTACATCCTGTCTAAGCTGTTCTGTGAGTTTATCAGTTTCTTCCTTTAGCATCCTCTCTTCTGCCATTAGTTCCTCTATTTTTGCCTCCATCTCTCTAATCTTATTGTCCTTCTCCACAAGAATATTGTCCTTTTCTTGGATGATCCTTTCCTTCTCCTTTCTCTCCTCATTTGTTTCCTCTCTGCTCTTATCAAGTAGATCAGTCATCTCTTCTTTTAACTTCAGTAATTCTCTCTCCTTCTCCTCCTGTCTTGCCTGTATAGAGGCTAACCTAGTATCATCATCCTCCCTCATCTCTTTTAATCTTTCCTCAAGGATAAGCAACTGACTGTCCTTATCACTGATGTTTGTCTGCAGGTTTTGAATTTCTTGCACATGTCTTTTGGAATCACTCTCCATCTCCTGATAAGAAGCTTTCAGTTTTGTGATTTCTGCTAAGCTATCCTCAACCTCTTTCTGTAGATCTGTGATCAGAATATCTTTTTGTTCGACAGTGTCTCTGAGATTTTCCAAATCCTTTGTACAAGATTTATACTCTTCTTCCAGCAGTCTTACATTCTCTTCAGATTTGGAAAACTTTTCTTCAGCATCCTGAATCTTTTCCTTCAAAGACGACACAGTAGCATCTTTATCCTGGATGACCTGATCTTGTTCTTGATTTTGTCTCACAGTTTCATCTAACTTTTCTCTCATCATCATCAGGTTTTGGTCTTTCAATCCCAGTGCTTCCTCAAGCTGTTTCTTGTCAACATCAAGTGATGCAACTATTTCTTCTTGATGAGTGACCTGTTCTCTTAGATTTGACAACTCATTCTCAAGATTCTTGACACGCTCCTGCAGCTGTTCATTTTCTTGGGAGGATACTTGCAGCTTGTTAGTCAAATCCTCTAGTTTCCTCTCAGCGTCCAACCTAGCTTGATTCATCTCTTCCTCTTTGTGACTTGATGCCTTTTGCAATGATTCTACATCAGTCTTCATCTTCTCAGAGAACTCTTCCTTCTCCTTCAGAGTGTCTTCTAACCTCGTCTTCAAGTCAGTGACTTCTTTCTGGGACATCTCCAGGTTGTCCTTGAGACTAGTAACTTCCTGATTCATTTTGATCTGCATCTCATTTGACTCCTCCTTCTCTTTCTTCAGAAGCTCCTGGTAGGAGTTCTCCTTGTCCTGTACAAGCTTCAAGGAAGTCAAGAGTTGCTCCTGCAAGGATGCAGCATGATTCTCCTTCTCCTCCAACTGCTTGGTGATCTTCTCAAAGTTCTCACTTGCATCTTGAGAATTCTTCACCATCTCCTTCCTCATCTTCTCCAGCTCCTCCTGTAAGTTCTCCACCAGCTTCCCCTGCTCATCAACGCTCCTCTGGCTGCTCATCAGCTCTGTCTCCAGATCCGCTATCTGCTGAAGCAGTGATGACATCTTGGACTCGTTCTTCCTCCCCTCTTCACTCTGTCCTTCCTTCATCAAATCCAACTCCCTATCCTTTTGTCCAATGGTTGCCTCAAGGGAATCTATCTTATATCCCTTCTCGGACACCTCTCCTTCCAGTCTTTCAACTACCTTGCTCCTCTCCTGTAACTCTTCGCCCAACCTGGCAATCTCTTCTTCTTTCTCTTGGCATTTCTGAGCAAGTTCCCCTAGCCCCTTCTTGGTGTCTCGGATGGTGGACTCCATTTCAACTTTCTCAGCAGCAAAGATGGAGGCTTGGTTCTCCATCTGTGAGTTGGCTTGATCTATATCCATCTGAAGCATCTCCAGGTTTGCCTCAGCCTTTTGTTTACCTTCAGTCAGCTCGGATATACTCTCCTTCAGTTCTGATATGGTGTTCTATAGAGAAAAATGCATAAGGTAAAAAAGTTTAATAGTTTCATAAAATTTACAAACAGTCCCATTATCACGACCCAATACTGAAATATGGTGTAAAGGCTTCAATACAAAAATAAATCATTTAGATTTTTAACACATCAGATGAATATTTACCATTTACATTTTTTCCCAGATTAGCTTAATTTACATCTTTTAAATGACTGCAAAACTTAACAACATGGTTAACCTTTCCTAACAACTTCCAATACTTTCTTCCACAATGAGATTATATGAATAGTACACGAGTTGTGGCAAAGTTAGTGAGAGCGTCAGTCAAAGGGTCAGGAGTTCGGTTCCCACTGATGTTGCCCGTCTCCATATGTCCATCAGCAAGACATTTAATCCACCTTTGCTGCACTCTACCCAGGTGTATAAATGGCTACCTGGCACTGCTGGGGTAATAATAATGTTTATGATAATTCATTGTAAGCACCTTGAGCACCCCTTAGGGTGGAAGCATTGCGTAGTATAAATGCCGTCATTATTAGTATTAGTAGTATTTAGTCAACTATATTTCTAAATTTTTGAAGCATATGAGAACAATTTTTATGATTCTAACCTCAAGCTTGGCTTGTGAATCTGCTGCTTCCTGAAGGTCAGAGGTCAAGGATGCAATTTTCTCCTCCTTCTTCTCAAGATTCTCCATCATTCCTTCCTTCTCTCTCTCCATCTCAACCAAGGATTGAAACTCTGTCTCCATCTTCCTCTTCATCTCAGCGATCTGATTTATGAGATCAGCAGTCTTTTGCTCCAAACCTGGATGGACAACAGAAACATTGAACTCTCATAATGGTTCCTAAGCATTATCAAGTGACATGAGCATTGAGAACACAGTGTAATAGTTCTGGCATAAAAAGCAGTTTCGAACAGAGACATCTCAACAGAGATAGAAACTCCTGTCTCCATCTGTTTCATCTCAGCAATCTGCTCTGTGAGGTCAGTGGTCTTTTGCTCCAAACCTGGATGGACAACAGAAGCAATGAACTCTCAATGTGACAGAGAAAAGCTGCAAGCTAATGGTTCCATAACATTATCAAGTGACATGAGCATTGAGAAAAAGTGTAATAGTTCTGGCATAAAAACCAGCCTTGAGCAGAGGTAGAAACTCTTGTCTCCATCTGTTTCATCACAGCAATCTGCTCTGTGAGATCAGCAGTCTTTTGCTCCAAACCTGGATGGACAACAGAAACAATGAACTCTCAATATAACAGGGAAAAGCTGCAAGCTAATGGTTCCATAACATTATCAAGTGACATGAGCATTGAGAAAAAGTGTAATAGTTCTGGCATAAAAACCAGCCTTGAACAGAGAAAGAAACTCTTGTCTCCATCTTCCTCTTCATCTCAGCGATCTGATGTGTGAGGTCAGCGGTCTTTTGTTCCAAACCTACATGGACAACAGAGAGAAATATTGAACTCTCAATGTGACAGAGAAAAGCTCCAAGCTAATGGTTCCATAACATTATCAAGTGACATGAGCACTGAGAAAAAGTGTAATAGTTCTGGCATAAAAAGCAGTTTTGAACAGAGATATCTCAACAGAGATAGAAATTCTTGTCTACATCTTTTTCATCTCAGCCATCTGCTCTGTGAGGTCAGCGGTGTTTTGCTCCAAACCTGGATGGGCAGAAGAAAAATTTAGCTCTCAATGTGACTGAGAAAAGCTTAAATCTCATAGTTACGTCTGTGCAATGCACCAAACAAAAACAGAATACTATCACATTTTTATGGATTTCTGAAAATGAAAAAAAAAACAACAAAAAACGGAAAATTCTCTCCCCGAATAAATGAACGAATGAATGAAACGAGATAGAAAGAAGGAAAGAAATTAATAAATAAAAACACTGGGATATCTTACCATCTTTTTCCTCTTCCAGTTGAACCATTTTGAGCTCTGTTGCCACCTTCTCCTCTGCCAAGCCTGCCCTCGCCTGTTCCGTCTCAGTCAATGTATTCTTTGTTTCTTCCAGTGAGGTTTCTAGTGAGCTGATCTTCTCATCTTGCTCGGCCTGTAACACAGAAGAAACTATGAATACTTTTAATATGTTTTTCTAACTTGTCACGGACTAAAACTACTGACCTTATCATTTCTTGCTAAGGGATATGTCCCACAACTAAGAGGAACAATGAATGGAATTATTGCAGGCAAGTTTAAAGAATTTCTATATAGTTTACAACTGTTATTCATTGTCACTTATATGAATTACATAACATTTAAAAGCTACCAAATATGAATTCACAGTACATGCAATATATAGTCTGCACAGGCAAAGGGGAACTTGTTAGATCAAAGGGATGTAGCAGGCACATGTATGATACATGCAACACATAGAAAAACAAATGTAGGTGTTTTATAAGGATAATATAAATACAAGCAGCCGGGGGGAGGAATATAAATGAACAAATCAAACAAATCATTATGCTCCATCAGATTTGGAAGGCTGTGTTTATCCATCCTGGGGTTTAAAAATAAGTTGGAATTACAAAATAATGATATAAAAACCCAAATCCCACAAAAATTTGGTGCCGGTTCTGTCTCCTTGGACAAGAAGCTCTTTAACATGGCCTTCTCAATGAAGATAACACCATACAACCTTCAAGAAATCTGTGATTTTGAACAACACCAATACATCCTGTAAAATAGTGTCAATTCACTTAAGAAAAAAAACCCTGATGTAACTAACCACTCAAATATGAATTTCTACATTCATGTAAATCACATTTCCTGCAATAATCATTCAAATATGAAGTTTAATAACATAACATATACCTAATACCAAAAAGTACTGAGGTATCAAGTATAAGTTATATTTCACATGGATGTATGATTTCATCATAAGATTGTGGACCATGAGTAGATACACATGTGTTTGCTCAAAATTTAGGTGCTCTTTGGAACACAGAGTCACACTGTGAGAAGGTCACATTAACCCATTCATGACAGAGGTCCACATTTTGTGGTTTAGCCCAATATCTTTTGATGCAAAGCCCTAAGAATCATACCAAATACATGAACAGAAAGAGCAAAAAATTCTACACAAACTGTGCCCATTTTGATTGCGTCAATATTCGTTGTTTGATGCTGAAAATTTTTAAAAGGAAAATAAGCATTAAAATCCTTAAATTGGCAATGTGATAGAAGGTTTAAAATCACCGTTTTCCAATGCAAATTGGCAACTTTTTGACCTTTTATACATTTTGTCAACTTATTTTTATTTCAGATACATGAAAAATGTAGCAATAAAATAAAAAATGTTGGTGTTTCCAATTTGAAGAAAAAAAGCTGATCAAATTAGGCTTCAAATAATTCCTGTCACGAATGGGTTAAAGAGAGCTTAGCCTTACTCTTGTCAATACATGGTCAGCATTCCTACCAAATTTTATACATGAGAAAAAGAAAAGCTCAACGCTATGCTCAACTCTATATAAACTGTTTTTATTAAGGAAAACTAATGTTTTGGGATAATTTAAAAAGAACATTTTTCCTCTTTTGAAGGAACCACTGATGCATAAGAGGTACAGCATTCATTCTAATGAGATTTAACATTTTATCTTATAAACGTATGATAAAATTACATTTCTTTCCTGACTATTAAAAAATATAGTGATGGAGTTGGGCTAATCTTTATCTCATGTACTAAAGTTCCTAGCAATCAAAATGATGAAAGGTTTATAAAAAGATTTGATTGGTACAAGAACAAGCAAGTTAGAAACCAGCAAGGTTATTAAAAGTCACAAATATGAACATGTAAATAGGTTCCAAAGAAGAATTCAGAATCCTATTAAAAGGAAAACAAAACAGCCACTTCAATTCTCAAAAGATGCATGAATCATTAATAGAAAATTCAAAACATCATGAGTTTGACTTTCTTCCTGTTTACTTGATTTCACACAAACTCTATCATCACCCTGGTTTTTTGATTTTCCACTTTCTTTTGGAGCAACTTGCTATGAAGGCAGGGGCAGTGCCAGCATATTTTGATGGGAGGGGGAGGCACGATGATCCATATATGTTTTAATGAACAAATAAGGGTATTATGTAGTTGCATGACCCAGCCTTTTCTTTCCCCATACTCTTCTTTCTTCTTCTTCTTTTTCCCCTTGTTTTTCTCATATTTTTTTCGTGGATCACTTGAAAATTCATAGCGGGAAGTCCCCCTGCCAACCCCACCCCCATAGTGGTGCCCCTGCATGAAATTGCATGAAATTTTTCCTTTAAGAACAATGAAGAATAGCTCACCAAAAGCAAGTGAAACCCAAGAGGAGTGATTAGAAGAAAAGAAACTATGGCTGGAATTCACACAAGAGATTTAAACAGTTTAAACCTCTTCCTGGTGTTTTTAAGCATACATGCACTCAGAATCCGATCCAATTATCTATTTTCTTTAAGTGTGTGCAGAGACAATATGCGCCTATTTACATGTATACCTATTTTAGTACACTAACCGAGGTTTAAAATACCCCATGGTTTAAACCTCTTTGTGAATTCCAGCCAATATGTACGTGTAATATAGATCTGAAAGCCATATAGTCATTAGGTACAAGATATCTTGCAGATGAAAGATGAAAGGAACAAGGGGGGGGGGCAGGGGAAAGAAACATAAATTAGAGATGCATGCAAACAATGAATAACAAATTAAGGATGAAGAAATATAAACGGACAATAACAAGTGTAGAATACTGTATAAGCCAATATTTTAGCGTACAGATATTTTAGCGATTTGGGACAAGTTTAACATATTAGCGAGTTATTATTTTCACGTTTTGAATAATGTTTCCTTACTTAAATATATGCATATTGCTAAGTGGAAATTTTAGCGAGGACATCATCGCGAAATTAGCGAAAATTAAACCACTGCGAAAATTTCAGCTTATACAGTAATGTCATGATCAACTTGTCAAGTGGATTTTTTTTTCTAACTGTAGATTAAGTCTATCCCTGGGAAAAAGAAAGGTGATGTAGAAAAGTGACGATACTAGAAGGTTCTATCTATAAAACATATTTCTGTAGAAAAGGATGAGACCATACAAGACAGTGACTGCTACAGACAGGCAGATACAAAGAGACATACAGACATGTACAGGTGCAACTTTAACCCATTGGGACAGGAATTATTTGAAGCCTAATTTAATCAGCTTTTATTCTTCAAATTGGCAACACCAACATTTTTTTATTTTATTGCTACACTTTTCTTATGAAACATCATGTATCTGAAATGAATATAAATTGACAGAAATTATGATGAGAAGTCGAAAAGTTGCCAATTTGCAGGGGAAAACGGTGATTTTAAACCTTCTATCACATTGCCAATTTAAGGATTTTAATGCTTATTTTCCTTTAAAAAATCTTCGGTATCAAACAACGAATACTGACGCAACCAAAATGGGCACAGTTTGCGTAGAATTTTTTGCTCTTTCTGCTCATGTATATAGTATGATTTTTAGGGCTTTGCATCAAAAGATATTAGGCCAAACCACAAAATGTGGACTTCTGTCACGAATGGGTTAAGCAATACAGATAGATGGACAGGTATATGGACAGGCAAAGTGACTGAAAGACATGCACACTGACACTCACTATGGACATGACGGACAAAGAAAGCGGACAAAATAAACAACCCCTCATTCTACCCTTCACAATGGTTCTGGTAGTCAAAAGAACATCCCTTCACTGCTATTGTCTAAAATACATGGAACAGGTGTCACGTGCAAATTCACCTGGAACTACATGATTAAACATAATAGCTGTGAAGGGATGTTCTTTTCACTACCAGAACCATTGTGAAGGGCAGAATGAGAGGTTGTTTATTTTGTCCGCTTTCTTTGTCCGCCATGTTCATAGTGACTGTACAACATACAGATGTAGAGACAGACAAAGTAAAAGATGAACACAGACAGTATTAACATACACAGAACACATACATGTAATCAGACAGATGAACAAAGATACATGTGGATATAGAAGACTAGGAAGACATGAGAACAAGCAAAGAAACAGTTAAATCAGGAACTGTCCTGAACTGATTATGTCAGCTTTTTCATGGCAAGAAACATTCAGTCATTTAACTCATTCATGACAGGATTTATTTAAAGCCTAATTTGATCAGCTTTTATTCTTCAAATTGGCAACACCAACATTTTTATTTTATTGCTACATTTTTCTTATAAAACGTCATGTATCTGAAATGAATATAAATTGACAGAAATTATGATGAGAAGTCAAAAAGTTGCCAATTTGCAGAAAAGATCTTTGATTTTAAACATTCCATCGCATTGCCAATTTAAGGATTTTAATGCTTATTTCCCTTTGAAACTTTTTCAGCATCAAACAACAAATACTGATGCAACCAAAATGGGCACAGTACGTGTAGGATTTTCTTTCTGCTCATGTATTTGGGATGATTTTTAAGGCTCTGCATCAAAAGGTTATTTGGCCAAACCACAAAATGTGGACCCTCTGTCACGAATGGGTTAAAAAGTGCAGTGTTCTATTCAATGACATGTAGTTTGTCACATGAGCCTCCACAATTCTGGTCTAGTGAGAAACTTTCATTTACACTGATCTGCATGGTTTTACAATAACACAATGATACAGACAGACAAAACTGAACATGCAGAGAGATTATCATGTGCATGCCTAGCAGAAAGATGTATGAACAAATGATCTACATTTCATGAAAAACACATTCAACAGTTTGGAACGTTCTTTGCGTTTACACAACAAATTTCGGCCAGTAGATCATCTGTATTGTTAAACAAGGGTGTGATTACTCAATAATATATACTGTTTCAAAATTTTAAAAAAAAAGAAAAAAGTTATGCTTTCTTTCTTCTGCTAAGCCCATGACAAGATAAACATGCATGCTGAGAGAAAGACATACAAGCAGATAACACATTCAGACGAACAGACACACAATCACGCAGACAAACAGAAAAGCAGACAAACATGCTTAGAAAAGGGATACGAGCAGATAAGACATTCATACAAACACACATGCGGACAAACAGACAAGCAGACAAACATGTATAAAGAAAGATATACAAGCAGATAAAACATTCAGACAAACAGACACACAGTCATTCAGACAAACATACATGCAGTCATGCAGACAAACAGACAAGCAATAAGACAACTCTTCATTTTGGGAATGCTGACCATGTATGATTGAGATGATTTTCTAAAGTCAGTAAGCTCCACCAGACGAGATTCCACACTGACCCTTGATTTAACCTCTTGGTCGCATCGCTCCTCGGCTTCCACCAGTTTGGCACGGACATCGTCGACCATGGAGCTTAGTTCATTGATCTTGTCTTGCTCTGCTTGGTTATGGTTGACTTGATTCTAAAAAAAAGACAGAACAATCAGAAATGATGGTCATACGGCATCCCCATCTGTTTCCTACCCTAACCCAACTCCTCACTTTGACCCTGGACTCCACAATATCACTCTAACCCTGAAACGTAACCTAAATCCCAACTGCAACCCTATTACCTACGTGTGTCTTAAAACCCAATCGCATCCTTAACCCAAATCTGATTTGGAAATACAGTCAATAGGTCAAATCACTGCAATGATTTGTTTGAGAAATGAAAAATTGTTAAGGCCATGATTAGTATCACACCATCACCACCATCACCACCATTGGCATCACCATCATCATCATCATCAACATCATCATCATAATCATCATCACCATCCACTTACCTGTTCAACTTGTAAAGTAAGTTCCTCTATCCTCTCTTCCAGTTTCATCTTTTCTTCTCCTGTTTCTTGCATCATCTTCAGAACTTCTCCTTTCTCCTCCTCAACCATCTTCACCTTCTCTTCCTTCTGACTCAAAATCTTCTCAAGATTTTCTGAAGTATGGAGAAATAGTTTGATACAAGAAAATGGAAGAAATATTCCATGCTTCTAAAATGTACTCAAGAACATTTCCAACAATGATAAGAGGTATTATTGAAAAATATTGTTAGAAAATTTTGAAGCTATCATTACTGTATGTATAATAACTAGCTTAAGCATATACCGGTAAAGCATATAAGCCAGAGTCTGATATAACACCATTGTCCATTTTAAGAAAATACAGTAGTAAAGATAAATTAATGGCAAGAGGCAACATTGGAAGAAGAAGAAGAAAAAAAAAACAAACGATCTTTAGCTTTTAAGTTACCCTGATGCATACTCACCGATCTGTACATTATAAGGTACAAAAATGGCAAGCCTATTTTGCCTTATGAGTGAGCCTCTTAACGTTTTTACATTATAACAACTGTCAAAAACTTACTTTCAAACTTTGAAAATATACATGTTCATTCTATGTAATACCTTTTCTTTCATCATGTATGTATCAGCATGATGCATTGTGCTATATGAAAAAAATATACTAAATGAAAACCAAACAAAACTACAAAGTAAGAATTGAACTTACCAATTTGTGCTTTGGTCTCATCAAAGTCGACCAGTCTGAGTTGTAGGTTGCCCTTCTCATCTTCTAGCTCTGCGACCTTGTTCTTCAAATCATTGACCTCCTCAACAAGAGAATCAACCTATAACAAAGAAATAAAACAACAACCATTTATAAATACAGAAACTGTTATTACTTCATTCCCACTTATACATATACAAGCTTATCTCAATATAAATTTGTACTCCACAATAGCAAGTGAATACTAGGCTTTAATAGCTTTTGTATGTATAAGCTGGGACTGGACCAGTATAGATCATTCATACATGTCATGAGATGAAAATAATTATTCAAAATTTTACTTTCAACTCTGAATCCCACATTTGTGGCACAGTACTAGCTGAAGAGTCCCTGAAACAGTAATCTAGCAAATTGAAGAAAATTAAATCTTGCTTAGAGCGGTCACCGTATAAAACCCTTGGGAATGAGGAAATTCAGTTAGTCAACGGATTAAAATCATTACCAAGGGAATCAACCTATAACAAAGAAATAAAACAATAATTTTAATAATTCATAAACAGAAGCACCCTTGTTACCTTTTTCTTAAAATCTTTAATAACAAGTTAGGGTATCAACCTATAAAACAAAGAAGTCAGACTAATCAAACTACAAAACAGAAAAACCTGTGCTACCATTGCACCACCCCCCTCGGGAAGGGAATTCCCAAAGTACATGTATGTACAATGTACATGTGTATATTAGCAAATTCATTGTTACCCTATCATATTTAGATGAAATGAAATCAGAATGCAAATGCAAAGGGACTTTACATTTGAAGACAAAAATATGTTATCCTAAATAAACTAGACAAAATAGTTTACAGTGGTCATACAAAGTTCTGCTTTTCAAGATGAAACGTATGTACATGTATTGTAATCCCTTTACTCATGATCTGCATTCAAACCAACAACACTCACATTTTCATTACTGATATCTGTTCAATGGAAGAGTTGATTAATCCTTGCAAAATAAATACAATTACTCCAGATCTTTGGAAGAATGCTCAGCATCTTAAAAAGCACAGTGTAATGTAAAGACAATGAAATTCTCCTTCCTCCAATAACTCATATCTCTAGTACATTGCTTTACATTGTACATACATGTACAACACAGCACAATACACCATATGCAATGCAATGCAACGTCATCAGTATAAAGTACCAACATTTGATTAACACTTTCAAATGGCAAGTTTGTTTATAACAGATGGGTGCTCTCTCTCTCTCTCTCTCTCTCTCTCTCTTGTATGGATAATGGATGTGTCAATAACAAGGTCAATACTGAGAACTATTCATTCAAATGAAAAGAATGAATAATTGTGTGCTTTTCTTTCCATTACTGTTATTAAATGGAACATTGAACACATTGGAGGTTTGTTAGTGGTTTTTACATAAGTCCATGTATGTGAATATTTAATATTTACTAGTCTACATTTCAGTGACTTAGGGTTTGGTAAGTAATTCCTACAAAAATAATAATTCTGAATATAATACTCCAAAATCCAAATCATAAATATATCAAAGACAACGCAAGTTTTAACCACAATGGAGACATCCCCCCAAGTAATCCTTATTTCTGCCAAAATAAAATTACCATAACATCCACTCATCCTGTGTACTCGGTCAATGAATTGACCTCGTCCCGCAAATGTGACAAGTCTGTGTCGAAACTAAATAGCATGCTTTATTGTGTCTTACTCGACGGCATGCTGTCGACCTACAAGTCCGATAAGCGTCAGTTTTTTTTCTTAAAATTCACCATTTTCAGTTCATTCATCAGATATGGAGCGAGAATTGCCGTGAATTTTTTGAAAACGTCTGCAAGATCGCTCACATCTAGTCGCGCATTGTTGCGCATGCGCAAGCTAGTCGCCATTTTCTATCTGCATTTCAATGGAAACGTAAACAAGCGGTGAGTTTTTCCAGCTACCCTACAATAGATTTAGATCTAAATTTTGGTTTTCGTACGTCTGATTTTTAGTCCCAAGTGTTAGTCAGGTTCGTGATGACCACAGCCGATAGCTACAAGGCTGGTGGTGTCATTGGCCCACGGGAAAGTGATTTTCCAGGGGTTGTTTTGAAGTGCCAAGATGCTTGCTATGTACAAATAGGGGGTAAAAACGCTGGACGTCATGGAGAGTAAATAGCGTTAGCGTTTTTTTTACTCTCCAGACGTCCCTGGACTAGGGGAGGGGCAGTAGAACAGTGTAAGCAAACAATACTCCTCCCTCATCTACTGTCTCTCTCACAATTTCTACTGAAAAAACTCATTCGTAAAAACCTAGTTAACGTCACATTGGGTAGCAAGTTGTCACTCATGTAAATCTAAAGAGACCTTGATCTTCAAGTCCATACCTCCAGTTGTTGATGATCCATATGCGAAAAGACATATGTGAAATGACCTTCCATTGCTGACACAGTATTTGATAGAAATGTCATCAAATGCAATCCAGATATCCACACAATTTCCACAAATCTGACAATCATCCAAACTGTCCACATTCTCTCAGCATCATTGAAGAATGCAAGATTTTGGTATATGATGGCTTCGTCAAACAGTTTTAAATTCAGTCAGTAAATAAGGGCAAGTAATAGACAATGCTCTCCTACCACAGCTTGGATTTTTGAAACTCATTAGTATGCACATGGAACAGTTCACATATCAAACATTCTCTAATTCATCTTAGACTAGCTTCCTCATGCTCGTCAAACAGAACAACTGCTTACTTTACCAATACAAACATAATGTAATGTTGATACAAGAATGTTCTGAATACAGTGTGTACGCCTAAGGTGGCTGCATTACAAAACTGCAACTGCATGCTTTAAAAACATATATAAATTTGAATGAGAGCACCAGTTTTGTTGCATGCATTCAATCTTCAAAGACATTCTGACCAGCAATAAATCCTTGAATGACAGAAGCACCTGTTCCAACTTCCAAGTCATTGTAATTCAAATAATTTCTCAAAAGCAGGTATGCAGATTGGTCATGGAAGTTGGCACATGCGTGAGTTGGTTATATTTGCATGAATAGCAATTGCATTGCATATCTTCTAGCTGCATGTAGCTTGTTTACATAATGGCTACTGTGTCAACTTATAAATGAAATATGTGTGAGAAAATGCAGATGTTACTTCTCAGTCCCTATACATGTAAGCATGTGAAAAAAGATTTGGTCAGACCTTACTAATAATGAAAACCAGATTAAAAGATATCCAATTAAAGCTACATGTACATCCTAAAGCTACATGTACAGCTGTTCAACTATTCACAAACTTGGACATCATCATAATCACTACACACATGTGGGAAGATGTACCTCAAACTAAAAATCATGTTATCAATATTGTTATCAGTGAGATCTGAGCAGTCCTTTATCAAAAGAAGAAGAAGAAGAAAAATATCATAGATATCTTAGTCATATTACTCCAACACCCCCCCTCATATCATAGAAATCTTAGTCACATTACTCCAACACCCCCCCCCTCATATCATAGAAATCTTAGTCACATTACTCCAACACCCCCCCTCATATCATAGAAATCTTAGTCACATTACTCCAACACCCCCCCCCCTCATATCATAGAAATCTTAGTCACATTACTCCAACACCCCCCCTCATATCATAGAAATCTTAGTCACATTACTCCAACACCCCCCCCCTCATATCATAGAAATCTTAGTCACATTACTCCAACACCCCCCCTCATATCATAGAAATCTTAGTCACATTACTCCAACACCCCCCCCTCATATCATAGAAATCTTAGTCACATTACTCCAACACCCCCCCTCATATCATAGAAATCTTAGTCACATTACTCCAACACCCCCCCCTCATATCATAGAAATCTTAGTCACATTACTCCAACACCCCCCCTCATATCATAGAAATCTTAGTCACATTACTCCAACACCCCCCCCCTCATATCATAGAAATCTTAGTCACATTACTCCAACACCCCCCCCCCTCATATCATAGAAATCTTAGTCACATTACTCCAACACCCCCCCCCCCCTCATATCATAGAAATCTTAGGTCACATTACTCCAACACCCCCCCCTCATATCATAGAAATCTTAGTCACATTACTCCAACACCCCCCCCTCATATCATAGAAATCTTAGTCACATTACTCCAACACCCCCCCCCCTCATATCATAGAAATCTTAGTCATATTACTCCAACACCCCCCCCCCCCCCCCCCCCCCCCCCCCCCCCCGGGTGTCATTGTATAGTGGTACATTCACTTGAATCTAAATCACAGGATTGAGGGTTCAAATCCAAGACCGGTGCTAATGTCTTTTTGAAAAAAAAACAAAAAACTCTCATTTGCCACTATCCACCCAGGTGTACATGTATGTAAATGGAGACCCGATAGAAGTCACGATTATCATTAACATTATTATCAACAAATGCATGGACAACATTTGACCAATAACAAGATTTCAGTCAAGGCACATTGTATCATATGGTGCAGACATGTCTGTCAATTGTAGGCAAGCTATGGAGTAGCTATAGGGTATCCTTACATGAAAGATCTTGTCATTGTACCTGTGACCCATCCCTTACATCAAGCAATATGGGTTGGTTGAATATCAAAAATACACGGTCAACAATAAAATCAGTCTACCAAAAGCTGTAGAAAATATAATGCTTCTGCTGAAGAATAATTTCTCTAAAGGAATGAATATCAAACACTATAGACTGTGTTTAAATTTTTTCAAATTTTATCTAAGTAGCGTTGATATGCAAACACGACACGGACGTTAAATTAGAGTGTCGTGTGCAAAATTTTGTACTGTGCATGCTCAAATCCCGAAAACTCCATCCTGCTGAAATCGAGAATGGTTCTCAGCCAAAATAACATCCATTCTCGATGTAGGACGCAGCTGGGTATTCAGCATTAGTGCGTATGTATCACTATGGTAATGCGATCTGCAAGTCTATCATCAGTGCAGCCATGATAGATCTTGCCTGGTGCACTCGCACCTCGCCTGGCCATGGCCTGGGAAAAAATGCTTCCCATTGTGATGTCATATGTCTGCGTATCACCAAAAGAGCGGAAAGCTCCAAAATACTGTATGACGTGGCTGTATCTCTTATTGTGGCTGCATCCTAAACGGACGTCCGCGTCGTGTTTGCGAAAGCTTCCTATTATGAAGAAAAAGAACATGATTCAGCTTACCTTTTTCAATCCTTGCAGCTCTTCCTCCAAGGCTTTGACCTTGTTCTTAGCTTGGTTCTTCAATTTATTAAACTTCTCCTCAGCCTTGGCCTTGAAATCAGCTATCTCCTCTTCTTTCTTCTCCTTCTCTACCTTCACTCTATCCAGCTCAGTTTTTCCTTGCTCCAACTCTCCTTCCAGTTCTTCTACCCTCCTTTCCAGGTTGGCTTTCCCCTCGGCTTCTGTCCTAATCTCTTCATCCTTCTTCACCAGGTCTTCACTCAATTCATCCCAGTTTGATTTTCCTTTAGCAACTTCATCTTCTAATTCCACTATCCTTTGCTCAAGTTCTGCTATCCTCTGTGCACCTGTCCTTTCGCTCTCCTCACCTTGCTCCTTCAATCCATCACGCTCTGTTCTTGCTGCCTCTAAGTTCACCGTTCCTTCTTCAACCTCTCCTTGTAATTCCTTAATCCTTCCTTCTAACTCTTCCTTCTCCTTCTCCCTCTCCATTTTCAACTCCTCCATCTCATCTTTAGTCCTTCCTAACTCTTCCATCCTCTCCTTAATATCTCTTTCCAGTTCTTCGTTCCTTCTTTGTAGTTCCTCCTTCTCTCTAACACTATCATTCTCCTTGTCTTCACCCTCCTTCTTCGATGCCTCACTTTCAGTTCTAGCAGCATCAAGCTGTGACTTGGTGTGGGTTAGTTCACTTTGGAGTTGTTCATAGTTATGAGCCAGAGTGTTGTATTGTGAGCTAGCTTGGTTGTAAGCAGTCTCATACTGTTTGAGAGCGGCCTGTAAGGCAGTGATGGCATTCGACTTCTCTGTGTCTCCAGAATTCAACTTCTGCTTGAGTTCTTCCGCTTCTTTTAATCTGGCATTCATTTCCTCTTTCTCTTTCTTCCAGGCTTCTTCCTACAAGTGACAAAAAATAAAATTGCAAGATGTTTCATACCTGTTTGCAATTTTTCTGTGGCAAAGTGGAGTTTATAACTGTTAACAATTTTCAAATTCAGAATGTGAATTGATGGAATGGAGACAAAACATTATCACTGACAGCATCATTATTATCACTCTGTCATAACTATCATTATCATCATCATTGTCATTATCACCATCACCATCATTGTCATTATCACCATCATCATCAGCAGCAGCAGCATCATCATTACCATCAGCATCATCATTACCAATATCATCATCGTCATCATCATCATAATCACGATCATCATCAGCACAGCATCCACATCATCATTATTAATATCACTATAATCATCACCATCATCACCATCATCACCATCATCACCATCATCACCATCATCACCATCATCACCATCATCACCATCATCACCATCATCACCATCATCACCATCATCACCATCATTACCATCACTACCATCACCATCATCACCATCACTGTCTCTTTTGCAGACAATCATCCTTTTAAAAATCCTTATATATCCTTATATAATATAATATATAATCCTTATATAAACCCTTATATGACTATCATAATATCTTACATTTTCCACAAACTGTTCTTGCATTGCTCTCATCTGTTCCTTGGTAATACCAAGCTTCTCTCCTAGTGATGTCATGCTCTTCTGATGGTCGACACTAGCCTTCTCTTTGTTAGCAATCTCTTCCTGCAGCATCTCAATCACCTTCGTCTTTGCGTCAAGATTCTCCTCCGTCTCCTGGCAACGACGTTCAAGTTTCTGAGAGAAAAAAGAAAATGTAGCACCACAAAAAATATCAGGCAAGTAATGAAAAGGAAATTTAAAAAAAGAGAGGACAAGAACAGACAACGGGAAAGGAAATGAAACAGAGAGCTAGCTGTAAGAAGGAGTAAAAATTATGCAAATCAAAAGGCATAACATGTTCTCTTGTAGCATCTCAATTGTTTTTGTCATTGCATCAACATTTCTCAATCTTCCAGCAACAGCTTGCCACTTTTTGAGAGAAAAAAAATTTCTGAATATCTTCCAGTCTCCTAAAGAAAGAACCTATCTCAAATCAGAAAAACAGCCATGTTCATATATTTCTGTTTTTCTGTACAGGCCATCATTACTATAAATACCATAACTATAGTGGTTCATTCACTAGACACTCAATCACAGGGCTGAGGGGTCAAATCCCAGCCCCAGTGTTGTCACTCTGTATTGACTTCATATACGCATGATCGTTCAAAATTTCGAGTAAAAAGGGGTCTTTTTTTTAGCATGTTCACAATTTTGAAAAAAAAAAAAGAGGGTTGTTTTCATGAGCTTGTACACGAAATTGAAAAAAAGGGTGTTTTTGAGCTTGTAGACCTCTACTCAAAATTGAAAAAAAGGGTGTGTTTTTTTTTCTTCTGGTCCTCGTTTGCAAAAAGTGTTCTTGGAATGCCCCAAAAAAGGGGTGTTTTTTAAAGGCCAATATGTACCTGTTTTGTGCCAAATAGGGGTAAAAATGGCTGAAAATTTACTTGAAACACTGCGAAATAGGGGTCAAATTCCTTATGGCCGAACGATCATGATTACACCTTTAAATATAGAGTGACAACACCGGGATCCCAGTCTGGTAACAAGTCTTTTGGTAAGACATATATCTATGTTTACCAGTCTCACCAAGGTGCTATTAAACTGGGTACCTGATAGGAGGCAAAGGTCAGTGTGATTGGGTTAGCATGTGCATGCGTGAATATAAAATGGGTGACTGGCTGGGATGCTCCCTAGGGAGTGAAGATTGTATACAGTAAAGTGAAGAATAGAAAATGTAAAATGGGTGACTGGCTGGGATGCTTCCTAGGGATTGAAGATTGTGTACAGTAAAGTGCAGAATAGAAAATGTAAAATGGATGACTGGCTGGGATGCTCCCTAGGGAGTGAAGATTGTGTACAGTAATGTGCAGAATAGAAAATGTAAAATGGATGACTGGCTGGGATGCTTCCTAGGGAGTGAATATTGTTTACAGTAATGTGCAGAATAGAAAATGAATCCAATGATTGGGGTAACAATAATACTGCAAGCACTTTGATCAGTTTGTATCGTTGAAGCATTTTATGAGAAACTGGTATTAATCATTATCATCACAGCTATTAACCCATCCGTGACAGAGGTCCTCATTTTGTGGTTTGGCCTAATATCTTTTGATGCAAAGCCCTAAAAATCATACCAAATACATGAGCAGAGAGAGCACAAAAATCTACATTTACTGTGCCCATTTTGGTTGCGTCAATATTTGCTGTTTGATGCTGAAAATATTTCAAAGAAAAATAAGCATTAAAATCCTTAAATTGGCAATGCGATAGAGAGTTTAAAATCACCATTTTCCCCTGCCAATTGGCAACTTTTTGACTTCTCATCATAATTTCTGTCAATTTTTATTCATTTCAGATACATGACGTTTTATAAGAAAAATGTAGCAATAAAATAAAAATGTTGGTGTTGCCAATTTGAAGAATAAAAGCTGATCAAATTAGGCTTTAAATAATTCCGGTCACGAATGGGTTAAAAAAGGCAAACCAACCTTGATCAATTCTTGTTGCTTAGCATCGGCATCTCCTTTCTCTTGACCTTCATAAATCTGAAGCTTCTCCTCCAGTGATGCCCTCTCCTTGTCATACCTCTCCCTCTCCTCCCTCAAGAGGGCCTCCTTGGCTTCTAAGTCATCTGCAAGCTGTGTGATTCTCTCGTCCGTCGACTCCATCTTTGCTCGCATGTTCTCCATCACCTTGTTCAGATCATCAATGGCCTTGTCTTTCTGGTTGCACTCTTCCTGTAAGACCTTCAAAACAAAGTATGATTTAACATTAGGACTTGCACTGACCTTGTCTTTCTGGTTGCACTCTTCTTGCAGGACCTACAAAATAAATTCAATTCAGTTCAATTTCATTTTTTTTTCTTTTCTAAAACACAAAAATTGCCTGCAGACTATGATTTTGAGTATGATAAGCACAAGGACTTGCATAGCCTTGTCATTCTGGTTACACTCTTCTAATGAGCCCTTCAAAATTAATTGTTTTACAAATTATGAAATTTGGAAATTAAAGGACTTGCTTGACTTTCCAATTGCACCTGCCTGGAAGGAACTTCAAAATAAGTTATTTCATGTGTATGATTTATTTGTCTTTCTGTGTTTTAATAAATTTAATGTGTACAATTTGGTATACAATATGCAAAAGGAATGGCTTATCTGAGTGTTTTTGTCTTCTTGTAAGATCTTTAAAATATGTCATTAAATATGTATGATGAAATGTTAATATATAAGTGAAAGAACAGACTGTACAACTAGTTCAATGTGAGTTTTGTTTGTTTGTTTTTTTTTCCAGCATGGAACTTGCTGCCCATGAAATTCTGTACATTATGAATAATTTGTTGATCTGGGACAGAATTCATTTCGTCATGTACCAGAGTTTTCTGATGAAAAATCATTTTTCATATGATATCTTGTCCTGTTACACATTACTAAATTCTGATCTGTGCAAATCAGAACCACTTTCAAACTGGATTTCAAAAAAGTTAATTTCACAAGAACACAGGTGACAAAATGGGTGTTAGCATAGAAATAGAACATCAAACATAAAACACAGCAACGAAAATCAAAACATGTGCAGTTGTAGACAACAAACATGACAAAGAAGCAATTAAAATCAACCATTACTACTACAACATGGAGAACAAATTAAATCCCACATATAATTTGGGCTACAATGATATGAATGTTAGAGAATGTGAGATGAAATTGAAAATTAAAGAACAAAGAGATGGAATATAAAAAGTATAATGTCAGAAAAAAGAATGAATAAGAAGCCTGCCATGCACAACTACTCATATGGTGTGTTGCAAGAAAGTTGCAATCGATTGCAAGTTGCAACTGATTGTCACTGGCCAATCAAAATCATTGTTGCATGCATGTCTTCTTAAAAGGGCAGACCCTAAGCCAATCAGAATGGTTGTTTCAAAATTAGCAATTATTTGCAATTGATTGCAACTTTCTTGCAACACCCCATAAGACAAAATAAAATAAGTAAATAATATCAGGAGGTGTTTCACAAAGACTATAACTGACTAAAATTGCTCTTAACTATGGCAGGCCATTCATGTCACTGTTTGCTTTCACCATTGGTCTCTCAAGGGATACGCAAATCATTGTCACAAATTTGAAGAATTTACTTTTTTTGTTTTCTTCATCAACGAACTATAAAAACAGTCAATTCTGCAGATTTGTGACCATGATTTGCAAATCCTTTGAGAGAGCCATGGTGAAAGAAAACATTGGCATCAATGGCCAGCCATACTTACATGTCTTAGTCTGTGAAACACCCCCCCCCCCTGGTAACATGTGAACGAGCCAATGAGGTTAAGATTAGAAAACATATTTTACATTTCCCTCCACACTAAGCAACATGCAAAAGTAAGAAGAATAACATCAATATTCCCATATACATTATGGCTATACAGAAGTTTATGCAAAAAAAAAAAAAAAAAAAAAATATATATATATATATACAATTATGTAAATCTAAAAAGTGGTTGATGTTTTCAAAATAGCTGCAGTGTGAGAAAAAAATCACAATGAAAACTATGAAGAATGAGCTGTGTTTAATTAGAAATACAATTTACCAGCACAGAGCAGATAACTTGAACATAATTTGACTACCGGTAACTGTTCATCCCTTACTAGTATTTCTCATCTACAAACCTCTTCATGAATTAGGTGTACGCAAATTGAACAACATATAAGATGAAAAGTATGATACTTCAAAAAGTGAAAAGCACTGGAGGACCTGTAACTAATGCTAATCTTTAACTACGTAGGGCAGACAATGCCTAAAGGCTAAAAAGCAGGTACAGTGAAAATTGCAAAATTAACAAAAAAATTGCCAAAGTGTGCTAAAAAAAAAGGAATAGAGTTTACACTGTGTTGCCAATTAAGATTCTAATGATAAATTACAATGAAATCACTCTTATTCGAGAATGGCTGAAGGTATGCCTTTGAAAATGGACTCATAATAATCAGTAATTTATTTTTCTTTTTGCTCATGTATAATATACTTCTCTGCACTCTAGATCAATAGACAATGCAAAAGCATCTCAAAAGGCTTGTTCAGATATGATGTGAAAAACCTGTGACAACCCCCCGACATTATTAGTGTTCAGATATGTCGCGGCAAATCACGCCACTTATGTTAATGAACGCGCATTAACGCATCAACGCTCAAATAATAATAATAATAATAATCTGGGATATTTATATAGCACACGTATCCACCAAATAAGGTGCTCAAGGCGCTCCAATATTACCCCGGCTCAGCTAGGCTACCAATTGCAGTGCTTACAGCATTCAAGGAATTCCTTCCCGCCGGTACCTATTTACACCTGGGTGGAGAGTGGCAAATGTAGATTAATGTCTTGCTAAAGGACATTAGTGCTGCGGTGGGATTCAAACCCTGGACCTCGTGGTTCACAGTCCGGGGACTTATCCACTGATCCACAACACCTCATATAAGAGATTTTTGTCAAAAGTTGTGCATACAAACTCATAATATCCTATTTTGTGCTAACTTTTCAAGAATTCGATTGGTCTAAAGCTTTTTAATAATAATATACAGTTCTTGTATAGCGCATATCACATTATGATATAACGTCTCTATGCGCTTCCAAAGGACTTGGATATTATTACCCCAGCTTTAGCCCGGCAGCCTTTTACAGCGTGCAAGCATTTCAAGGAATGAATTCCTGCCAGGTACCCATTCACCTCACCTGGGTTGAGTGCAGCACGATGTGGGTGAATTTCTTGCTGAAGGAAATTAACGCCATGGCTGGGATTCGAACCCACGACCCTCTGATTGAAAGCTGAGAGTCAGAACCACCAGACCACGACGCTTCAACCAGGAGGCCACCAGGAGGCAAGAAATGCCTCTTGCCTTAGTGACTTTTTTTTTGCCGCCTCATACTCCATTGACTTGTACACTGAAAATGTCATAGGGGTTTGTCACGCGGGTTTGTTGCGTCATATCTGATCTAGCCTTAAAAGGAGACTATGTACTGATATGGGTTAATAAATATATTTGCTTGTAGATCAATCTGGCTTATTATTGAGGGCAGCAGAAGATCAGCCAAAACTGCGGTGTCTCCAAAGAGTTAGTGCAGTGCATTTCTGAGGTGTCCCGCAGCTGTATGTAGCATGCAAGCGTGCGCTTTATTATGTTGATAGCGCGAGCAGTAGAGAAATCCCTTCCCAACCATAGAGTTATATAATTATGCACTAACTTGGAGACTTTGCAGTAATGGCGCTGCCCACAAATCGCTTCTCTGATCGGTCTATACATTACTGTGAAACTGCAAATCATACTAGAACAAGCAAACACGATGCTACAGCAAGCAAAGCTAATCTTACCTTGATTGCCTTATCTCTACCCTCTATGACCTCTCCTTGATCTTGGGTCATCATCTGAGCACCATGAGCTTGATGCTCTAAGACTGACACTCTCTCACTCTGTTCCAGGATTAGCTGGTCCTTACGCATTAGCTGTTCTAGGACTTCCTGGTACCTGCCCTCTTCCTCATGCAATAATTTCTAGGTTTGAGGGATTAATCACAAGTTACATATATATGTGCCTGATATAGTTTGCTAGATCCAACACGGGGAAAGAGGACTTTTGAATTTCCAGATGCATTCCATTATCAAAAAGTCATAGGGGAAAACACCCAACATGTTTCACAAATAGATCGGAACATGTTGATCATCGTGGTATCAAGATGAGAGAGTACTAGAGTGAATCAGTTGTCACACGATGTAGCAAACGAAAAGGGATTGCGATGTTTCGGCTGCAACTGCTAGCCTTCATCAGGCAATGTAGAATGAGCGCGGCCAGCGCTCCGAACAATAGCAGCAGCATCGCGGTGCCAACCAATCACGGGGGCACTCCCGGTGCGGTTAACGCTCGTGACCGCTATAAAAGACGCGTGCACGGCGCTCATTCTACATTGCCTGATGAAGGCTAGCAGTTGCAGCTGAAACGTCGCAATCTCTTTTCGTTTGCTACATCGTGTGACAACTGATTCACTCTAGTACTGTCTCATGTTTCACAAAGACAGCTTAATATACCTTTCCTCATTTCTTTCTTATTCAATGCCCATAAAGAACTCCCTAGAGAGAAGAAACTTGGTGAGATTGTAATGATTGTAGAAATAAAATCATGCAAGGATTAAATGTTGATGAGAGGAAAAAAACAAATTGAGAGCAAACATGCATTTTGCTTTCTTTCTTCTCATGTAAATGGATTACTATGCCAGTTTATTAAGAATATTTGATGATACATGCATAATAAAAGAAGATATGAGCATGAATACATGTTATATTCCTTATTTGTTAAATACTTAATGATTACAAAACAAAATTAAACAATACTGGACAGAACAAACAAACATGAACAGACAATAAAACACAGATCCTCATCAGAATATTATATGTTCATACTTTTTACTGTTTCTTTCTGTCAAGAAATTCCTCAAATTCTATCTATTCTTTTAGAGAACAATGGATTGTATAGACTAAACTGATCTTCATGAGGTGATAAATTATTGTCTGAGTGGCCCAAACATGTGGAGTAGTGTGTACAGCACTTTGTAACTGCAAGGAAAAGGCACTCTATCAAATGACTTTGAGATTGGATGGGTTAAGTGTGATAAATGAGAAGAAAAGAGAATTTTTTTTTTCATAAGACAGGGAAATATCAATAAATCGTATTTTTTGGTTGACTGCCAGGTGCAATAAAAGATTATTCTCTCAGTGGCACCTAATCTTTGTATTATGTGGAATAATCTCTGACTGGTGTGTATGCCACCATGAGTGGTTAATCACAAAATTACAGCCCTTTGAAGAGGTGATATTTTCATGCAAAATTACTCAGCATATCAGCAGGAAACACATCAGAGTATTCCGAAAATGGTTGCAAATCTTTGCTTTAACTTCAATAATGGAAAATAGCAACATCTATTATTTGGAAATATATACCCCAAATGGGGCCTAAAGATGAGCATAATTTTAAAAAATGATTCCCTCATCCATTCATGTTACCTCTAAGTCGGTTATCTTGTTCTTTAGTTGAGCTGTAGGACCAGTATCCATGACAACGGCTGCGCCTCCGCTCCTGAGAGCCTCCAGCATTGCATCTCGTTTCTCAATAGTTTTGTCCTTTTCCTGCAGTTGTTGAAGAATGAAGAAACAAAATCGTACATTAGAGTAGTCACATAACCATTGCAATCAATAACAATGGTTTGGGAGCATGTTACATTAAGGTCTTGGCATTGATGTGTTGTTAGTCTGGTTGTTGGTGCATTGTTAGTGTGACATGGTTCCCTATTCTACTACTGCTTTTAATTAACCACCATTAATGCTAAATGTACATTTTTCTTTCCTTCTTTCTTCATTTTTCTTTTTCATCTTTCATTCTTTATTTATTTTCTCTCTTCTTCTTTGTCTTTTCTTTCTTTCTTCTTCTTCCTCTATTCTTCTTTTTCTTTTTCTTCTTCTTCTTCTTCATCATTTTCATTTATTTTTCTTTCTTCTTCCTTTTTTCTTCTTCTTCTTGTCCTTCTTCCTTTCTCCTCTTCTTTTCTTTCTCATTCTTCCCCTCATTCTACTTCTCCACTGCATGACCAGTAGGTTGTAAGAATCTCCTGGATTCTTTGCACTCACCAGAAGTTCAACTATCCTATTCCTTTTCAGTTCAATCTTATCAATCCTCCTTTCATACTGCTCTATCCTGCTATCTCCCTCATTCATAAGGTGCGTTCAGATATGATACGACTTTGCGCCACCACATTGTGCCGGCACATTTTTTGTGTTCAGATATGATGCGACTTGGTGCAGCAACTCTCATAAGAGAGAATTTTGTCAAAAATATCTCACAACAACAGTTTTTGCACTAACTTTTCAGGAATTTGTTTGGCTTTTTTTTTTTGCAGCCAGGCAGCAAACCAACTGTGTCCTGCCTCGGCAACATTTTTTTGTCACCCCATACCCCATAGACCTGTACACAAAAAAGGTGGCGGCACAAAGTCGCATCATATCTGAACGCACCTTTACTCACCTCAAGTTCAGCTATTCTATTCCTTTCCTGTCCTTCAAGCTCATCAATCCTCCTTTCACACTGCTCTATCCTACTATCTCTCTCATTCAGTAGCTCCTGCTTGGCATTCACAACCTCCTCGAGCTTATTCCTCTTCTCTATACTGTCACCGAGGGCGCTTTCCTTCTCGTCAAGTTTCTTCTTCAAGAGTAGGAGTTTCCCACGATTGGAAGCATCATCTCCGCCTCCTCCATCATCCTTAAATTACATAAAAACAAAACAACAACACATATCATTGTTGGTAAGTGAATAAATACACATCACGGCCTAGTTGGTCTTGCTCACTGGACTGTGAATCACCAGGGCACAGGGATCAAATTCCTGGCAAATCCCGAACATTTTATAAAAGTAATTCAAATTTGGCACATGTGACCCAGTACAGGTAAAAATCATTCCTTGAAATGACCCGATAACTGCTCCCAGTGTTACAGTCTAGTAACAATTTCAAAACCTCGGAAAAACGTAGGGACATTATATCATAATGTGATATATCATTGTCAAACACAGTAACTTAATGAAAATAAATGAATGAAAATTTAAAGATAGTGTATAGTTTGGGGAAATCTATAAAAAGTAACTTTCACTGTGTGAATTCATTGCCAGATGATATGAAAAATTGTATCCTAAAACTATTATGTGAAGAATATTACATAAAACTCACTTAAGTGGGTGTATTTTACAATCCAAATGTCAAAACTTAGTTTTCAGTCCCCGAAAACTTCACCGAACGCAGCATCACACAGTGCCTGCACACGGGTAAAGCTAACAGGAATTTTATTTTGCAATAAACAAAATGAAGCGATGTGAATGTGGGAGCCGTCGGCGTGCAAGGGTCGTAGCGCACAGCTGGGTATACCCATTCTACTGCGTTCCTTTCAGACATTTAAACTAAAACTCATCGTAAATTGGCTTTAAGCTTACATGAATAAAAGAATTCAGTAGTCATCAGGTTAAAGGCATTGGATAACTTTGTGAGACGCTGATTTAAAAAATTCTCAAACTAAGATGAAACATGTCTATGAGTACTTGTATTTGTACTCAAAACCCATGAAACCAACCATAATTTGGAATGAAAAAGTGTAAGTTAGACGCAAATGGCGATTTTATTATCCTTCGTCTCACGAGACAATCACTAAGAGGACCACTTTGCTTGAATTTGAAAATTCCGTTATGTGCCTCCCGCTGCGTGATTCCCCAATACACACAGTACGGTAAGGTGAGTCATACGCACATGCGCACTCCTTATATCTATTCTGTGCAACCGACCCTCGTATCTTTTTCAAACATTGGCTTACATTTTTAATATTTAAAATTACTTCCTATGGATATTATACTTTGAAACTTTCAGACTGGTATTTTTACACTATAACCCTTATGTTTATCCCATTTTCAAGTAACAAAACAAGATTTTTTGAAATCATAACAATGTTAACCCATGCCTTTAACTCTGTTCAAAGAGCTCCTTGTCATACCTTTCCCTCCGCGTTGCTGCCACCTTTCTTAGCCGCCTCTAGCTGTGTGGTCAGAGTTGTAATCTTTGCCTTGGCTTGGAGTTTGAATTTAGAAAACTTGGCATTAGACTCTACCAGCTCCTTATCTTTCTGTCTGATCATATCCTTGAGTTGTGCAACAAGGCGGTTCTGTTCCTCCAGCTGATCCTGGGCATCAGATGTGTTGGCAAAGCTTGCATCACCTGCTGATACAAAGCTTGCATCACCAGGGGAAGATATACTGGTATCCTGATAGAAAAAAAGAGAAAACAGATTTAAACAAATAGATCTGTTCTGAAACCCCACATACTTCCCATATTTACACTGTCACTACCTGGTAGTTTGCACATATTTTGACTCTAATGCTGACCCAGGTATGACATCTAAAAACACTTTTTACCCAGTGGAAAAGGTGCTATATAACTTTCAGCCTACAATTAATCAATACTTTCACAATCACCTTATAATGAACTCAGGATTTGGATTGTGAGCAGTAAGAATGGTTTTTGTAGGAAAGAGATGCTTAAAAAAAAAAACTTTCATTGGGACAAAGAAATACTGCTTTTTCAAGTGATCCTGGCCATTGGATATGCTGGCAAAACCTGAAAAAAAGAAGGATTTAGATTGTGAGCAGATAACATACTGGTATGGTCATCTGGGAATAAAGAAGCCAGATGCATTTTTATAATATGAAATTCTAACAAAAAATGAATAAATAAAGAAATAAATAAAAACTTCTGTTGTAAAATAAGTAGTATTCATGAATGTATGTTACTCAATTGAAGATTATAATGGTTCAGCCTACATTTTTTTTTATGGGGGGAGGGGGCAAAAAAATTTAAAAAACTCTGAATTCAAAGAGTAATATCTAAAGAATTGGATTGGATTGGTTCATTTCATATATAATATCTCCCCCACCACCATTCCAACCAAAAAGGAAGTGTACACCTGTACCAGCCCTCTTAACTAATGCTGAACCAGCGACATCACTAAATCAGTGATGACCTTCATCCTTTTTCAATATGTATACAATGCAAAATGCGGACTAATACCTCACCAGATATTAATAGCTATGTTAAATTATCTTAACAGCAGGCACTCATTGAGAGCTCCTGTGGGCCCATCAATAGCAGTACAGAGCTTTTTTGAGGTCTAAATTAATCAGCTTTCACTCCTCAAATTGGCAAAAACTATTATCATTTTCCACTCTTGTAAATATTTGAAAAAAATAAACATGGATATATTATAGCATGAATTTGAATTAAAAAATTTACCAATTTGAACACAGAAATAATGATATGATATTCACTGCATTGCCAATTTAAAGAGTTCAATGATTAGTTACAAACTTACAATTAAACTGTTCTTATTCGAAAACGCCACAACATACTTGCAAAATTGTGACTAAAAGTAGATACTTTACGTTTATAGGTTGGCTAAGTGACTCAAGTTCTTCTTACCTGCTGGTTCTTTCCTCCATCATCTCTTGTGGGTGTGTCTCCTCGAGCCTGACCCTGGACATTCTGCATCAAATTAGACATGCGCCCCCACATGACTGCAGTGGTGTAGTCTGACTACTTACATGTATATCAAGCTATAAATTACAGAAAGAAATGTAGAAAAGAAAGAAGGTACTAGAGTAGAATTTGTCAGTTCTTTAAATAAAAATCTTTCATAATTAAATGCTCTCTGAGCCTCAAGGGACTTCAAGTTTTATTAAATAACATACTTAAACTTTATTTACTGGCTAATTATTTCTTTAAAATAATCAACTGAATGCAAGTATTTGCTTTTGCAAAGACCGGGCCACCATATAACAAAGCTTAGCAATTTGAACAATTGATTGAACTGCTAGATATTTGCAATTACTTGTATTAATCGCTATGTGCTATTAAATATTCCTTGCAAACAGTGCCCGTATGATCCATTGCTATTAAAGCCTGATATAAGCTTTGTGTCACAGGGCCCTATGTCTGTACCCGTAGGTCTGTAAGTTGGTCATGATCGTTTAGGGTAAAATCTAAAGAGGATTAAATTTCTGGCAGTTAAAAAATGTGACAAGGAAGCCTCTGGATATGAGAGGCTAAAAACCACCAATGTCAACCAAATTTACCTTGATTTACCTTGATGTTGGGCATAAAGTATACCAAACTTATTTGCCCCTCTGCATCTTCTTGAAAAAAAATCTTCGTAAGCTACTAATTACATGTGTAGGGTAAAAAAGAAGAAGGCGTTATGTGAAAATTGTATCCGGATCAAAACAATTAAATTTACTTTTTCAGGCCTTCTCCTGATTAGATTTGAAAGAGTTAACGCATTCGTGACAGGAATTATTTAAAGCCTAATTTGATCAGCTTTTATTCTTCAAATTGGCAGCAGCAACATTTTTATTTTATTGATACATTTTTCTTATAAAACGTCACGTATCTGAAATGAATATAAATTGACAGAAATTATGATGAGAAGTCAAAAAATTGACAATTTGCAGGGGAAAACGGTGATTTTAAACTATCACATTGCCAATTTAAGGATTTTACTGCGTATTTTCCTTTAAAAAATTTTCAGCATCAAACAACAAATATTGACGCAAGTCACGCAACCAAAATGGGCACAGTTTGTGTAGAATTTTTTGCTCTTTCTGCTCACGTATTTGGTATGATTTTTAAGGCTTTGCATTAAAAGATATTAGGCCAAACCACAAAATGTGGACCTCGGTCATGAATGGGTTAACACTGCTGCTGTTGATAGCTTCTGATGGTAGATTGTTCCATAGGTTAACTACATGATGAGAGAAGTCCCTTTGACGTAATTTTGTGTTCGTGTGAAGTTTTCTAAGTTTACATGAGGTTTGAGGGTAAACATACCATATTTGGAAGTTAATTTCCACCATTCAGAGCGGAGCAACCTCCACATACAGGGATATCCCCGCATAATTACAGGTGTCATTTGTCCATAATTCTCTGCTCCCCTACTGTAGTACCAGACACTGTCTCCCAAGAAGGAGAGTCAAGACTCCCCGAAATCTTTTGTACATCTCTAATGTTACTGATCTGGTCAGTTTATGGTTTTAGGAAACCACTTGTTCATTTGCACATGTGCACTTGTGGTGTTATTTGTGTACAAAGTGAATGGAGAAGGAATGAGAAGACGAATGCATGTGACAGAACAAAACGTTAATGTGTGCAGTGAATGGTGGTTTCGTACTATAAGATGCCGATTAGTTTCCTCTTTCCTTTTACATTAACTTCGTAAAAATTTTGTGCATGCATGCAAAAGAACAAGTGGTTTCCAAAACTACAATGGCCTTATCGTGAAATTTGTCACCTCTCTTCTCGCATGTGCGCTCGCATTGTGCACAAAGTCTATAGGAGTGGAAAGCTGTCACCAGCACTGATGAATTTAACGGCAGTGAATGGACTGGTGACTTATTTCACGATAATGGCATGCCACTACGATATAGCCGAAAGGCCTTGATGACGAAAATGGCACCATTCACTTTCTGTCATTGTGCATTGCCAGGCACTGCCTTCATTTCCTCATCATTTCCCGTCTTCCAGTTCCATTGATTTTGTACACAGCTTCACAAGCATGACAAGTGCATGCATGCACGCGGGCGCAAAGGAACAAGTGGTTTCCTAAACTATGACGAGTTTTCTTCTTCTGATTAAGTACAGACCGCCGTAGACCGAAGTGTTCTGTCTCTAACAGTCGTCGTTAGCCTCGTATTTTGGTAGGGTCGGCACTCCTCCTTTATAGAGACAGAAGCGCCCCGGTGCGTTGTCCATGCAATCTCATTGTGATGGGCAAGACAATGAAAAACTACCTCAAATCATCGATTTTCCCCTTTTTTCATGGATATAAAACATATCATAATACGCTATAGAGTATACAGCTTACCAATTTCTTGATTTATTTCTTCTCACTCTTCATTTTCAAGTGAATCCAGGGTCCTAACATTAGGTCCTCTCGGTTGAAAATCTTGCAACAGCCAGCTCTATCTCTGTTCGCCTCCGCGCTTTTTGCAGTAGATCAGCGAATTTGCGACTCTCGCATTTCAACAGTACATTCGAACGATCGCCCAATACGAAACAACAACAAAAACATCATCGTTCGTACGTATATATATGTATATATGCCCAAACGTACGTACGTGGTCGATCGTTTGAATACGGCCGGTTGAAATGCGAGGAGTCGCGAATTCGCTGATCTACTGCGAAAAGCGCGGAGGCGAACAGAGATAGAGCTGGCTGTTGCAAGATTTCCAACCGAGAGGACCTAGTGTTAGGACCCTGGATTGACCTGAAAATGAAGAGTGAGAAGAAATAAATCAAGAAATTGGTAAGCTGTATACTCTATAGCGTATTATGATATGTTTTACATGTATATCCATGAAAAAAGGGGAAAATTGATGATTTGAGGTAGTTTTTCATTGTCTTGCCCATCACAATGAGATTGCATGGACAACGCACCGGGGCGCTTCTGTCTCTATAAAGGAGGAGTGCCGACCCTACCAAAATACGAGGCTAATGACGACTTTTAGAGACAGAACACTTCGGTCCAAGAGGCAAGACCACCGTTAGGCATTACGTTGGTGTATTATCGTACTTGTATGATAATATGTCATGACATTGCCTAGTTACAGTTACAAACTACCACATCATGCATCTATCTCAGGCTCAGCCTCAGTTCATCTCATACACCAGTCGTAATCTATTCAGCCCTCCTAACTGTTACATGTGTTTCTATGATCAATTTGAAGGCTCACACAAGAGCAGCAGCGCCAGTGAACATAAACACTCAGGAGCAGTGAATAGCCAGATAGCAATTAGGCCTAGCATGCAGTCACGATTTCACGCGATGATACTTACAAGTCAGTTTATTACTTAGCCGAACACAAAATAACTTTGCAGAACTCAACTCTACCGAAATTCCTATAGCAAGATGATATACATACCCTTCTGAATCCCGCATATGCACTTTCATTTCACGATAAAAATGGAGAACATATCGTTAAAAACATTGAACTTTTTGTACACACTCACTAGTCAGTAGTCTTTTCACAGACGTCGATGTCATATCCACGTATGAGATTTTGTTTACATTATATATCGCCATCTACGATGAGATGTTGACTTTGCACTTGAAATATTTGTACAAAAAGTTCAGTGAGGGGGAAAGCCTGGATATGACTGTGAGTTAAGATCAATTCAGTTCAATATCATTATGCTCGAACGTAGGGAAAAAATACTGACGTTGATTTGAAAATTATAAAGAATTTATTTCAAAAATACATCCCCTTCATTAAGTGAATGGACAAAATAATGTGCAAGCTTGATCTACTAGTATGTTGCTATAATTAGAAGACTCTGATCTTAGTGGCAAGATTTAGATTCTCAAAAGGTTACCAATATTGAAGAAGAAGAAAAGAAAATTTCAAGTTCTCATGATCCGGTGGATAATTTGCAGTCTTATGTTTTTATGAATGCATAATTTCCAATATGTGTTACCTTCATGCATTCCTCTTGCTCGTACAAACAACACAAATGTTTTATATCAAGTTATAATATGTTTTGTAAATTTTTTATGTTTCTTCTTCTTTCTGCCCCTTTTGTCATTTCCTTTGTGTTTTTTCCTATCTTCCTTACCTCTCCTAACCTTCTTTCCCTCTCATATCTCTTCCTTTGTCACTCTAGTAATAATTAATGATTTCATAATATTCTCAAAATGACTTGAATATAATATAAATAACCCTTTACATATTAAATACAATGCCATTCTCTCTATACACCTGTTTTTCTCTTCTCTGCCTGCAGTCTCTTCACATGTTTCTATTAACCCATTCGTGACCGAGGTCCACATTTTGTGGTTTAGCCTAATATCTTTTGATGCAAAGCCCTAAAAATCATACCAAATACATGAGCAGAAAGAGCAAAAAATTCTACACAAACTGTGCCCATTTTGGTAGCGTCAATATTTGTTGATTGATGCTGAAAATTTTTTAAAGGAAAATACGCATTAAAATCCTTAAATTGGCAATGTGATAGAAAGTTTAAAATCGTTTTCTCCTGCAAATTGGCAACCTTTTTGACTTCTCATCGTAATTTCTGTCAATTTGTATTCATTTCAGATAAATGACGTTTTATAAGAAAAATGTAGCAATAAAATAAAAATGTTGGTGTTGCCAATTTGAAGAATAAAAGCTGATCAAATTAGGCTTTAAATAATTCCTGTCACGAATGGGTTAATTCCTCTCCCTTTTCTCTCTATCATGTCTATCGTATTTCCTACCTATCTTCATCTCTTCCCTCACACTCTTTTCCTTCTTTCCTCCTCACATTCTTTATCTCTCTCTCTCTCTCACTCTCTCTCTCCCATATCTGCCCTCTTCTTCCAGCTCATTGCACTCTTTCTTTCCCTCCAGATTCAGTTCTTCAAAATGATTTAAAATTGCACATACCCGGTATGAAATGTTATCTTTTTTTAAGTGATCATTTTTGAGTGTCTAAAAATTTACTGTATACAAAATTGTATTTCACTTCTCAGTGTAATGCTTCACTATATGTATATGTATATTCCATGCAATTCAGCTTTCGAGCTTCAATATGGTTTTTCAATAAATACCTTTTCAATCAATGAAGAAGAAGAAGAAGAAGAAGAAGAAGAAGAAGAAGAAGAAGAAGAAGAAGAAGAAGAAGAAGAAGAAGAAGAAGAAGAAGAAGAAGAAGAAGAAGAAGAAGAAGAAGAAGAAGAAGAAGAAGAATGAGGAGGAATAAAAAGAAGTGTAATGTATGAAATGAAAATAATGACTTGGGTCATAAACCCAAAGCTTCCACAGATATAAATCATTGTCAGAGGATTTTGGAAAATTGACCTAAATTAGGCTCTTTTTCTACTCTAACTAGAAGCCGAGAAGAAGAAGAAGAAAATGTATGAAATTAAATAATGCACTGGGTTAACCCAAAGCTTCCACAAAATTTATTGTGAGAAGATTTTGGAAAATTGACCTCTTTTTCTACCCCGATTTCTTTTTGTAATTGTGTGTCTGCCTCTCTTCGATCCCCACTTTCTCTCTGTCTACTTTTCCTTGCTCTTCTTTCTCTCTCTTTCTTTATTCTTTCTCTGTCTCCTTATTTATGACTCTTTTTCTACTTGAATTCCTCCTCTCATTCTTCCTTCCTTCCTTGTTTCCTTTTCGTTATATCTTCTCTCTCTCTTTCTCTCTCTCTATCGATCAATCTGCTTATCTCCCCTTGCCCCTCTTTCTCTCTCTCTCTCTCTCTTTTATGATTTCTTTCTCTATCTGCTTCTCTCTGACTCTTTTTTCCTACTTTGATTCCTGCTCTCATTCTTCCTTCCTTCCTTTCTTAGTTTTCGTTATATCTTCTCTCTCTCTATCGATCAATCTGCTTATCTCCCCTTGCCCCCCCCCTCTCTCTCTCTCTTTTATCATTTCTTTCTCTATCTGCTTCTCTCTGACTCTTTTTTTCCTACTTTGATTCCTGCTCTCATTCTCCTTCCTTCCTTCTTTCCTTTTCGTTATATCTTCTCTCTCTCTTTCTCTCTCTCTATCGATCGATCTGCTTATCTCCCCTTGCCCCTCTTTCTCTCTCTCTCTTTTATGATTTCTTTCTCTATCTGCTTCCCTCTGACTCTTTTTTCCTACTTTGATTCCTGCTCTCACTCTTCCTTCCTTCCTTTCTCCCTTTGCGTTATATCTTTTCTCTTTCTCCATCTCCCTCACTCCCTATTTTCATGTTCATGCACATACCGAAGAAAGAAAGAAAGAAAAAACAAACTAAAACCGAATTTTACATACTTCATGATGATTATTACCCCCCAGCTTTGTATTTTAGATATATGAGTAAATCATGCTGCGTACGTGAGTTAGGAATTTGTAAGGAACTACCGTTTGGACCGTCGTCCCCAAGAAAAGCTCGCTACGCCTACACGATAATAACCTCAGCGCCTTATTTCTGAAAATATTGCGTGGTATTGGCTCTGTGCCAAAAATGAATCAATGCATATTAGAGAAGGAGGACTGCACTTGATTTTTCCGGGATCAAAGTACAATTTCATATTTAGCATATTTAGGAACAAGCACATCGTTAATGTGATATTCTTCGCATCGATCCCACAAAAAACGGGCAACATTACATTGACTAACCTGTTGTCGTCTGAATGCTTTCAAGTCCAAATAGCCCAACACAATTTTAAGTGTAGGGAGCTGATACTCGGAGCACACTGGGACTCGGATTCAAACAGTATACTTCTGAAAGGTATTTAGTTATGAAATTATATCCGAGTGATTGATTGCAAGTTGTGAGGCAGGAAACTAGGAGTTTTTTTTAAAAATCATGTTCCTGGTGCATAAAGCATATTCTTGAAGTAAGCAGTGAATTTTGGATGTAATTGTGAATGCAAAATTTCAATTTCACGGAAGCAAGTTAGTCGCTAAACTCTCCTTTGCCACAAGCTGAAGTACATTATTCGTAGCTTCGTTAGGAGTCATTATACGATTTAAACAAAAACAAAAAAAAAAAACTTTTTGGATGGGGCCCACCAGTATTTGTCCCCCCCCCTCTAAAAAAAAAGGGGGAGAGAGAAGAAGGCGAGAACGGTTCCCACACGAAAGACTGAACAATTTGGCCTCATGAACGTGAACCACTTTTTATCTTGAACCAAAATACGATAGTAACCGTGTAAAGACTCTAGTCTCCGAGACCAACTTTGGTCACTGTACATTTGTCTCACTCTATTTTCTTGATCCCTTGCCCAATTTGACAGATACCAGTCTTTTGTATTGGAGGAAGTGTAAGTTATACTGCCCAATACGTAATCGTCCGCATTTAAGAAGTTGGTGTATTAAGATGGTTGAGGGAGCTGCTAGAGGTATTCTGTGAAATTAATATGAAGTGATGTGGCTGAGTAGATGTCCATTTGTGTTTAGAATGCCACAATGCTTGGTTACGTATGCGACATCCAGGGGCGGCGGTACAGGAGGGGGGGGGGGGAGGGACGACTGTCCCCTATAATTCTCAAGTGACCCCCCCCCCCCCAAAAAAAAAAAAAAAAAAAAAAAAAGGAGAAAAAGGAAGAAAAAAGAACAGTAACGGGAAAAAGAGAGTTAGGTCATATATACCCCTATTTTTTTAAACGTAAAAAACTCACCTATGGATCATTCTGTCCCCTATCAAAATAACCTGGCGCCACCCCTTGGGACATTAACATCCTAGACGTACCCAGTGGAGTTGCTTTCTTGTTTTTATTCCTCAGGAAATTTTTAACAGCAAGGCTAGTATGGCTTCTGTTCCTGCACAGAGTCTGGAATGTGTGATCTGCCAGGAACTCTACGATGAACCTAAACAACTTTCCTGCACACACACCTTTTGTCAGAAGTGCTTAGCTGATCTTCTTGATTTCAATATCAAAGAAAATAAACTGACCTGTCCTGTTTGCCGTCAGGCAACGAAAGTAAAAGATGGCGACGTTTCCAAACTTCAAACAAATTTTCCTATCAAATCTCTGGTGGAGGATCTAAAGACAGCAGAAAAAGTATGTACAGTCTGTGATGATGACAACAGATCTCCAGCAGTGGCTTACTGTCAGTCGTGTGGGGATTACATGTGCAGCGTTTGCCTGGAGGTTCATGGAAAATGGAAGAACTTTAGAGGACATGAGGTGGTTGACAGTAAGGCCATCAAGAGTGGGAAGGTGAAATTGAAACAGCTTTGTAAGAAACATCCTCAAGAAGAGATGGAATGGGTGTGCTCAACCTGTAAGGTGCCTATCTGCTTTAGGTGTCGGATGCTCTACCACAATGGGCCCAACCATGAAGTTGAAGAGGTAGCAGAGATCCAGAAAGCATTGAAAGATGAAGCTAAGAGTCTCCAGAAGGAAGCTGAAAACACTGTGAAGATGATCAAGGACCACATCACAGTAACAAAAGAAGAAAATGTGAAGTCCTGTACCATGCTGGACGAAAGGGCAGCTGATGTTATCACAGCATTTGAGGATTCTCTGGAGAACCTAACAAAACAAAAGAACGAGCTTATCAAGAAACTGCAAAAGTGCAAAGAGGAAATTGCAGGAAGCTTGCAGGACATAGAAGAATGTGACCTGAAACTGCTCAATGGTATCAACTCTGCCCGTAATTTAATCGCCAAGGGAGCTGCAGGATTCTTGGAAGGAGAGTCTTTGGTTGTACATCAGAGACTGTGTACCGAGTTGAGAGAGCTGATGAACAAAGCTGACTGCGATGATAAGATACCAAGAGACATCACAGAACAAGCTGAAAACATCAAGTTCACCAGATCTCAAAGTCAACAAGACCTCAAGCTGGGAGAGCTCACCCTCCCAGGAATAGATAGTGAAGCTTCTCCAGCAAACCTCCCTAGAGTTCTGAGGCCAACTCTTGGTGACAAATTGTGGAACTTGAAGAAGGTAGGTTCACTGTGCACTGTAGGACCTGAAGTGCTTGATATGACGCCAACATCAGATGGCAGAATGGCTGTGTTTTATCGTGATGCCAATAAAACAGGCTTAGACCTCTTTACCGTTAATGGGCTACAAGATACAGCCATTCGGAAGACGTGTTTGATTCACTATATAAGATTTTTGTCAGATGGCAAATATGCAGTCATTGAAAGGCCTCAGAATTTTTTTGGAGTGTGCTCATCGAAGTTAGAGTTAATTGATACCCGAGAGGTTGACATACGTTATTGCTCATGGGTATGTGTGTGCAAGAACTATGAGATATTAATACGTCATGACGATCATAGAGGAAATCCATTCTTATCAATATACAGACCAGACAGTAAGGAGTTTATCCGAAGGGGGTGTTTCAGACAAGATGTTCCATGGAAATATGGAATTAGTCAAATGAATCATAGACCATATTATGTAGGTACCTACAAAAATAAAGACTCCTATAATGTCGTTAAAGTAGTCAACGAAAGTTTCGAGGAAATCAGTCGAGTCGAAGTAGAAGGTACAAAACAATTTCCAGTCGTTCTAGAGGATGACAGTATCTTAATCGGATGGGTGAAGGAATGTTACGTCACGGTGGATCTTTACACCTATGATCTAAGATATGTCAAAACAGTGCTTCATGATTTCAAACTCTATGGTAAAGTCTTCCACATAGCAGCATTTTCGACTGGTGAGATCGCAATATGTGACAGTAGGCAATTACACGTCTTTCAGAAAGATTACGAGGTGTAATTGAAGAAGAGCGTCATATAGAGTATGCACAATGAATACTCCTAGTGACAATGAACTAGTTTTGTTTTGATCAATGGCGCATCCTTGGTATAAGGAGGCCGTAGTGTTTCATAACACTGTTCGTAAAGTTTCGAATGACTTTGAGAAAGACTTGAATATGGCAAGCCAAATGGAATTATATCAATCATTCTAAATCTCATCAGCTAAAGGTGAAATATGCAGACGTAAATTAACATTTTTATTCAAGAACATTTTCATTGCATTTTCATATTTTTGCCAAAATTTAATTGAGATTATGGGAAATGCAGTCACACTTTGTTAAAACGTCAGGAAAAACTTTGGTCATCCCATTAGGCTCGTCATATGCCAGTCGTTCGCAAAGTCATGCGTAATTTTGCGAACAGCTTTATGAAACACGCCCTTGTTTGATGAAGGTGTCATGTAGGTGAATTTCTGTAAGAAAAACCTTACAGTTATCATTAAAATGGAAAAAATACCTATTTTATGCATTTATTTCATATTTTGGTATCAGGAGGGTTAATCCTCCTTCTGTAAGCTGGTGCTTAGTGACAACTGACTTGCAAGGTCATTTAATAATGTCTTTATGGCAGGTATTTATAACACTTGAAACTTAACGATGTTTACTTACAGCCTTTGGTAATTTCAAAGTGTACTCACACACATCACAGTCTTCATGGTTTTATCATATTTGTGGTGCATTTTTCATGATTTAGGCCTGTTATTCATATGGAAATGGATGTTACTTTGTAAAAACATGTCTGCATTCTCTACTATACTGTTTATTTCTCTCATATTACACATTGAGAACATTAGTCATTATGGAACAGGCGCGTGACTGTCATTTACTTTCTTATTATTGTTGACTTAGAATGAGGACTCAACTCATAATAATTCAATGTTTATTAGCTAGGCCAAAGTTCTTCTCATCAAAGGCCCACAAAACCTGTTAGTTCCCTTGCCATGCTTATAAACTTATTCTTGATATTTTTTTTTTCAACATAACCGTATGAATCTATGGCTTAAATAAGAGCAAAGAATATACTGCCCTACTTTGACAAAAGGAAGCAAGTGACATATCAACCAAATTTGAGTTTTTTATATTTTCTTATTCTACGTAGTGTGCTCTTCCTCTAGGCCAAATTTTATGCATGAACACTCATCCTGCTAAGAGATATGTTAGAAAATACATCACAGTCTCCCATTGACATCAGTGTAAATGGAAGATACATTTTGCTCTTTTACAGGAAATGTCACTTTTGTCACTTGCTTCCTTTAGTCAAAGTAGGGCAGTACAGAGGCACATTGTTTTGTTTTATACTAAATCAATGCAAAAGCCATTAAATTTTCATTTGCATCTCATTGGAAATGTACTATATGTTTCATTATTCTTTTTCAGATGTTAATGCTGCACATTGTAAATAAATTGTAAGTCTTAGAAGCATGCATGTGAAAAATAATGTAAATCTGCTGCATGCTGAGTGAGTAATGCATGAATGAATTAATGCAAAAGCCGTAAAATTATCATTTTATCTCGTTGAAGTATATTATGTCTATCATTATTATCTTTATAGATGTTAACACTGTACATTGTAAATATATAATTCTGAGAAAGGTGCATGTAAAAAAAAAATTAATGTAGATCTACTGATGAGTGAATATATATTGCAGGAGACAGTTCAGACACAATTTCTCTCTGCTATTTATGTCTGTCTGTACCTTTGTAAGAATATAATTCTTGTCATCTCTACTGAAAATGAATGGGTTTTCCTTCACTATATATATATATAAGCATGCTAAGAGTTAAATGACATACATGTACATTTCCTAAGACTTTTCAGTAATGTATTTTTTTATATAATGACTGAGTTATAATTCAAAATCCCAAGTTACCGTTGACTGGATCTCGAATACGTTTCGATGCACCCATCACCGTCCGACGGTAAAATGAAAACATAACAGGATCAGAGCAGTAAATTTGGAATTTGAATTGTAACTCAGTTTTAGACCGAATGAGTGATAACTGTCATGATTTCATTTTCTTACATGTTTACCCAACGTACATGATAAGCTTTATTAATGGGCCAAGTGTATCAGTGTATACGCATATAGGTGTATAGCACCTTTGACTGTTCTTCATAAAATCATGATAATTCACGAGATAATAATGAAGACACTTATTCGATGTTTTAGTCATTGGTTGGCAGCTATATCCGAGCCCAAACAAAGCTTTAATATACTTGGTATGAATTGAAACATGCTTGAATAATCTCCAAATAGTTAACACACCCGACGTTGGTTTGTTATCATTCGCTCGTTTGAGCTTCTTATATGGGCGACGTATTATAGCCCAAACTCGGCCTCGATGCAGCCCCAGATGCAGCCCATGCTTTCTCCAATCACCATCATAGATTGAGAATCGGAACTTGTACGAGCCCTGTAGTTTGAAACATCAGAATGAAAATACATTTTTAACATAATTTGTTTGCCAAAGCTTGTCATGATGCTGTACTTTCCTTTTATTTTTCATTTCTAATAAAGGCTTTGCAACTGTAATACTTCCATTCATACCTATTTTTAATTTTCTCTTGCACTTTTTTCTATAGTCAAACTCATAATAGTCTTATATTAATTTGGATATACTAAAGTAATGCACCAATGATGATTTTTGTTTGTACTTTTCATCTTTCAGCATTCGTTTAAATATATTCATGGTACATTATCATATATGTACCTTCAAGCCGACTACTTAATTACTGAAGAGAATAAAACGAAATCGCTTGTGAAGTAAAAATCCTGCTCGTTTTGCGTGTATCCTATATGATGTTGTGAACTCCTTGTTTTTACTTTATATTTTGACAATGCAGCTCGTTCGAACTTTGTTCATCTGACTATCTCGAAATATCGAATCATTAATTATGTTGCTATAATGGAAGACCCCGATCTTAGTGGCAAAGTTTAGATTCGCAAAATATTACCAATATTGTACAGAAGAAGAAGAAGAAGAGGAATAAGAAAAAAGAAGAAGGGGAAGAAGAAGAAAAAAAAACGAAGAAGGAGAAAAAGTAGGAGGAGGAGGAGAGAAGAAGCATGGGCGTCAATCCGTTTTCTAGTTTAGGGAGATACAATCCTAAAAATTGCTTACAAGCGAAAAAAAATTTCAGGTGTCTCTATTACTTATCTTGGGGGTGGGGCGGGCCGTGGAGAGTTGGTGTGGGGAATGGGGAGTACCCGCCAAAAAAAGGGCATAAACAAAGGGTGAACACAGGAAGGAAAAACACCGTAGATTCTCTTTAACACAGTTTTAATGAGTACTTTTCGATGAATAAGTATTATACTTATTTATATAAAACTCTGTTCCATATGAAGCTTTTAAGACATTTTACCTGCTTATTGTAATTTTTAATGTATATTTCTGTAACTCTATTTTTAATATGTATTATATATCATGATTGTTATGACTGCATTTATTTGTAAACTGATTGTAATTCAGCCTTCGGGCTGCCATTTTAAGTTCTTTTTAATAAACCATTCTACTACAAACTATTACTACTACTACTCAAGAATCATTTACGATACACTTGTTCTATACTTTACATAATCAATAACTACTTCGCAGTTGTAAAAACAGCTCTGATTACAACAGTATTTGCATTCTTTAAAGTGATTTGATGATAAACAAACCTCGAAATCTATATTAGGGCTCTTCCCTATCATTGATATTTGCATCCATTAAGCCTGCAGTTTTCCTTAATGATGAAGCTCTAATTTTCAAAGCATATTTGAAATCTTATCACGACCATACTGATTATTCTTTTAGAGGAAAAGGTAAAAATTGAAAAGGGGTTTAACTTTAAGGACCATCTTGACATGAATGGGAGAATAGATAAGACTTTATGGCTAGAACACACTTGGTATGCCATGCCTGAAATAATCGTGTAAGTGCGAGGAGTTCGGGGTAAAAAAGAAAAATCACTTCAATTTAGTTCTTAATAAATATTTGGGTGTTGTGCCCTAGCCCTAGCCCACAGTGACCGCCTCACACTGTCATTACTAACAAGGGAATCTGTTAGATGAAGCTTCTCCTATAAAATGGCTGTTTTGGAGACTTACAGTGTAGGTCACTTACTACATTTACGAGATGTGAAAAGGGATAATTACAAGAGGGAGAATGGCACAAGAAAAGGGGCGCTAATCATCAGACGTAAAATGCATTGGCATAAATCGGGGGGGGGGGGGGGGGGCGGGTGTAGTACCACCCCCTCATTTTAAGGAAAATGATACTGTAATCAATCAGTTGGTGATATTTTTAAAATAAAAATGTCATAAATGACGGTAATATCGTGGAATTTTTATTTGAAATGCTTTTAAAAACCATAAAAATGTTTTTTTCACTCGCTCTTTTCGCTTGCTCGCAAAATGGGGGTTTGCGCCGGTGAATGAGGGTGTGTGAGTGTGTACTTAAGTGTGAGTTCAAAGGATAGAAAATCGGCAAAAAGGTGATCAGCCCCACACCTAAATACAGATTTACGCCAGTGGTAAAAAGGGACATGTATCAGATTTGAAGCAACACTTATCATAAGGAGAATTGCAATACTATTAAGAAAAGGGACAATTACTATATTCAACTGGGCGCTCATTAGTCATGTCAGTAGTGAGAAGGGACACTCTCAGATTTGAGGGGGCACTTATCGTGAAGAAATGGCACTTGTTTAGAAAGCAAGGCGGCACTTGATATGACTCAAACGGGTGTGCATCAAGCTTTAAAAAAGGGGGCACATGCCAGACTGGAAAAGGGAAACATATCCACGATATAAGAAAACAAATGGCATTTATAGAACGCACAGAAAGAGAAATCTGGCAAAACTAAATTTAGAAAGGAATAGGGGCATTTATTAGAAGCAAATTGGGGCATGTATCCTATTTCAAGTAGGACACTTTCCCAAGTGAAAATGGACAACTTCTCACAGGTGAAAAGGGCACTCAGCAGAAGGGGAATCGCACTATTAGAACCGAAAATGGGCAGTAAAAAAGGAGAACTCACCATATTTCATTATAGATGGCGTGCTTCTCAAAAGGGTAAAGGGCGCTGTGAACAAGGGAAAGGGTCACTTTCTAGTGTAAAAAAAAAAGGGGGGGGGGGCAATCGTAAAATTTAAGAAGGGCGACTTACCTGAAGCGAAAAAGGGCACTTACTAGAAGGTGAAAGGCACTTATAGAGATACAAAATGGGCCCTAGTAAGAAGGAAAGGGGGCACTGATCAGGTTCGAAAGGGGACGTTTTTCAAAGGTAAAAGGGAACAGTTGAGGTGATTGGAAATGTAGGGGGCACTTCGCTCCCGGCTTCGCCGCCCCCTGTGGGGGTTTATACCTTATTAGCTTTTTAAGATTATTTTCCCCCCCAATGTGTGAGACATACCCTATCGTGTCTCCCACCCCTAAAAATTTGGGGAATGTGTGCCCTGTCCCCCACCCGATTGACGCCCATGGACTTTTAGGAACGAACTGTAGTTCCAAACTGTGGATAAAAATTTTCACGGGTTTATGCCTATATCGACAGAAAAGAGAGAGGGTGCTTTATGCACAATTCCTCATTGATTTCGTTATACATTTACCTTAATTACCATTACGTCATGTCATTGGGTGGCCTCCTCTTTAGGAAAGAGGTAGCGAAGTGGGTTCTCCCAGTGAACCTGTACTTCGGGGGTTTTCACATATAGATTTCATCCCCATCGTTTCCTTTACAGATCAAGTATCCACTCTCAAAATGGTTAAAATATTTCTTGTAATTGGTGCAGAAGATGTCAAACCATTCATCAGAGCATAATATGGATCTTACATGAAGTCAAACATCCCACATGTCCTAGCTCATTAGTCATTGATGAATGAAATATACTACTTTGGTTACTTATTCTAGGAAATGTAGTGATTGTTTGAGTAATAAACATTTTACTTTCAAAACTTCGTGAGTGAGCCAAGCTACTTAAAACCAGCGAAAACTCGTTATTCTGATTTCTGCTTCCGCATGCTTTATGACTTCTATGATAGCATATATCAATTTATCTGTTTTTGGCCAAATATTACATTTTTTAAAAAGTAAGTGTAAAACACGGGACAAAGTGGCGTCTCCGAAAGGATTGTACGGGACGCGGGAACATGTGG
>CM057171.1:1632634-1637634 GCA_029962745.1 Echinometra lucunter
GATATGCTCTATGATTTTGATAATTGAAATAATTATTATAGATCATCAACTATTGTTATGATATAATGGTACCATGAGGAAATCGGTTAGGAATTGAGCGCTTTCTCAATCTCTTGTCAATGTAGGCTTAAATCCTTGAAAATTCGCGCAGTTGGAAACAATATACATGCATACAGTGTCTCCCTAAACCACGGATGTCAATCGAGTGGGGACAGGAGGGCTCAAATTTTTGGATGGAGACACAATAGGGTATGGCCCCCCTTTTTAAAAGAACATGCAAAAGCTAATAGGGTATAAAGTCTCCTCACAGGAGAGGCGAAGTCGGGGACAAGGCACTTTTAAAAGCCCCCCCCCCCCATGCTTCCCTTTTTACCCCTGAAAATGCCTCTTTTCAAACCTGTTCAGTGCCCTTTTTCTGCTTACAATGCCTCCTAAGTGTCATTTTTCGTTCAGATAAAGTCACACTTCTAAAATTCTACGACTGCACCATTTCCACCGGAAGTTGACCCTTTTCCCTTTTTGATAGCCCTCTTTTCCCTTCTGAGAAGTATTCCCTTTTTTACTTCTATAAAATAATGTCCTTGTACTGAAATGTGATGAGTTCCCCTTTTGACTGCTCTTTTTTTAAAAATTCTAATTGTGTAATTCCCCTTCTGCTGAGTGCCCCCATTCACATGTGAAAAGTTTTCTATTGCACTTTGGAATCTGCCCCATATGAACTCTCATACATGCCTCAATTTTCTTCGGACGAATGCCCCTTTTCCTTTGTAAAGTTGATTTCTCCCATTTCTCTTTCTGGTACGCTCTATAGGCCTACGTGCCAAAAGTGGCCCTTTTGTTTTCTGATATGTTTCCCTCTTCCATTCCAGCATGTTCCCTCTTTTTAAAATTTGATACATAATACATGATTTCACAATACTGTCGACTTTGATTTCTAATAAATGTCATTTCCTCATTATAAGTGCCCTCAATCTGATTTGTGTCCCTTTTCACAATACTAATGAAGCAAAGGTTCCATTTTTATAGTGCCGCTTTTCGTGATGATTATTGCAATTTTCCTTCCAAAGTGCCTTTCCAAATATGATTATGTCCCTTTTGCGTCCCATTAGTGCCCCATTTCTATACCATTCCATTTATGTTAATTATCCGTTTTTCACATCTATATAGTAAGAATAGCTCAAATAACAATGATAAAGAAGAACCCTGAAATAATTTTTCAACAACTTTACCATCATTAACTTTGAATAATGCACAAATGTGGTTTCACAAAAGAAATTACCTTATTTTGCTCGCTCGCTAATGAGTAATAAGGACAGTCTTTACTACTACAAAGTAGTTATTACATAAATGACAAAATATGTGTAGCATAATGATTCTTGAAAGTGTGTTCCTTTGAATGAACGGTATTTTACAATCTGTGTTCCCTCTTTGTTAGTGCTCCTCTTTTGAAGAATTCCCTTTCCGCTGGTACCTCCCCTCATTCTGATATCGCCGCCCTTGCCCCCAAGTAGAAATAGAGACACTCATGGCCGTACGCAGCCGGGGGCAGGGGAGCAGTTGCCCCCACCCACCACCCTCGAAATTTTGAAAACTTACACTTTTTTTACTGAAAATTTTCACAAAATTTACCAAAGTGTGCACCAAATCCTTCAATTTCACTTTGGAAAATGCAAAAGCACCCACATGACAAGCTCGGTCGCTTCGCTCCCTCGCTTTTGAGTTTTTTCGAAAATTTTTACGTGTCTTGCCCCCCCCAAAAAAACTTCTGCGTGCGGCGTTTCGCTTCTCAGGAAATTTTGGGACTGTGTGCCCCCCCCCCCCACCAAACTGGAAAACGGATTGTCTCACTTTTTGCAGTGTACACTCAAATAAGTCCAATACCCCATGCACACCACCCTCCGATATCAGTGCCCTATTTAAAGCCAACTTGTTATCTATAGCATAGATATTATGTGTCTACTGTTAAAAAAAGTAAAACCTCCCTCCCCTGTTCGCAGCCCCTGTTCAAATGACGCAAACTATAAAGAAAATCATTTGTTTTATTCATAGGGCAGAATGCGGCTATTCGTTTCAACCGAATATCCGTCACACCACAACCAATCGCTATGCCTGGTACGATACAGATCGCAGTCAATATCGAGATCGTTCGTAACATCTCTCAAACGATGTCAGCTATGATCACGGTAGCTCGACGTGTTGACTTCGGTTTTCTTGGACACACATGGTTTGACATGACACCACCCTGTCTACCGGGCCAAGACTGGTAAGATGATTTCAGAGCATAATCACTTCACACTCAGAACAGTCGGTTAAAATAATTAAATTCGATAAAATATCACCTACTGAAAGTTGAAAATTGAAAGTTTATTTATTCCTGAAAACAAATGAACAATCGAAATATTTAAAACATGATCAAATATGAATTTCAAGAAAAGGAAAGACAACAAGACGCCTTAGGGCTTGAAAGGTGAAGTCCTCCTACATTCCAAAGTACATGCATAAAAATTCAACTGAATTGAATTGAACTGAATAACTTTATTACCAACGATATAAAGGTTACAGTATAAAATGAGTTAGGATAGAAATATAATGTAGAAGTTGGTAAAAGGACCTTACATAAATAGCAAAATAGCTAATGAGGCGTAGGACCCCTTTTTACAGTACATGAAAGTGTGAATAAATGGGCAAGACATACCATAAAACATGAAATACAAAGGGAAAAGGGAAAAAGGACCCAATAATTACAAGAAATAAAACAAAGGTACATAATAGATATAGCAACTCAGTTATCATTATACAATCTAACAAGATTTTGTTTGAATTTCTCATTAATGTGTACATCAGTTTGCTTGCAACTGTATTACTACTAAAATTGTTCCGGATGCGAGGCCCCACATGTTTAAAAGAGCGGTTAACAAATTTTGTACATAAAACATGGGGATTGTTTAAATCAACTATCGGTACATAAAGGTTCTTATTTTAACCAACTTTATGATTTCAACCAACTGTTCTGAACTGCAGCCAAATAGGCTTACATGAATAACAAGGGTCGCTGGGGCGGTGACCTCCACCGTGTTATGCCAAAGATTTTATTATATGATTAGAGTTGACATCCTGATAGATATCTTTTTTTTTTTTTTTTTGGGGGGGGGGGGGGGTTGTTTGTTAATAATTATTGTCTGTTTATTATTTTTTTGTTTTTGTTACTGGTATTAGTTTACTTGTCTACACATGTCTTGATTGCCCAAGTTATCCGTCATTATAGTAGATTAGCTACTATGAAAACACACATCCCCGTTTCATAAAACTTGTTATCAGTAACAACTGCCACATTTCTATGACAAATTTGCTCTCAGCCAATCAGATGCAAGGATTTTTAGTAGCTTATAACAGTTATTGTAACTTGTTATTGATAACAAGTTTTATAAAAACGGGGCCCAGGAGGCCTAAATCACGAACTTCAATGGAAGTCCAGGATAAATAATGCACCTCAAAGAAAGAAAGAAAGAAAGAAAGAAAGAAAGGAAGAAAAAAAGAAAGAAAGAATGCATGGAATATGCATGCATCTCATGAAAAAGAGACGCGAGGAGAAGTGAATATGGGAAATTTTGACTGAATTATTATCTCCTCATCATTAGCATTATACTCGTTTCTAGCTCATTCACGTAACTGATAATCTCTTTTCATATAGCCGCACCGACCTTTGTAACATCATTAACAATGTTGTCCAGAGAAAGGGATGCCCATCCGAGGTCATTGACAACGGATTCACATGCACGTGTCCTCCGATCACGGGTTCATACGTGACAAGGAGAGACCTTCCTTTCCTGGTAGAAATACGAGAGAGTGATCTACCGCATCAGGTGGTCCGAGATCTGATCAGGGTTAGTATATCATCATCTAAACTATTCTACAACACCCTCTTCCCCCCCCCCAGAAAAGCAACAGCAACAACAACAACAACAACCAAGGTAGCCAACAACCAACAACAACCACAACATCTAAACATCATCTAAACTATTCTACAACTACACCATCAAAACTATTCAACATCATCTAAACCATTCTACAACAACACCTTCAAAACTATTCAACATCATCTAAACTATTCTACATCACCCCCCTCCCCCCAAAAAAAAATTAAAGCAAAAACAAACCAATGAAACCAGTGCTTTGTATATATTTATGTATTTTGTTATCACTCTGGTTATCTATTTTTGTCATGAGTTTTTTTTTCAATGATTTTGTTGCCTATTGGTCTTACTTTTGTTAACAGGGCCTCATGGAAGACCACTACTTTGGGTGATAATTAATCACCCTGTCTAAACATCAGTAATAAATAAATAAATAAATAAATAAATAAATAAATAAATAAATAAATAAATAAATAAATGAATAAATAAATAAATAAACAGATAAATAAAGACAATATCCCCCTGATTTAAGGTATTCATCGATAAGTATAAACTTGTATTTGGTTTATTCTAGAATTATAAGAAAGTAGTTGCCTGGAAGTGTCGCAGGAGGCGCTGAGTTGTAGTTTCCTATTGAAAATTGAAGGGGGTCACATTTCCCATTGGGTTATGAATGAAAATCCCCCTAAAGATAGCCTAATCATAAACAAATTTTAAATGCATATTGTTATAAATAAAGAAGTATTACGGCAAATGGAAAGAGGGCTCTAATGGTGGTTTCGGGTCATGGTATTCCATGATTAGGTGGTCGTTCGAACACATTTTAAACATTTCGTTATGATTAATCATCCGTTACTATTTTCATGGAGAAATATCTAATCAGGATCGTCTTTAGTTTGATATTTTCATTTCTTATTAATTCAAACTGCAGGGCACGTATAAGATGAGAGCTTCAATCTATGATGGGTCAGGTTCTAATGTGGGCTGTTTCGAGGCTGAGTTTGGGCTTGTAAATCGCCCAGTTCCGCTCTTCTAAACCACAGAGTGCATCATTTAACGGCGTACAATCATGTATAGCCCACGGCA
>CM057171.1:1640134-1676209 GCA_029962745.1 Echinometra lucunter
AATTATAAAGAAATAGTGAGCAAAATAAAAAGAATGTTAGGGTGGTGGAAGCAACGGGATTTAACACTTTTTGGGAAAATTCAATTGGTTAAAGTTTTTGCAATTTCTAAATTATTATATGTGTCTTCTATAATGTCAGTACCACCATGGGTTTTCAAGGAAGTTGAGACGATGTGCTTTAACTTTATATGGAATGGTCATGATAAGATAAAGAGAAATATTCTATATTTGAACTACGATAACGGGGGACTGAAAATGTTGAATTTTAAGTACATGATTTTAGCACAGCGCGGGTAATGTGGATTAAGAGACTTCTTCGTGGTCAAAATGATATGAAATGGAAACAGTTTTTCGAATACATATTCAAACCGGTAGGAGGAAGGTTAATATTTATTTGCAATTATAATCCCAACACAATTAATATCAAGGCACCTAACCTCTATTTAGAATTTTTGAATGTCTGGAACTATATCAAACAGAATGAATTCATCGTCAAAGAAACACAAAATGAAAATCAAATTATCTTTAACAATAATCTTATTGACGGTAGGATAATTCCCTTTAATGCAAACTTATTTCATGTGAACATTTTTCAAGTTAAACATATAATTGACGCAGAAGGCAGTATGAGATCAGGGGACTACTTCATAAGGAAAGGTCTAAACGTAGATGATTTATTTCTTGTTAGTGAACTATACACCAAGTTGCCAGCGGCCTGGAAGATTAAGAGAGCATGCGGTGGGAGAGATATTCTGAATGACACTATTGATTTTTCTAACATTAACATCAACATTAATAAAACACTGTATTCTTTTGAATCTGTCTCTTCCAAAATGTTGTATAACATTTTTATTGGTACAATTCAGGATTCCTTCATTTTTAAACATCCAGAGGTGATAGCTTTAAATCTAGACAGGCCGGCAAATGCGAAATGTTTCTCACTTCCCAGGTTTTCCACTTTAGATTGGAGGTTCAGGGAATTCCAGTACAAACTATTACATGGTATTATATTTGGTAATGATAAATTAAATCAGTTTGGATTAATACAGTCAAATTTATGTTCTTTTTGTAGAAAAGATGTAGAAACATATCATCATATATTCTATAATTGTACTGAAGTATCCAGATTATGGAACGAGTTGGGAAACAAACTAAAAAATTTTAAGTTTCTTAATATGCAATGGGTTGATGTATTACTTGGTGTTAGAGAAAATATGAAAGATAATATATAATTGAATCATGTACTTATTTTGGTCAAATACATGATTTACAACAGTCGTAAAAAAGGAAGGGTTCCACCCAGTAAAGAAATATGTAGGGCTGTAGAGATTTCAAAAAAAGTTGAATATGAAAAAGCAAAAATAAAGGATAAATTAGCAATACATTATAAAAAATGGGAAAATTTCACCCCTTAAGGCAGGAGGGACGATTATATAATTTTAAAATTCCTGCCCACTCCCTCACTTTCTTATTGATCCTTACACTTATGTGTTATTATTGTTACTAGTTATTTCTTTTAAAAGAAATTTTATGACATGGTATGTTTACAAACCTCTATATGTTCAAGACCCAATTGTATAATAATGATATCTAGAAATTAAAACCAATGCAACATGTTTATTATATATATTAAAAAAATATATTTGTCATTTCATTTCTCAGGGATCAGGAAGCACCATCACCTTTCACCTTTTTAGATAAGATAACGTATGTATTGTAAGTGTTACAAAGCAGCACCTTCACCTATTTTTTTTTTTGCTAACTATATTGAAATCTTTGTTCAGATTGCAGATTTTGCATTGTATGGTATTTTATATATGTATTTTGGTTTACAGTGAATGAAAATAAGATTTCTCTCTTGATTTACTATGTATGTTTATTGTGTAGAAAAATATTTTATTGTCTAAATTGTATTGTCGAAAAATCTGAATAAAGGCTAAAAAGCATTACAAAAAAAAAAAACAAAACAAAAAACACGTATCCTTCACTGACCGTGCAGTAACAAGATCAGTTTGTGTAGGGGAATTTCAAAAGAAAATGAACGTGAAATAGATGTTAGGGCTTACACAATTGAGCACATTTAATTCTTTGTTTGCATCATTCCAAACAAAGAGCAGATATGGCGCTCGGGGAGGGGAGGGGAGGGGGGGGGGGAATGTGCAATGTAACTCCACTTTTTGAAGTTTTTTGTTATCTATTTGTATATTTCTATTTGTACGCGCTACGGTACTTGTTTTTAGAGCTCCTAAATATTCTATATCTTTTTTTTTTCTTTTACCCCAAAGTGATCCTGTTGGTAGGGCTTTGCCCCTTTTCACCTGTGATGACTCTCTTTTTTATATTATTTTTATTGTTATTTTTTCTTCTTCTGTTCATCACCATTTCGGACAGTCTTTTATCGTCTATGTACCATACCGACAGTATCTCATTGGCCTTCTAAAGTTTTTTTTGTATTGACTGTAAGCCTGTTATGAGAACAACATTTCCCGGCCGCCTTTCCTCAACTTTTTTTTTTTAATTTCTTAATATTTCTTAGTCCGTTCCATGGGGTGTCAGTCCCGGTAGTCGTCAGTCTTGGGGACCATTGTGAACTTTCTATCTTTCCTCCAATATTTCTTTGTTTCGTCGGTCTAATGAGGTGTCGGTCTCGTGGACATTTTGAACATTGTGATTTCGTGTGATATCAATAAACTAGTAAGTACCCCCCCCCCCCCCGGATTCATCCCTGTCAACTCGGCTTGATTCACTTCACCTCCCGGTGTTGTCACTCTGTATTGACTTTGTGCATGCATGATCGTTCGAAATTTCGCGTAAAAAGGAGTCTTTTTTGAGCGATTTTGAAAAAAGGGTTCTTTTCATGAGCTTGTACTCGAAAATGAAAAGTCGTGAATTGAATTTGAAAGGGGTGGTTTAGTAAAAGTGTACTTGGAATGCGAAAAATAGAGGTGTTTTTTAAAGGCCGATTTGTACCCGCTTTGTGCCAAATAGGAGTAAAATGGCTGAAATGTACTTGAAACACCGCGAAATAGGGTCAAATTCTGGGTTGTCGAACGATCATGGTTACACCTTTGAATACAGAGTGACAACACCGGGCTTCACCTCCGCCCTTTTACGATGCCGTCAGAAATGAATACCATAAATACAGTGAGTGGTCAATCCGTAGATAGGTGCTGCATGTAACGTACTCCCTCTACGGTATTTCTGGTTAACAGCAGAGTCAGTCCCACCGTCACACTGCAGACGGATCGACCCCTTGCCTTTAGGCAGCTGTGTAACAGGTGCCTGTTATCGGGGGGGGGGGGGGGGGGCAGAGCCAAAAATTTCCTGGTAACTCAGTCTAGAATCAGTGGCGTAGAGAATCACTTACTGAGCGCGCGAAGCATGCTCCCTAGGGGGAGGGTGCAGGGAGGGGGTAGATCCCCCCTCCCGCGGTTGCTCCGACGTTTCTTTGTATTCTTCCTTGTCTGCTCCCACTCTTCTTACGTTCTCTGCCTGTTATCGGGGGGGGGGGGGGGCAGAGGTAAAAAATATCCCGATAACTAAGTCTAGAATCAGTGGTGTAGCTAGGATTTCAATTTCCATCATCACCACCACAAACATCTTCATTATCATCGCCGCCATCATCATCATCATCGTAATCATCATCGTCAGCCTCATTATCATCTCTGCCATCACCATCATCGTTATCATCACCATCCTCATCATCGTTTTATCATCGTTATAATAATCATCACCATCATTACTATTATTACTGCCATCATCAGCATCACCATCATCATAGTCATCACCACCATCATTAAAGTCACCCTAAATCACCACTACCATCATCATCACCAGTAACATCATCACCACCACCATCATCATCATCCTCATCATCACTGCCATTACCATCATCATCATCACCATCATCACCATCGTAATATTAATCATAATCATCATCATCATCATCATCACCCATCATCATCATCATGATTTATAAGCTTATAAGGGTCAATTTTTCACGCCCCCACCCCCTGTTTTGAGCGCCACTAGACAATCCGATAAAATCAAACAATGTCTTAGGTTTTGTATAGTGAAAGAAAATCTGCAATGTTTGACAAATTTAATATTACAAGAACAAAGTTTTACGTATTCAGGCGTCATCGTTAAAATGAGTATGCCAAATGGGATTTCCTCTTTCTTCCATCTATTTTTTAAAAATCATTGTTATTTTACTGTACAGATAATGTATTGTTTGAACATGCTCGTATTCTATAAAATCGATGAAACCAAAATAATTTGAATTTGAACTTTCATTTTATTTATTGAACATCACTAATAAACATCGATATTCTGTTTGTTCATGAATATGTATTAAGTAACAACCAAACATTCTAGTATAGCATATAGCAGTTATTTTTCGAGATTAACAACAACAAAAAAAAAACAAAACATAACAATATTAAAAGCATGACAGAAATATTTAGTTGGATTAAAGGTACGAAGGGCATTCAGTAAGTTCATTGCCCGACAATGAGCAGGTATTCGGTGAAGTCATGATGACTTATAAATATTTCCTCTTTCCCATGCATATGACAGGTAACCGATCAACACCTTGCATGGGTATTAGAGCACAAATTCTATTTGAATACCTGGGACTTTAAATATGCATTTCGTCCATTTTTTTCTTTTGGTAGCATGCAGCGAGCGACCAGTGTATGGGTCGTCAATCGTCATCAAACAGCTCTGAAAAGAGCTGCCCCGACAATAGAGTAGTGTTCCCAAAATGCAGCCCCCAATTTCCTCATGGATGTACTTCGGCTCTTTCTTCTGGCATATATATCAACATGAACAACATGAAATGGATGATTGCACGCTACTGACCACCCCCCCCCCCCTCATTGTTATGAACAGGGTGATTTTTAAAGTCCTACAGGTATTCTAATTCGAACGTCCTGCTCTAATGCCTATTAAGTGGGGTTCTGCTTAACCCAAATCGTGTTGGCTGTATTTAAATGAGGGAAAGATGGAATATTCATAAGACACAATCACATCACCGAATACCTGCTTCTTCATAGTCACATAAGTCACATTAACCCATTCGTGACAGAGGTCCACATTTTGTGGTTTGGCCTAATATCTTTTGATGCAAAGCCTTAAAAGTCATACCAAATGCATGAGCAGAAAGAGCAAAAAATTCTACACAAACTGTGCCCATTTTGGTTGCGTCAATATTCGTTGTTTGATGCTGAAAATTTTTAAAAGGAAAACAAGCAATAAAATCCTTAAATTGGCAATGTGATAGAAAGTTTAAAATCACCGTTTTCCCCTGCAAATTGGCAGCTTTTTGACTTCTCATCATAATTTCTGTCAACTTATATTCAATTTAGATACATGACGTTTTATAAGAAAAATGTAGCAATAAAATAAGAATGTTGGTGTTGCCAATTTGAAGAATAAAAGCTTTTCAAATTAGGTTTTAAATAATTCCTGTCACGAATGGGTTAATATGAATCATTAATACATCATTTATCACATGGCAAATGAATTTGAATATCAATGACAATACAAGAGAAAAATTCAGAACAGATATAGGAATGAAGAGTGTAAAAATAGCATTTTAAACAAGATGCATCCGACTGCATCCCCTACATCATATATGCCGAAGCCTCATGACTTAAATTGTTATTTAACACTTTATGACTAATTACATACGAATTGTCCTTTTTGACCTTTGACCTAATATCTCCTTATAGCATGCATACAGCTCCGTTGAGATATGGCAATAGCAAAACAATACTTTGATTTTAGCGTATAAGTGACCTTTGAACTTCTTATCGGTAACTTTTCATCTCACATACCCTTTCCCCAGCATAAAGTTCATACCGTACGAAAAATCTATCAGGAGATATTGCGATAACGAGGCCCAAAACCGAAAAATTTCATGGTAAACGACCCTTATGACCTTTGGTCTTAAGACCTATTTACCACCAAATCTGATCAGATCATCTCTCGAAAGTGATGAAGCCTATATCACCAAGTATACCTGCCAACATCTAACACGGTTCTCGAGATATCGCGTTAACAAGAAAGCGGATTGAACGGACGCTCGAAAACATCACAAATAAAGTAGACCGATATGACAAACTTACACAAAGTATATCATTGCTACGTGAGCTCTTAGACAATAACTGTATAATTAATGTCACATATTCTGTTACCTATATACACAAAATATAATACAAATCATTTTTATTTCTTGCCACTTCAAACTGCAGGGTTCATACAGACTCAAATTTCAGTCTAGGCAATGGAGAGAGCATGGCTGCACCGAGCCCGAGTTTGGGTTTATCATACTTATACATCGCACACAAGAAGCTCAAACAAGCGAATAATCGTCTCTAATATACAGGCTGTACAGGCTACATAACTTGTTTGAGCTAGAACCAGGGGCGTAACAGGTACCTGTTATCAGGGGGGGCAGAGCCCAAAATTTCCCGGTAACTAGTCTATGTCTAGAATCTGTGGCGTAGCTAGGACTGCATTTTAGGAGGACGGTAGTGCTCCACCGGCGTAAATCCAATTTGAGGAGTGGGGGATAAAAACTTTTTTAATGATTTTTTTCCCTTTCACACACATTTTGATATCTATTTTGCGAGCGAGCGAAGCGAGCGAGCCAAAAATAACCACTTTTCTTGATTTTAATCGCATTTTCGGATGGAAATCCTAAGATTTTGACGAGCGAGCGAAGCGAGCAAGCCAAAAATAACTACTTTTTTGTTTTCAATAGCATTTTCACATAGAAATTCTAAAATATGATGGTTGTTATTCAGAATTTTTACAGATTAATTAAAATAAATTTTCTTCCTTAAAAAGTGTGTCTGCATATAGGGGGAAATTTGTACACACCACCCCCCTCTCCCCCAAGTGGGGTTGATAGATTCCCCACCCCCCCCCCCCCCCGGAATTTACGCCAATGTAGTGCTCCCTAGAGGGGAGGGTGCAGGGAGGGGAAGCGCGGAAGCTCTGACGTTTCTTTGAATTGTTCGTTGACTGTTCCCGGTCTCTTACATTCTCTGCCTGTTATCGGGGGGGGGGGGGGGGGGTGGGGGGGCAGAGCCGAAAATTTCCCGGTATCTATGTCTAGAAATAGAATATGCGGAGGTGAGCCCGCACCGCGTTGTTTGTTGCGAAGCCCTTACTGGGTGGAGCCCAGGGTTCTGGCTTAGGGCCCATGATGGGGGTCTACAGGGAAAGCCACTGCGGGGGTCCAGGGAGTGGAGCACCCGGAAGCTCCGGGGTTTTGGTACTAAATTATCCCTCATTTCTTTTGTTTCCCTTTGCTTTTTTCTTTTTCCCCCTTTCCCTCTTTTTCCTCTCTCTCTCTTCTTCTTTCTCCCCTTTCTCCTTTCTCTTTCCCGTTCTCCTTCCTTTCCCTTTCTCCTTTCTTTCCCTTTCTTCTTCTTCTTCTTCTTTCTTTTCCTTTCTTCTTCTTCCTTTCCCTTTCTCCCTTCCTTCTTCTTCCTTTCCCTCCCTTTCATTTTTTCCCGGTGGTTTGGTGGATTTTCCCGCTGAAATCCTTCAGGGGGGGCAGAGTGCCCCCCCTGCCCCCCCGGCTGTTACGCCACTGGCTAGAACATAGCAAGCCAATGACAGAAACAGCGAAGTAATGACATCTCATTCTTTCAGCAATTATATGCATATATACAATAATTATTCGAGCAAAGGTGCTACAAATAATTGTCGTGAAAATTATCACTTTGGCCCAGCCAGTAAGAAAATACATCAATCACAAATTTCAGGGAATATAATGATAACGTTTACGTAAGAAAATCATTAGTTCATTTTCAGTGATAAGAATTATATACAGCAGAGGTAGAAAATAATATTTCTAAAGAGCAGAGAATTTCTGAAAGCACCGAGAAGCCTTCATTGTCGTCCGAACTATAAATTCACTCACTAGCACTTGGTGTAGATTTATTTAGTTTTCCGGTTACAGCTCGCTATTCCGAACATGCCGAAGGTTCGTTATTCCGAAACACGCATATAGCGTATACCTAGATGTTCGTTAGTCCAAAAATGAAAAAGGGTTCGTTAAACCGAACATTTGTGGAGTTATTCCAAAGGTTCCTTATTCCGAAGGTACGTAAGTCCGAAAATGAAATAAAGTTCGTTATTCCGAAGGTTCGTTAATCCGAAAGTGAAATAAGGTTCGTTATTCCGAAGGTTCATAAATCCGAAAATGAAATAATGTTCGTTATTCCGAAGGTTCGTTTATCCGAGAATGAAATAAGATTCGTTATTCCGAAGGTTTGAGATATTTTTGTTATAAAGGCTCCCTTATATGGAATACATTACCCCCTTCTTTACGTTCATTAAGCTTTCTAGATTCATTTAAAAAAACACTGCAAACTTCTTTCCCTCACACAACAATAATTCACTTGATACTTGTATGCATATTGTTCATCAACCGTTTTTTGTTTTTGAATTTCCTTCTCATCTTTTTTTTTTCTTTTTATCGGTTGTTTCCGTTCGTTTCAATATTGTATTTTGTTTAATTTTTGTTTAATTTATGTTTTCATTCTTACATGTTTATGTTTGTAAATATGTTTGTAAATAGGTTTTTAATCATTTGATACAGGGCCCCTTGGTCGAGCAGTTTTTTTTTTAACTGAAAGGGCTACCTTGTTTAAATAAAACGACAAATAAATAAATAAATAATCCGAAAATGAAATAAGGTTTGTTAGTCCGAAAATGATTTAAGGTTCGTTAATTCGAAAATAAAATAAGGTTTGCTAGTCCGAAAATGATTTAAGGTTCGTTAATCCGAAAATGAAATAAGGTTCGTTAGTCCGAAAATACAGTAATCAACATGGCGAAGTCGGGAAAGCCGGGTGGGACGGGCGTTGGTCAGAATCACCCTTTCCCTTTAATTGTTATGGGGGAAGGGGCTGATCTATCGTGACCAGGGACGTATACGGATTCTTTCAAAGGGGGTGATCATAGGCTTATAGGACTAGTTCATTTTCAATCCTGAATCCATGCAAGAATCGATGTTATGCTTAGGCTACCGCTCGTCGCCAGTCCTGTTGATGTGGGGGGGGGGGGGGGGAGGAAGGGGAGGAGGTTTCATGCATTTTTTCATTGTTTTGTCCATCTTCGAAGATCCATTCTCGATTAGATGTTTACCACTTGTAAACCTTAAAAACGTCGCTCTGCAGGGGCTGTTTGGACCAGAAAAGAAGGAGTGTTTAACACCCCAGGGGTGTCGATCCCTTTTTTGGATGGGGGGGGGGGGGGAGGGTACGCACTAATTTCGCATTAAATGTCTTATAAGAGGGCAAGACAAGAGTAGTGGCGTACACAGGTCCTCAGACCGGGGGATGCCATGGGAGCAGGGGCGTACGTACGCCCCTGCCCCATAGGCCCCAGCGTACGCCCCTACCCTCCCCCCATAGCATTAGGGGGTTTTCAACTTGGATCGCATGAGTTATGATTGTGACTTCGTTCCAGCATTCTGGAACTCCTAAGGGAAGGGGGGGGGGGCACGCCGACATGTGAACCAACAGGACCTAAGCTAATGATAATGATGATAATGATAACATACAGTTAATAGTAATTATTACTATAATTAGTGAAAATATTATTGTTATCATCATTGTAATCATTTCATTTCAATTCATTTCATTTCCACAATGCAGCGAATAAATTTCACAAGATCTTTCGCATTTCAAAATCATTATGAAATCAACAGTGCAAAGTTATACGAAATATTGATATTAATTCAGTTCATACAGTATATGAAATTATTAAATGGCAAGTATAAAGTAAACAATGCTCGCTGTATATGTGGAGGAAACCTTTAAAGCAAAGCTTGAGAATCAGGTTCCCATGGACAGGGAGTAGTAGTATTATTTTCTATTACAACTACTTTTATTTTATCTGTTAGTAATTAGGATATGTAGGAGCATTGTTAAGCAAAACTTTCGCTATTTATTAATGCCACTTTTCTCTTCTTTATGTATATATACCCCCCCCCCCCGTCCCCCTCTGACTAGGCTAATGTAAAAGGCTCGAAAGGTCAGTATCATGTATGGAATAGCTATCTAAAACTATTGATATTATTGCTTTGCCTAGTACCTCACCTTTGTGACGAAATGAGCTCAAACCTTTTTTTTTTTCGGGGGGGGGGGGGGGTGATGAGATTGGCATGCATCGAAACAATGATTTCAGGGGTTCTATGTGCAAACCTAACCCCATCGCCTCAGCAAAAACATTTTTTGTGTTTTTTTTTGGGTAACAAAACATGCACAGGTTGGTATCAATATGCACATAGCACATCACTTTATTTGAAATACGATAAAACAGAAATGTAGATAAAATGCCTTTTTCAAGGGCATAAGTGCCGTGCTGGGGTTCGAACCGCGGACCTTCGCATCTACAGTCAAGCGCCTTAAACCATACGACCATACGACTATACGGCACACGCACACACCCGCACAAATGCTGTTCCGGGGAAACGAACTGAAATACAATACCTCTTCAAATCCCGCGTGATAATGATAATGAAATAAAAACAATAATCATAATTGCTGTTATCATTTTTACCATGATTGATAGTATTATCACCATTATTATCATAATTATCATTCTTATTCATATTCATATTTTTGTTTTTTCGTCGTTATTATTACTAATATCATCAATGTTATCGTTATTATCATTATTATTAGCAGCAGAGGCTGTTAAAATAAATAATGATCCCCCTCGAAAAAAAACCCAGAAAAAAACCCAGAATAAAAAATCCCTCTTGCCTGGAGGTAAGCTACGGATGACCCACACACAGTCCCCAACACTAAATCCATTCGCTCAGATTGCTCAGATAAAATAAAAATCAAAATTCTTAATCCACGCCACTTTTTGATGCAACATAATTATACTCTGCAGAAAAATATACACATGTATCATCCTCCGCTGAGACTGTACCAATATTTTTATTGCGTAATATCCTATTATTTTTTTAATCAAAACACTTGTTACTTAAGAAATTTATTTCATTTTCGGACTAACGAACCTTATTTTTTTCGGAATAACAAACCTCATTTCTTTTTCGGAATAACGAACCTTATTTCATTTTCGGATTAACGAACCTTATTTCATTTTCGGACTAACGAACCTCATTTCATTTTCGGACTAACGAATCATATTTTATTTTCGGACTAACGAACCTTATTTCATTTTCGGATTAAAGAACCTTCGGAATAACGAACCTTGTATCATTTTCGAAATAACGAACCTTCGGAGTATTCGAACGTTCGGAATAACGAATATCAACCAGTTTGCCTACGATACTACATCCGCCACATTCAGGGGCTGTGGAACGTGTTCTTTTTTTTTGGGGGGGGGCTGACACCAAAACAGGCGGAGCCTAGGGGCTGTAGAGCTCCTGGGGACGGGGGTTCCGAGGTCTCCGCTTTCTGAAGCCCCAGTGGTTTTATGGTTTTACAAATGAAATGAGCAATTTACAACTCTATAGGTTTTAATGATATTAGTTTTTTTTCAATGATTTTTTTTTCAGCCGAAATTGTAGAGGGCTGCAGCCCCACCAACCTCCCCTTCCGCAGCGGCCCCTGTACAATGCACAATGGTCACATTTGAAGATAGGCCTGAACCACTTTCGTCGAGATAAGTTTCAACGGCTGCTGCATTAAATTCTCTATTTTCTATTCTTAAGACACAGACTTCATACAATGTAATTATCGCTCATACCTGTACTTCCAAACTAGAAATTAGACTAATGAAAAAATGGTAAGGAAGCCAAGAGATTTGGGACTTATGGTGAGACAAACTCTGGCCTGATAAACATTGAATTTTGTGAATGGAGTCCTGATTCTAATGTGACAGACTGTAACCATTCATAGTGCTTTAGTAAAAATATTGTTTAGTCAATTTTGAATATATGCAAAGCTTTTTTGCCTGTTTTAACGACTGTCATCTGAATCATGATTCCAATATTATTTTGTACTATATTTGTAATGCGCATACTCCTCGTGACTCATTTGCTCAAAGGCGCACAGTAGAGAATGTAGACAGGATTGTGCAAAATAAACATCCATTTCCAAATGAATCATGGGCCTGAAAATACACCAAAGATATGGTAAAGCCATGAAGACTATACTTGTATCACTTTGGAATTACAAAAGGCTAAAAAAGTCAACATCATTTAGAAAAAATTTTGATTGGAAAAGTATAATTTACAGTCTGCCTTACAAAGTCGCGCGTTTTCTTATGAACGCTCTTACCCATACGTTGAGCACGAATGCGAACTTTAGTTAGGTGGGGGAAAATGACATCAGTTCAATGTAAAAAGTGTAACAATAGAGAGACCGTTCATCATGTTATGAACGCATGTCCCACTGCCCTTGATGAAGGTCGCTATACATGGAGACATGATAATATCTTACTTTATCATTTAGAGACCATCCAGAAAGGCCTCGATGGTACACCCGGTCATAATCTGCAGATTACATCTGATCTGAATCTGGAACCATGGAAAAAACATGGTGTATCTACAATACCATTGGAATGTACTAAGACGAATCTGAGTCCTGATATTTGCGTGTTCTGGCGAAATCTAAAGAAATTGTTGATTTTGGAATTATCGGTCCTCTTTGAAATAAATACACACAAAACTCATGAATACAAGGAAACCAAATATGCCCCGCTCATTTCAGACATAGAATCAAAAGGATATTGCGTACAATACTTTGCGATCGAGGTGGGATCTAGAGGATACATTTCTCCTGATAATATCAAACGACTGTGAATTTGACACACCAACTTAATTCCAAACTTTTCGGAACAATTTATCAAAATTAGCCGTGACATCATCATTGGTAATTTACTATGCTAAAAACCAAACAAAATGGGAAACTCAGATTCGTCTGCGTGTATCAGTATGAGGGCGTAGTAAAAGTGTGAGTAAGACCAGGTGTGGAGATTTAAAACGATTTCTCAGTTTTTTTATTCTATATATGATTCATATAATTTTTTAAAAAAATAATATATGAAGAAAATAGCCTGGCCTCATTTTTCGTGGAATATATTGAACTCTTATTGCGAGATGGAACGCTATAATACGGAAAAAATCAGAATATTTCTTGTCGGACTATTTCAAGATGGGGTGATTTAGAATTAAAGCTTATATTTGATGTTTTTGTATCGTATTCTGTAATTTTTAGAAACCAGAAGAACGTATATAGGGGTGTATATTTCTTATGACTTATGATGGTTAAAATGTTAAACTTTTTTTTTTAAAAATTAATTCCCAATATTTGTTACTTTTTATGTTATCTGCCCTGCATAGGTCAGTAATCTGGCCAAGTCCTGGGCTTTTATTGTAATCTGTTTGTTTATGTGCTTTTCTTATGTCAAACTCTGTTCCTTTATTGTTTTCAATAAAGTGATGTATCAAACAATACAGAAGTTTTATAAATATCTTTCATATATTCCTTGGATTCACATACCTATCATTAAAATACTTGAAGGGCAAGTGGCGTAATTATTCACCCCTGACACATGCCCGACCATGAAAATAAAAAGGCCATAATTTTGGGTAATCATTTGTAAGTGAATGATTGTTCTTATAAACGCTCTAAGTATCACACCTTTTTCAATCAAGGGCCCTTAAAAGAGGTTTACTTGCCATGGTTCATTATCAGACATTTCCCCTCCTGAAACCAAGGCCTGGATGCGCCAATGACTAAAATCCTCCAAACTAGTTCATTGTCTTTAGGAGTAGGCCTATTTACTGCACATACTGCATGTGATTCCTATCTTCAATTATACTTCGTAATCTTTACGAAAGACATGTAATTGTTCACTGTCACACACTGCTATCTCACCAGTAGAAAATGCTTCAATGAAAAAGTCTCGACAATCCGGACAATAGACTTTGAAATTATGAAGCACTCTTCTGACAAATCTGAGATCATACGTGTAAAGATTCACCGTAGCACAGCCTTCCTTCACCCATCCGATTAGGATACTGTCATCCTCTAGGACGACTGGGATACATTTAGACTCTTTTACTTTGACTCTATTGATTTCGTGGACTGTTTCATTGACAACTTTAACGACAAAATCCTGCTCATATACATAATACGGTCTATGATTCAAACGCTTCAATGCATTACAAGAGATTTTGAGAAACTTTTGAACAAATTCTCTCTTGTCTGGTCTGTACATTGAAAACGCAAAGGGACCAAAATGTTCACGTATTAATATTTCATTGACCATGGCTAATACATAATAGCAACTTTTTGCATTTACTTCTGGGCTTGGAACTTTTTCAAACTCGGCTGAGTACAGAGAAAACTTACCATCAGTGCCAGTGACTGCACATCTACCATCTGACAAAAAACTTATCGAATTAAATCCTTTTGCCCTAAAGACTGTATCTTGTAGCCCACTAACGGTAAATAGGTCTACACCTCGTCCATCGTAACACACAGCCATTCTGCCATCTGGTGTTGGTGCCATATCAGACACCCCACTACCTAACGTGGATAGTGAAACTACTTTCTTCAAGTTCCACGGTTTGTCACCAAGAGTTGGCTCAAGGGTTCTAGGAAGGTTTGCTGAAGCAGCTTCACCATTCATTCCTGGGAGGGTGAGCTCTCCCAATTTGAGGTCTTGTTGACTTTGAGATCTGGTAAACTTGATGCTTTCAGCTTTTTCAGTGATGTCTCTTGGTATCTTATCATCGCAGTCAGCTTTGTTCATCAGCTCTCTCAACTCGGCACATAGTCTCTGATGTACAACCAAAGACTCTCCTTCCAAGAATCCTGCAGCTCCCTTGGTGATTAAATCACGGGTAGAACTGATATCATGGAGCAGTTTCAGGTCACATTCTTCTATGTCCTGTAAGTTTCCTGTCATTTCCTTTTTGAACTCTTGCAGTTTCTTGATAAGGTCATCCTTTTGTTTTGTTAGGTTCTCCAGAGAATCCTCAAATGATGTGATAACATCACCTACCCTTTCGTCCAGCATGGTACAGGATTTCACATTTTCTTCTTTTGTCACTGTGATGTGGTCCTTGATCATCTTCAAAGTATCTTCAGCTTCCTTCTGGAGAGTCTTGGCTTCATCTTTCAATGATTTCTGGATCTCTGCTATCTCTTCAACTTCATGGCTGGGCCCATTGTGGTAGAGCATCCGACACCTAAAGCAGATAGGCACCTTACAGGTTGAGCATACCCATGTCATTTCTTGAGGAGGCTTCTTACAAAGCCGCTTCACTTTCACCTTTCCACTTTTAATGCCTCTGTTGTCAACCACTTCATGTCCTCTATTCTTCTTCCATTTTCCATGAGCCTCCAGGCAAACGCTGCACATGTAATCCCCACACGACTGACAGTAAGCCACTGCTGGAGATCTGTTGTCATCATCACAGACTGTACATACTTTTTCTGCTGTCTTTAGATCCTCCACCAGAGATTTGATAGGAAAGTTTGTTTGTAGTTTAGAAACATCGCCATCTTCTACTTTCGTTGCCTGACGGCAAACAGGGCAGGTCAGTTTATTTTCTTTGATGTTGAAATCAAGAAGATCAGCTAAGCACTTCTGACAAAAGGTGTGTGTGCAGGAGAGTTGTTTAGGCTCGTCGAAGAGTTCTTGGCATATCGCACACTCCAGACTTTGTGCAGGAACAGTGGTCACACCAGCCATCTCGTTACAATTGTCCTGATTGCGAAATAAAAACAAAAACAAAACAAAACATTAGTTTCAACAGGAAGTTCCAAAGTATTTTTTTTCTTTTTGGAACTTAAATTCATGATTGTATTTAGAAACGCTGACTCTGCTTCCGCATTTTGACTAAAAAAAGCACTGTGAACCTATATCGGTGACCCAACAGGAGTTTGTCGTATGATGCCAAAGGAGGTTACGGACCAAACGAGAAGCTTGCTTTGGTGAAATTGAATCTTTGCTTTCAATAAAACAACTAAAACAGACAAACTCTTAACCAACTTCAAAATCTTTGCGCGCTGAAAAGAAAAAATTCCTGAATTGAATATCAAACAGATAAAATCTAATATAAAAACTCCAAACATCTAAGCTAAGATCATACAACTCTACCATACATAATAAAGAAAAAGACGAAACATTGTTTGGGAATGAATTTCATCCGTTAACTTGCCTTTGGCTCATTGCCATTTTGTGTGGAAAAACCCCAGCCTTCATGCATGATAAATTCTAAAGCAAAGACAGAAGTTGTGTGAAGAATTCATGATTGTGATTGAAAGGAGTCATGGTTATAATCTCCTATTCAAAGTTGTTTATTTCTGCCCGAAGAAGGAGCTTTCAAATTCTATTACGTAACATTCGTATAAGTCTTCAGAGGTTAGCATTTCCCAGGTGTTAGGCAGTGAACATCACACAATGGAATTCAAAGCATGAAAAATTCCAGGCAGTCCCGGATCTCTATAAAAGACCCCAACCAATGTATAGAACCCATCTTTTTCAAGTGTGACGGCAGTGTACACATCTCTTTATCCCGATGTCCAGCGACCGTGAAGACGACGTTATTCCACAGCCCATCTCTCCGAGTAGAGACGGGGGAGTGGAAGACCGCCTCGAGTCTCAAGCTAAGGAAATTCGACAGCTCGCGGAGACTCTGTCCCGTTTTTTGGAGGACTGCGAGGCTTCCTCTAGGCATGCGAACCATGCCGGCGGCACGGGTAGGAGGGCCCCTCCACCCAAAGCCTTTTCTGGGTATGCGAGCCATACCCATCTGGACAGGGGCGTTGCCCCGTCCACCGTGGATTTCGCCGACCTAGCGAACCCCGTGGAGAGCTGTCTTCAAGACGATATTCTGAGTCTCTTTCCAAACGACTCTGAGAACTTTACCTTGCAAGGTGACGTTTCAGCGGCATCGAGTAATGCCAATGACAATTATGACCCAAACGAGTTCAACTCGGATATATTGCCTTCAGCACAACCCGAGTCGGCTGATACTTCGTTTGATTTCGATGACGATATCTATAACACTAATTCTGATCTTGACCCTGCCAAATTTGATCAATTGGCTGACTTACTTACGAAAACAGTCACCCTTCGCCGAAAAAGGAGAGTCTCCAAAAGATAAGTGAACGTTATCTTACTCCCTCAAATGCTCAAGCAGCATGTACCCCCAAAATTGACACCGAAATTTGGGGAATTCTTCCGGGCAAAGCCCGTGCCATTGATGTAAATCTTCAAAGATTACAACAAAACATAGTCAAGGGCGCTCTTCCCTACGGGGAGATCCTCGTGGAAATACATGCCTCCCTCATTGAAAACCGTCCATTAGATACAAAACGTATCAAACAAATCGCGATCGACGGTTTAACTCTATCGGGTTTTGCTTCGCATGAAATGAGCATGCACCGAAGAATTTCTCTGAAACCATTTCTGAATCCTAAATATAGGGCTTTATGCAGCAAATCTACCCCATTGGACAGTAAACTATTTGGGAAAGATATTCGTGAAAGGCTTTCCAGCGTCGCACAAGCTTACAATGTAGGCCAGAAGGTTTCGAAACCAAATACCGCTATGGGTCAACGGTCAAAGAAAGCTAGAGTCGACCTGTATCATCCCTACGGTAAACGAGCAAGGTTCCAACAAAACCAGAGGTTCATGAACCACGGACAGGGGCAACGCTCATCACGGGCTGTATCTACTGTCTCTCGTCCACCCCATCACCTAGGCAAAAGCCAACTGTTGCACGGAGAGGTGCCGCCTATTTTGCTTCGGCAAACAACTTGACAAAAAACTAGTAAGTTTTGATCAATTTATAGCTGGAAATCTCAAGTTTTTCAAAGATTCTTGGACAAAAATAACGTCTGATCCTTGGATTCTAGACACAATTTCTGGTTATAAGATCGACTTTGTTTCGATTCCATTTCAATTCAAATTTCCTTCTCAATGTAATCTTTCCTCTGAGGAGGTTATCGCAATAGAAGATGAATTGTCTAAACTTATTTCAAAAAGAGCTATTAGAGAAATTTATTTCGACTATATTTACTATTCCCAAAAAGACTGGTGGTTCAAGACCAATTATTAATTTGAAAAACTTGAACGAATTCGTAAGATACGAACATTTTAAGATGGAACAATTTAGTCTGATAAAAGATTTAATTTTACCTTCAGATGTACTGACAAGTATAGACCTTAAAGATGCATACTTTTCCATTCCTATCCATCCTAGCCATCAACCTTTCCTTTCTTTTGAATGGAAAGGGCATTATTACTGTTTCCAGTGTCTTCTATTTGGCCTAAGTTCGGCCCCACGAATTTTCACTAAGGTTATGAAACCAGTCATCGCCTCCGCCAGAAGCAGAGGCGTGAGAACAATGATTTATTTGGGTGATATCCTTATTCTTTCCCGCACAAAAGAGGAGTGCGTTGACAATACCAATTTTATGGTAAATTTGTTGTCTTCTTTAGGTTTTTCAATCAATTTTGAAAAATCTAGTCTGAACCCAAGTCAGGAGGAAACCTTTCTTGGTTTTCACATTGATACATCCCAAATGATTTTTCGTTTAGCCCTCAACAAAGTTGAAAAACTAACTTCTCTCGGTAATTTTATTTTATCTTGCCAAGAGATAATGATTCGTACTCTTGCCAAATTTATTGGTCTCATTATTTCAACTTTTGAATGCTTCCCACAAGGTAAATTACACTTTCGTTGTTTTGAATCTGAAAAAGCAAGTGCCCTGCAAAAAGCAGACAACAATTTCGACGCCCCGGTCATTTTATCGAATTATGCCAGACAGGAGATTCTTTGGTGGCTATCTCTCAAAGCTGAGAATTTTTCAACCCCTATTCATCTCCCTCCGATTAGCATAACAATGGCAACTGATGCCAGCATGCGAGGATGGGGTGCAGTTTTGATTAATGGTGATTCATACGCCCAGGGCATGTGGAATTCCGACCAGTCTTCTTTACATATTAACAATCTAGAACTGTTGGCAATCCATAATGGTCTACAGTCTTTATGTGGATCGTGCTCAAATACGCACATTCATATTCAATCAGACAATACTACAGCTGTTTCCTATATAAACAAAATGGGTGGAAACATTAAAGATCTGAATGAAATCGCTGTTACCATTTGGAATTATTGCCTTGATCTTAACAATTGGATTTCAGCTTCTCATTTGGCTGGAATTGAAAATTCTAAAGCTGATGATTTATCCAGAAGAGACATGAACAAAGAACTACAACTATTACCTTCTGTTTATAAGGAGATAACTCGTAAATTACATGCTCTTATTCGTCCTGAGGTGGCCCCTTTTGCCTCTCCTAGATTTAACAATCAGCTTCCCTTATATGTTTCTTGGAAACATGACCCAAAGGCGTTGGCTTCAGATGCTTTTACTTTAGACTGGAATGTTTTTATTCCTTACATTTTCCCTCCTTTCTGTCTTATCTCCAGGGTCCTTCACAAATTACAGATGGACCAATCGGAGAAAGCACTCCTCATCGCCCCTGTCTGGAGGGCACAAGTTTGGTTCCCAGTATTACTGGAAATGCTGATCGCACCGCCACTTCTTCTTCCCGAGAATTGTCTCGCACCACATCCCCATCCTCCGACCAACCTGCGGTTAGCCGCTTGGATTCTCTCGGCAGACGATGGCAAGCGGCAGGTTTATCACAACATGCTACCGAACTCCTCGCTTCATCATGGAGAAATAACACCAACAAACAATATGAGGGCGCTTGGAAGCAATGGAATTGTTGGTGTCGTGAAAAATCGGTTGATCCGTTTAGTCCATCTACAGAAAATGTTATCAATTTCCTTAGTTCTCAACACAGCTTGAATAAAGCTTATTCTACCCTAAACTCATACAGATCCGCACTTTCTTCCATATTACCTAAGATTGAGGGTTATGCTATTGGAAAACACCCTCTTGTGATCAGATTAATGAAAGGGGTCTTCAACTTTGACCCCCCTAAGCCAAAATATAATAAGACTTGGGATGTTGCTGTTGTTTTGAATTACTTTTCATCCCTTTTGGATAATCATGAGCTTTCTCTTCTAAATTTGAGCCAAAAGTTGCTCTCTCTATTGGCTCTTGTGTCAGCCCAGCGTACCCAAACACTGAGGCATCTAGATCTGAATTATATGACTTTACTAGATGATTCTGTTACTTTTCATGTTAAAGATATTCTTAAAACCACTAGTGCTAAGAAAGCAATTAGCAACCAAGTGATTAAGGTACCTTCGTTTGCTTCTAACCCCAAACTTTGTGTTTTATCAACTTTACGGGAATACTTGAAACGCACAGAACCTCTCCCGTAAAGTCAGTAACGAAAGCAAACTGTTTATCTCAACAAAACAGCCTCATAGGTCAGTCACTACCAGTACGTTAGCACGCTGGCTGAAATCCTCTCTTTCAGCAGCTGGTATAGACACCTCTACCTTTTCTGCTCATAGTTTCCGAAGCGCTGCAACATCCAAGGCGTTTGCTCACGGAGTGAGTCTTAACGAAATCATGTCAACAGCGGATTGGACCTATGCTGGAACTTTTCGAACTTTCTATCTCAAACCCATTGAAGTTTCTTTTAGTAAGACAATTATTGGTTCTGCTAATGTATTAGACAGTTGAAACAATGTCTATTGTTTATTTGGAGATAGCTCTTCTTGAAGGTACGAATAGAGTATAATGTCATTTAATATCGGTCTTAAAACAAGATTTTGACTATTCTGTTTGATCGTTCATTTTACAGTATTGTAAAACATTTAAGGTTTATTCAAGGATATATGATTATTCATCATTATCGTTCTAAAGTTGTTAAGTCATTCATTTGGACATATTTATGTGATACTTTTGGTCAAGGAAGATTAGCCTTGCAAGACAAAATATATATATATAATAGACTCTTATATTCATATCAGATTGATATATCAGATTGATTTCTGTTCTGGACCTCTTAGGCCATGAACTATACTATTTGCCCACTTGATTTGTCAACGGATGTATTGAAGATGTTATAAAAGAAAGAAAGGAAAGTGTAAGCCTTGCAAAATATCATGATTAAAATCTACATGATGAATTTATTAATGTTCAGGCAAAATGTCATTACTCCTTTTCTTATTTACTTGTCAGATTGACTTCTGTACTGTCCCTTCGTTGCTTTGAACATGCTAACCTCTGAAGACTTATACGAATGTTACGTAATAGAATTCATAAATTATACAAATAATATGAAGTATAATTAGAATTCTATTAGTAATAATGAAGTATAAGTCGAGGAGGTTCCCTCCCTGCATCATTTCTATTTCCTAGAATTGAGACCCTCCCTTATGTGAGCGTACAAAAGTCAATCTCTATTGATGCGTTGCATTTGATTGGTCCGTCTGGTTGTTATGACTGATGTCAACATCGTCCCTTTTTGAGTGATCATGTCTGAATGTTTTGATTGCATGGTACTTTATGCGACTTTGAGTTTCTCTGGGTTCTGACCTGGGTAACGTTTCATGAAATTTGTCAACACTGACTAAAATTATCGGTTCTGATAATTTCATTTAATTCTTTGTTATAAGAAGCACTGATTTCTGAAGATTTCCATAGTATCTGTCAGATAATGACTTCTTCCCAGTGTTAACAAACTTCAGGAATCTTTGCATTGTTGTATGATCTGAGCCGTCTTTGAAAAGATGGGTTCTATACATTGGTTGGGGTCTTTTATAGAGATCCGGGACTGCCTGGAATTTTTCATGCTTTGAATTCCATTGTGTGATGTTCACTGCCTAACACCTGGGAAATGCTAACCTCCTCGACTTATACTTCATTATTACTAATAGAATTCTAATTATACTTCATATTATTTGTATAATTTATGAATTCTGTGAGAGAAATATCTTTTGAATGAATTTTATCAAGCTTGTTCCTTCTCTTTATGAGCAGAACAAATAAAGCAGGAGATTAATGAGAGGTAGATAATAGTGTCTAGACTCCAGATTTGTTAAAATAATACTGATTTCCGCCACCACTGACAATATGTATAAGAAGCAGAAGTTTAACAACAGAGAAATTTGGCCTATTTAGAAAAAAATATTGATGACGATTGTTCATTCTACTGTGAGCTATTTCATGAAACTTGCACATATCTTCAGGAGGTCACTAAATAACATGATCTTACACTCTTATTTCCACGGTGTCAAATTGACTCGGAAACGACGTCAGCTGGGAGTCAACTCTATTCCGAGTGAAAGTGACTCGTTTTCCTTGTTATTTTGGCTTGGAAGTGAGTCGATTCTCAGCTAATGCCACACCATTCCAAGTCAAATTAATTCGGAATCAGATTCCCCTCAACTCGGAAGAGAGTTGACTCCCAGCTGACGCGCGCCGTTTCCGAGTCAATTTGACACCGTGGAAATAAGAGTGTATGAATTAATGTAAGTATCCGATACGGCACGGAACAGGGACAAAGCCCTAAACTTTATTCTCATTTGCATAATTTACTTTCTCGTCTCTTTTGCTCACTGAAGCATAATACATCGGGATTTCCATGAAACTAAAAGGAGACCAACTCCCCAAGGAGAGCTTGTGATTAACCAGAGTAAGCAATGGAATTTTAGTCCAGTCAATGAAGTGCCACGGGATCATGGATACAACGGTCATATAAACATACTCAAATGTTATTAATAAGCCTAGTGCCCCCAAGGAAAGCAATACTTACTTCATATTTAAAAATGGTGATATTTCGTTTTTATTGTGTTCATTCAACCGTGAATTAATAGGTATCGATAGGAAAATGTCGAAAACACCCTTCCAAAACATGAATTCCTCTGCTTTAGATCAAATTCGCCATGCGAAAGATGTCAAAACTGCAGTTTTTGCCATTTTTACATTGTGCTCACTCAAGCGTGAGATTTGGCGCATACGTCATTTGGTATGTTATGAAGCACATAAAATTTATGTTGCATGCCTTCAAATGCTGAAAACTTGAAATTTGTTCCTATATCACTGAATCAAAGTCATGACATGAGGCTTGTGACTTTAGAAAGTGACCATTTTGCATTTAGGGCATGTTCACTGAAGCGTGACTGAATGGTTTTCCCTGAATTTTGAAGGAAATGTAACTGAGAAGTAAAACTACATGAATCTCTATTCAGATTTCCTTAAGCACCCGTGATTAAAAAAATTACACAGATTTGTTTTAGGGGCAAGTTATTTTTGTTACGTGTTTATATACATGCTTAATGGATGAAGACACCAATGATAGGAAAAAGCCCTACAACGATTGTTAGACATCCTTATTATCAAATCACTTTATAAAATGAAAATATTGTGGTCTTCATAAAAAATTAGCATTTTTTTCGCTTTGGATGAGGGATGTCTAACATTTCGAAATTTTCATAATTTGATTTAGCCCTTAATTTGGAGCTGTAAATATCTTTGCGCACTAATAAGAAAGATAGTCATGAATCGCATAGAAAATAAAAATCTTTTAAAAATCCCGAAACATCTAAGCTAAGATCATACAACTCTACCATACATGATAAAGAAAAAGACGAAACACATTGGGTATATTTCATCCGTAACTTTGAGCCTTTGGCTCATTGCCATTTGTGCACATGTGGATTAACGGTTATGCAGTCATTTTGTATGGAAAAACGTCCAGCCGTCATACATGATGCATAAATTCAAAAGCATAGGCACAAGTTGTGGGAAGAATTCATAAATGTGGTTGAAAAGCAGTCATGGTTATAACCTTCTATTCAAAGTTGTTTTTTTCTGGCCAAATAAGGAGCTTTCAAATTTTATGAGGGAAATATCTTTTGAAAGAATTTTACCAAGCTTGTACCTCTTCATGTGAAAAACAAATAAGTAACCCCATGTCCCGCATCCTTTACGACCCTCTCGGGGACGCAGTTTTCCCCCCAGTATTTTGCACATACTGTTAGATTTAGCGAAATTAGATACATGCTATACTATTATACATAAAACATGCGGAAGCAGAAATTTATCAGATTTTCAGTTTGGAACTGTACAGTGCGTCCCTAAATTTCCATGGGCGTCAATCAGATAGGGGACACAATAGGTTATTATGTCCCCAAAGTTTGGAAAAGAGGACACCTAAAAAGCTAATAGACCAATTTCCCAACGCAAGAGGGCAGCAGACTGTTCGACACAGTTCGACATACTGCGGTGGGCGCTCCAACTTTTATAGTACACAAGTCAATAGCGCGTTATGTACATTCGTTCGATTTTTTGTCTATTTTGACCAGTATATGCAGATTTATTTCATTATTTGCAATGAGAAATTATCAGGTAAGTTCAGGTCACAGCTGTGCGGTGCTCAAATGCCACAAGAATTAGAGAAAGTTTAAAAATTGGAAGCTAACAGAGTGCGAAATTCACTCGCTTTTGACTCATGAAGCCTGTTTGTGTGAGAAGCCGTACTCCCTACACAGGCTTCCGTAAGCAATGTGAAGGAATTCGTCGCCAGTGGGTAAAAACATCAACAGAAAGGACTTTGAAGTCAAGAAACATTATCATTATGTACTTTGGCGTAAAATTTAATGAGTGAAAACATGACTTTGTAAACAGGGTAAGATTTAGGGCTCCCGTTTACTACGGCTTCTATGCTGCAATCGAACTTTTACTGACAAAACTAAGTAGAAAAACCATCGAAAGTACAAAAATACACCATACCTTCATCCGTCAGATATGACCATTGTCTTACCTCATCTACCCATGTATCCATGCTTTATTTTAATGATCTAGAATAAAGTAAATGGAACAATATCGGGGCATATCTCATATCTTACATTCATTTTGTACACAGAGCCAATCGCGGTCAGCGCGCTTGCCCACCGCAGCAATGGCGTCGCCGATAGAGGGCCAAATACATAAACCGGAGGTGAAATTGGTCTATAGGGTATTGATAATAGGGGCGGTGGAGCCGAGAGCTGGAGGGCACAGTGTCTTCATCTTTACAAGCACCTAAGATGTTCCCCGTTTTGCCCATTAAAATGCTCTTTTCAAACCTGTTCAGTGCCTTCTATTATTCTTACATGGGCCCAATTTCTCTCTCGATAAGTGCCTGTCACCTTCTAGTAAGTGCCCTTTTTCGCTTCAGAAAAGTTGTTCGTCTTAAATTCTACGACTGCCCCCTTTTACTCCAGAAAAGTGACCCTTTTCCCCTTTTTCATAGTGAAAATTTTCCGTCTGAAAAGTGCGCCCTTTTAACTTGAATAAAATATCCCTATTGGAATGTGATAAGTGCATCATTTTGAAAATAGAGTATCTTAACAATAATAAAAACTCTGTATTATAGATTTTAAAACACATAAAAGATTTTTTACAAATACAAATTGTCCAGTTGGTTTTGTTATTGTTGAAGTGGTTGTTGTCGTTGTTTTGCTATTGCTGTTGTTGTTGTTGTTGAATCTTTCCACTGTCAACCATGTACTCTCTCTCTCTCTATCTACGGTCGTTTTTATCAACCCTTATCTTTTTCTCTAGCTGGCTAGGCATGCTGAAATTCATCTTATTTTATTTCATTATGATGATCATGTTATGCAATTTACTCGTCTGCAATGGTAGAAACTGAAATAAGGAAAGAGAAGGAGATCGAAGCAAGCGGGGAGAGAACGTAAGAGAGAAAAAGGGAAATATAGCCCATAAAAAAACAGAAATAGAAAATACAGTAGCTAAGAGAGAGAGAGAGAGAGAGAGAGAGAGAGGGGGGGGGGGTTAGTAGAAACAGATGTGTGATGCTCTAGATTAACAGAAAAACTATATGAATTGAAGGACATAACACTCTCTACGCAACTTTCAAATAAAAGATTTGATTCACAATAATAGTTTTTAGTGGTTAAAAGAAAATTGATGGGTAAAACACTATAATCTCATGTTTGCTGTCAGTGAACAATTCGAAGTTATCATATCAAAGGTTTTTTTTTTTTTTTTTTTTTTTAATGCTTAAAGTCTTATTTGTTGCAAGATTTTTCCCCATTATCTTTTGCTGTTTGTTTCTAAGATTTTCTTTTTCATCCCTGATTTCACTTACTCTCAAAAGTTTAGCTTCATTGCAGGTATTTGTGCAGGTTTATGAAATATTGTAGTTTTTCAGCTAGAATGATGTACCTTCACGAGATGGCGCTATAAACTTTGGCCCTACACTGAACGTGCAGTAAGTAATAAGACCAGTTTGTGCAGGGGAATTTCAAAAGAAAATGAACGTGAACTAGATGTTAGAGCTTATATAATTGAGCACCTTTGTTTCTTTGTTTGCATCATTCCAAACAAAGAGCAGAGATGGCACTCGGGGAGGGGGAGGGGTGCAATGTAACTCCATTTTTTCATTTTTTTTTTTGGTTCTTTCTTTGTATATTCTATTTGTACGCGCTAGGGTACTTGTTTTTAGAGCTCCTAAATGTTCTATATCATTTTTATTACTCAAAAGTGCCCTTTCCGGTAGAACTTTGCCCCTTTTCACCTGTGATAACTGTCTCTTTTTAATATACTACCTTTATTATTACTTTTTCTTCATCTGTTCCTCATGTTATGAGACCGATGTCTTACCATGCTGACATTATCATATGGGTCTTCTAAACTTATACTAGAATGGTGACCTACGAGACCGTCAGCATTCATATCAAACATTTCCTGGCTGTTTTTCCTCAACCTTTTTTGTTTCTATTTTCTTATTTATTCATCTATTCATTTTATTAATTTATTTGTTTATTTTTATTTTCCATTTTAATTTATTTATTTACTTATTTATTTATTTATTAATCATTTATCCATCTGCTTATTTATTTATCTATTTATTCAAAATTATCATTATTATTATTATTATTATCATAATTTTTTTTTTTTTTTTTTTGGGGGGGGGGTCCGTTCCACGGGCTATCGGTCCCGTGGGTCGTCAGTCTCGGGGAGTCCATTTTGAACTGTTTATCTTTCCTCCAATATTTCTTTGTTTCGTGGGTCTAATGAGGTGTCGGTCTCGTGGACATTTTGAACATTGTGATCTCGTGTGATATCAATAAACTAGTAAGTACCCCTCCCCCCGGATTCATCCCTGTCAACTCGGCTTGATTCACTTCACCTACCGGTGTTGTCACTGTGTATTGACTTCGTGTATGCATGATCGTTCGAAATTTCGCGTAAAAAGGGGTCTTTTTTTTTTTTTAGCATGTTCGCGATTTTGAAAAAAGGGTTCTTTTCATGAGCTTTTACTCGAAAATGAAAAGTCGTGAATTGAATTTGAAAGGGGTGGCTTAGTAAAAGTGTACTTAGAATGCGAAAAATAGAGGTGTTTTTTAAAGGATTTCATTTTAGGGGACGGTTGTGAGCACGCGAAGCGTGCGAATCACTTACGGAGCATGCTCCCTAGGGGGAGGGTGCAGGGAGGGGGTAGTTCCCCCCTCCCGCGCGAAGCGCGGTTGCTCCGACGTTTCTTTGCATTGTTCCTTGTCTGCTCCCGCTTTTCTTGCGTTCTCTGCCTGTTAAGGGGGGGGGGGGCAGAGTAAAAAATTTCCCGATAACTAAGTCTAGAATCAGTGGCGTAGCTAGGATTTCAATTTAGGGGGCGGTAGTGAGCACGCGAGTCGTGCAAAATCAGTTACTGAGCGCGCAAAGCGCTCCCTTGGGGGGGGGGGGGGGGGAGGGTGCAGGCTGCGCGGGTATCTAGAATATGTGGGGTGAGCCCGCACCGCGGCTAGCTTGTCGCGAAGCCCGTAGCGGGTGGGGCCCAGGGGTCCGCCTTAGGGCCTCTGATGGGTGTCCAGAGGAGAATCCCCTGCGAGGGTCCAGGGAGTGGAGCTCCCTCATTTCTTTTCCCGTTTCTTTAAGACATGAGGCATACATGTTGATGTGAAACACTGGCTAAAACGTTGATTTGAGACATTTTAGACCATCATCATGATCATCATTCTCATAATCATTATCATCATCACCACCACCATCATCACCATCATAATAATAATCATCATCACCATCATCATCATCACCACCATTATCGTCATCATCATCATCAACATCACCATAATCACCACTACCATCATCACCACCACAAACATCTTCATCATCATTGTCAGTTTTTTAACATCTTTCAGTCTCTTTTTATGTTATTTGATTTATCTTTTCTTCTTTTCTATATTTCCCTATGTTATTTCGTTGTTTTCTCCTGTCCTCTTTCATAATTATCTTGTTGTTTTTTATCGTTCTATCTTTTTTTCTATTTTTCCTTATGTTATTCTTTGTTTGATGCTATAATTTTCTCTCATTTTCCTATTTTTATTCTTTGTTTTTACCCGTCTATATTAAGAGAACTGATAAAACACATTAAATCGTGAGAGTATTTACCTTCCTATCAATGATAACTAATAACACCCAATACTGGCATAGAAGTCCTGTATTCGTTTAGACATGTTAGAAATGACAACAATGAATTGGAAGTATCGTGTAACAAAAGAATAATTGATTTCATCGCAACGACAAAACACGGATTTTGCTTTGAAGGTTATAATACCTCATCCAGCTGTTCATACTAACACTTCGCTCTCACACTATATGTTCAAGTTATATACTGTCTGGATTCGAAAGATCAAGTGAATGTGGAATTAGGCTGGATTTCTCTTAAAATTTAAACTTTCTCTTTTGTTGTACATGCAACATCATATTCCAAAACATTCATTTTCACTTATATGGACTTTCAGAAGTGGATACATCAGGCTCGATGACAGATTCGTAGCTGGAAGAGAATACAAACGATGATGATACATGTGTATATAGCTTGGGTTGTAAAGTAATGCGTGAACGTTAAGAAGTAGATCTATTGAAGCAGATATTAAGATAGCTTGTTTCTGTAGTTTAATCTTTTCAAAATGATCTATGAGATACATGACATCATAATGATTCAATGTATTCTTTTTCCTCCTCACTACCACTGGTGTGCCACACCCATTCTACATACCATCTCTCTCTCTCCTTCCCTTTCTCTACTCTCTCTCTCTCTCTCTCTCTCTCTTTTTCTTTCTTCCTTACCCCAAGCTCTTACACATTTTCGTCGTGCGCCCCCCTATCTCTCTCTGCAAGCCCCTGTTTCCTCCTTTCTTTCTTTCTTAACATAAATGTACTTCAAAGCAACTTACCATATTTTAAGAATATAACATTTTCCATACAGAGCTAGCTAATAAGAAACGAGAGCACAACCATTGTGGCTTTGTTGATGTACCGCAATCTCCTTTACTTATGATTTTTTTCTTTCTGTTTCTTTCTGTTTAATCCGAATACATTAGGAAAAATATCTCTTACGAGGAAAATTCAGCTTATTTGTATTTTCAAAGAAAATGCGTAATAAGAGAAGCAAAATGTAATTTGAGACTGCCTTACACACTAAGAAAAAAAAAATAGATTTTACGCCCTTCAAATATAACACTGGGAGCTCCTTTAAGGGTAAAATTTTGCACCCAAAGAAGCATTATGCACCATCAAGGGTGCAGTGAACTTGGGTGCAGAGTTGTACCCTTTGGGGGGGGGGGGTGCAAATTTGCACCCTTTTTTAATGCAAAAATTGTTGCACCCTTAACATCTTTAAAGGTGCATAGTTGCACCTTTAAGGGCGCAGACGGTCATTTCCGGGTGCAAACAATTACAAAGGGTGTATCTTTGCACCTTTTTCATTTAGGGTGCGAGACTGTACCTCAAAAGGTACTGCCAGTGTTGCATAGGGTGCAAAATTGAATCTTTCATTCTAAGAGTGTACAATAATGTTGAATCTTTTGAATGTTTCACAGAATTGACTCACCGTTTCATGGAGCTCAAGAGACGAGATATCAACACGTTATATTTCTCCCCAAACAACAAGATATTAGTAATTCCCAACGGAAACCTATATATGACGAATCTTTGTAGGAACATGTGGTATAACCAGGTGCTAGGTACGCATGAGATACAGTGCGCATAACTGTTCTCATACCGTCTCCTCATTGGCGGGATTTATTGATTACTGAGATTGTGCCAAACTGTTATTGGGGGTTAAATTTTACTGGTGACATAACAATGTTTAGCATGTTTAGAGTGTTATCAAATCTCCCTGATGGAGAAGAAATTTTCTTTTATTATCGGTCTTTCAAATGAAGCAAATGATGTTTAACTGTCGTCACTATAAACACAAGTTGGTAACTGCATCGAATTAGACTGTATTTCTATATTCAATATTACCCTCTGTTTAATGGAGGACATAAGAGTATCTACAAATGAAATGTTGATAAGTTATCGGCATGTACTTTCACAAGTTGAGCAGAGATCACAGTAGTATATGTATGTAGCGTTTCGCACCTCGTGGAGCAGTGGAGCTCCACATCATGAATATTCATGAGATGACGTCATAGGATTAAGAGATATGAATATTAATAAGATGCAATGAGATGAATATGCATGAGATTATACATGAATGAGCATATGAAAAGGGCAATGTAAATAACAATTGAACGGCCAAAGAGACAATATGATGTGGTGAGAAGGGTTACTTATCAGCTATACGCACATAGTGCGTTGATGACATAAATCGTCAATGCGATGGAACAACAGAAAGCAAAACAAGATTCAAGTTACGCGGTCATTAATAGGTATGAGCTACAAATGATATGAATATGCATGAAATCGTACACCAAATATAGCATTATGAAAAGGACAATGTAAATGACGATGGTCGTACAAAGAAAATACGATAGGAAGAGAAAAGCTACATTTATACACACAGTTTATTGATGATATCAATCAATAGTAAATGACAACGGTCGTACAAAGACAATACGATGTTACCACTGCTCCACGTCATGAATATTCATGAGATGACGTCATAGGAATTAAAAATTGTGAATATTAATATGATACAAATAAGATGAATATGCATGAGAGTTTACATGAATTAGCGTATGAAAAAGGGCAATGTAAATAACAATGGAACGGCCAAAGAGACAATACGATATGGTGAGAAGGGTTACTTAATATTAGCTACGCACATAGTGCGTTGATGACATAAATCGTCAATGGGATGGAACAACAGAAAGCAAAACAAGATACAAGATACAAGAAAGAACGAAAATCGAGTATGTCAAGACACATAAAAATCATTGGTCATTTTTAAAATAAAAAAATGATCATACCATAAACATGAAGGCAAGATGAATTCAAAAGAAATGGACAAATCGAAGAAATTAACAAATTGAAGAAAATGAACAAATCGAAGAAATGAACCAATTGAAGAAAATGAACAAATCGAAGAAATGAACAAATTGGAGAAAATGAACAACTCGAAGAAATGAACAAACTGAAAAATTGAAAGAAAGTACGAAAATCGAGCATGTTGAAGAAACCTGAAAATCATTCTTCTTTTTTTTTTTTTTGGGGGGGGTGGTCATTTGGTCGATTTATCATTTGGTCGTTTATCATTTTTGCTGTTTCAATGGACTGACGAAACTTTCTCGTTAAATCGAAATGTATGCAAAATAGTTTGAATCGAGTTTAAAACTGGGCAAATCCAAGAAATGAACAAATCGGAGAAAATGAACAAACAGAAGAAACAACGCGACTGAAATTGGATTGAAAAATCATTGGAAAGATTGTGGAAAATGAGTAATGCCGTAACAAGGATAAAAATCCTAGACGATGAGACATAAACAAAATCGTCTACAATTTTTAGAAGCGTGCAAAAAGCTGAAAATAGAGTATCTTAACAATAATAAAAACTCTGTATAATAATAATAATAATAATAATAATGATTATATATGCAATTTGCTAGGCGCCATATCCATCTCGTAAGAGATGCTCAAGGCGCACAAGTGAAGGGGGGGGGGAAACAAAATTACAAGTAACAGAAAAATCATTGATAAAATGAGTTAAAGAGGTACGTTTTTAGTTTAATCTTAAATGTTTCCACACGCTTGCTATCCCGGATCTCTCGTGGGAGGGAATTCCATAGTGAGGGCCCCGCATGGATGAATGCCCTTTCCCCCCACTTTGTTTTAAATATGAAAAAAAAAATAAAGAAAGTACAGCATTATGACAATATGACACAAAGTATTCTTTATGCATGAGCTTCTTAGCTTTGACAAACAAATTATGTTATTTTCATTCTTATTATTTCAAACTACAGGGTTCATACAAGCTCCGATTTTCAATCTATGATGGTGATGGAGATAGAATGGGCTGCTTCGAGGCCGAGTTTGGGCTTATACATCGCCCACAAGAAGCTCAAACAAGCGAATGATAACAAACCATCGTCGGGTGTGTCCATATAGTGATGTACATCTCTGTATGGGTGTATCTCCTATTAAAGGCTATAAAGCTTTGTTTGGGCTAGGATATAGCTGCAAGCCAATGACCAAAACAGCGAATAGGTGACCTCGTTATTATCTAATGAATCATTATATGGAGAATAGTCAAAAGTACGATATACATTACCTATGCATGTACACTTGGCCCATTAAAAATACTTATCATGTACGTTGGGTTAACATGTAAGAAAATAAAATCATGACAGTTATAATTCATTCGGTCTAAGTTCAATAATTACTGAGTTATAATTCAAATTCCGAACTTACTATTCGGATCCCGACACGTGATCTAATCAACAGGAAATTCGGATTTTGAATTATAACTCATTCATTATGAAAGAAAATACATTACTGAAAAGTTTTAGGAAATATATTCAAGTTTAACTCTTAGATATGCTTATATATATATGTATATTGTAGGAAAACTCATTCATTTTCAGTAGACATGGTGGAAATGACAAGAATGATATTTTTACAGAGGTACAGATATACATACATAATAGAGAAATTGAAATTACTGTTGTGTCTGTACTATTTCCTGTAATATATACTCACTCAAAAGTAGATTTGAATTTTTTTTCTACCATGCACCCTTCTCAGAATTATATATTACATTGTACAGTGTTAACATCTAAAAATGATAATTTCGACTAGATATAATGATAATTCTATGGCTTTTGCCTTCCTAACTCAACAGCAGATTTACATTATTTTTTATATGCATGCTTCTCAGAATTATATCTCTGTAATGTACATTGTTATCATCTGAAGATAATAATGAAACACATTATACTTCCGACGAGATAAAATGTATTACGCAACAGTATATTTAAATCATTTTTTTCTACATGCACGCTTCTCAGAATTATATATTTACAATGTACATTGTTAACATCTGAAGATAATAATGAAACACATAATATACTTTCGACGAGATAAAATGATAATTTAATTCAGAATAAAACAAAATAATATCCTTATATTCTTGCTCTTATTATGCTTATTCAAGCAATAGACTCATACAGTTATTTTGGTTTTGTAATGTTGACCAAAGATAACAGGCTAATAAGCATTGCAAGGGAGCTAATAGATTTTGTATATTATGGTGAGAATATGGCCTAGCTGATAAATATTACATTGTGCTGAGTTGACTCCTCGTTCTAAGTCAACAATAATAAGAAATTAAAGTGATAGTCTGTAACCATTCATAGTGACCTTTTTTGAATAAATAGTCTAGACATAATTCTAAATGTGCAAAATGTGTTTTGCCTGTTTTTACGACTGTTATTCATGTAGTGTTTCCAATATTTGCATTATAATGATAGTATTTTGCAATGCGCATGCTCCCAATGATTAATGTACTCAAGGTGCCGTATGAGAGGAACAGAGAATGTAATCATATTTGGACAAAATCCAAATGAATAATAGGTCTAAAACATGAAAATGCACCATTAACAGAAGCCGCTGAGCGTGCAAACCAGCATATTAAGCATTTCCGCTTTTTTTGTACAGAAGCCAAATGTGTCTACTCAAAAAAGTGGAGGGGGCTGCAGCCCCCCCCCCCCCGGTTCCCCGGCCCCTGATCAATATGGTAAACCCATGAAGACTATAAGTGCACTTTAGAATTACTAAGGCCAAACGTCAACCACATTTAGTTACAGCTTAGTGATTATCTTTCATGTAATAAGTTACCCTCCCGTCCCTAAGTATTGCAAAATAGCTAAATTACGTATGAGTTGTAAGTCTTTCCGTATTTTGTGATTTTTCGTTTACAACCGTTGAATTTTGTGGACCATTTGTGTACATCTTAAAAAGGAGAACTTGCCTTTTCTGTCCCGAGAGCAGTAGGTATCCTGACCCAGTCATGTCTGAAACAATGGAGAAGACAAAAGACCAAAGGAAGTAAATGCCAATATAGGGAGGTGAGAGTTATCAGTGAACGAAATCATGATACTCCCCCTTTGTATTTCTTTCAAACCTGTTTACAAGGTTTGTGAACATTTTGTGCAAGGAAATAATTCCCATAATGTTTCCAGAAAAGAGCGGAGGAAAATAACCACACCCGAGAAGAGAGACTTCTGTTGGCCGTTGCCAAGGCGTTGCCGACGAGGATGCGCGCCACAATCATTATCCAGCAAAGTATAATGAATTCATAAAGAATTCGTTGATGCAGTGTGGGGAATATAATCATAGAAATTAATTTCCATAAGATAATTTTTTACATACTTATTATATTTTTATATCTTATGGGCACTTTTTTTGTTGCGAAAAGTGTATACAAAACTTGTAAACATATTGGGGAGAAATATGAAGGGGGAGTATCATGATTCCGTTCACTGTTAACCCCCACCCACTTCCCAATATCATGAATACGGCGATTTGTTTCCTTTGGTCTTTTGTCTTTGTGTTCATTTGGCCATCATATGAAGTGAGGGAGTCCTAAATAATAACATTTCAAGCGGTGATTTCCTGGAACAAAATCATACATGACTGTATGTTTATTCAGCCATACTGGAGGGTAGAGTACCTACATAATTATAGGGGGGGGGGGGGGGGGGGGGTGTTGAGATACAATATAAACAATAGCGTGAGTTGCTTTCTGGCTCGCACAGTTGTGTTTGAAATGCGGCCGACACAACACAGTATATGCACTTTAAAGTTTATGCATGCACTTTAAAGTTTATGCATGCACTGCGCGCGCGTGCGGTAGACCGGGCGCGTCTTTTTTTCCCCTACCGTTACTGCGTAAAATTGCAGAACTTCACTCAGGAAGCGACTAGTGCGAGAGGCTATTATCAATATAGAGAATATGATTTACGCAGTACACCCGCACTACGCATGCGCGTGGACTTGGTTCGTCGATCGTGTCGGCTTGCAATGCATGTGATATGGGCTAGCTGCGTACACATAATGTAAGCTAGATTTGAAGAAAAATAACTATATCAAAAGTCACTCATACTTTGTGGTAGAGAATTGGATGGAATTGTTCATGTATTGAAGTGCAGCTGACACCGCGATAGTTGGTTGATGGACGCCCGAAGCTTCGGGCGAAAAGCAGTTATTAACCCTAATAAGCATTCGTACTAGGCCTACTACTACTAGTTGGAGACGTCAGAAGTCCAAGCGCATGCGTACTGCGTGTGTTCTGTGTAGCCTCTCGCACAAGTCGCTTCCTGAGTGAAGTTCTGCAATTTTACGCAGTAACGGTAGGGAAAAAAAAAGACGCAGACCGGGCGAGTGAAACAAAATGGCGTCAATGCGCAAGTTGTCGCTACTCTCTTTATGTAGGTACTCTACTGGAGGGGTAATTATAGCGCCCTCTCTCACTATAAACATTATAATCTTGACTTGTAGATCACATAAACAATATTGTCACAGTCTTCTCCATTGTTTTAGACATGACTGGATCAGGATATCTACTGCCCTGAGGACAGAAAAGGATAAGTTCTCCCTTTTAAGATATACACAAACGGTCCACAAAATTCAATTGTTATAAAAGAAAAATCACAAAATACAGAAAGGCTTACAACTCACAAATGCACACGCAATGTAGCTATGTTGCAATACTTATGGCACGGGAGGTTACATGAAGTAATTTACTTCACAAGTATGTGACTATAAACACTATATTATGTAGAAGGAGAAGCAAGGCAGTTTACCCCCTCCTTGATTGATAGTTATAAAAATATAAAAATAAACGCTACAACATGTTAGCTAATTTCTTTATATTTCAATTATTGTAAGATAT
>CM057171.1:1676709-1786229 GCA_029962745.1 Echinometra lucunter
CTCTCCCTATTTTCATGTTCATGCACATACCGAAGAAAGAAAGACAGAAAGAAAAAACAAACTAAAACCGAATTTTACATACTTCATGACGATTATTACCCCCAGCTTTGTATTTTAGATATATGTGTAAATCATGCTGCGTACGTGAGTTAGGAATTTGTAAGGAACTACCGTTTAGACCGTCCCCAAGAAAGCTCGCTACGCCTACACGATAATAACCTCAGCGCCTTATGTTCTGAAAATATTGCGTGGTATTGGCTCTGTGCCAAAAATGAATCAATGCATATTAGAGAAGGAGGACTGCACTTGATTTTTCCGGGATCAAAGTACAATTTCATATTTGGCATATTTAGGAACAAGCACATCGTTAATGTGATATTCTTCGCATCGATCAAAAAAAAAAAAAAAAAAAAAAAAAAAAAAACTGGCAATATTACATTGACTAACCTGTTGTCGTCTGAATGCTTTCAAGTCCAAATAGCCCAACACAGTTTTAGGTGTAGAGAGCTGAAACTCGGAACACACTGGGACTCGGATTCAAACAGCATACTTCTGAAAGGTATTTAGTTATGAAATTATATCAGAGTGATTGATTGAGTGCAAGGTGTGAGGCAGGAAACTAGGAGGTTTTTTAAAATCATGTTCCTGGTGCATAAAGCATATTCTTGAAGTAAGCAGTGAATTTTGGATGTAATTGTGAATGCAAAATTCAATTTTTAACACGGAAGCAGGTTTCTAACTCGGGCGTTACTCACCTTTGCCAGATTACCAGTTACACTTAGGAGCTATGCGTTTTTGTTTTTGTTTTTGTAATTAAAATCCATTTTTGGTAGAGTTCACCATGCAGTATTTGCCCCCCCCCCCCACACACACAAGGGGGGGGGGGGGGGGAAGGGGGAAGAAAAGAGGGAACATTTATGATGTTATATCTCTATAGTGTATAAAGATAGCCGAGGGACCTGTTAGAGATATTCTGTCAAATTACTATGAAGTGATGCGGCTGAGTGGGTGTCGATTTATGTTCAGAATGCCACAATACTTGGTAACATACAGGACATCAATACCCTGGATGTGTCCACTAAAGTTGCTTTCTTGTTTTTATTTTTCAGGAGAGTTTCAACAGCATGGCTAGTATGGCCTCTGTTCCTGCACAGAGTCTGGAATGTGTGATCTGCCAGGAACTCTACGATGAACCTAAACAACTTTCCTGCACACACACCTTTTGTCAGAAGTGCTTAGCTGATCTTCTTGATTTCAATATCAAAGAAAATAAACTGACCTGTCCTGTTTGCCGTCAGGCAACGAAAGTAGAAGATGGCGACGTTTCCAAACTTCAAACAAACTTTCCTATCAAATCTCTGGTGGAGGATCTAAAGACAGCAGAAAAAGTATGTACAGTCTGTGATGATGACAACAGATCTCCAGCAGTGGCTTACTGTCAGACGTGTGGGGATTACATGTGCAGCGTTTGCCTGGAGGTTCATGGAAAATGGAAGAAGAATAGAGGACATGAGGTGGTTGACAGTAAGGTCATCAAGAGTGGAAAGGTGAAACTGAAGCAGGTTTGTAAGAAGCATCCTCAAGAAGAGATGGAATGGGTATGCTCAACCTGTAAGGTGCCTATCTGCTTCAGGTGTCGGATGCTCCATCACAATGGGCCCAACCATGAGGTTGAAGAGATAGCAGAGATCCAGAAAGCATTGAAAGATGAAGCTAAGAGTCTCCAGAATGAAGCTGAAGACACTGTGAAGGTGATCAAGGACCACATCACAGTGATAGAAGAAGAAAACGTGAAGTCCTGCGCCATGCTTGATGAAAGGGTAGACAATGTTATCAGAGCATTTGAGGATTGTCTACAAAACCTAACAAAACAAAAGGATGAACTTGTCAAGAAACTGCAAAAGTGCAAAGATGAAATGAAAAGAAACTTACAGGACATGAAGGAATGTGACCTGAAACTGCTGAGTGGTATCAATTCTGCTCGTGATTTAATCGCCAAGGGAGCTGCAGGATTCTTGGATGGAGAGTCTTTAGTTGTACATCAGAGACTATGTACCGAGTTGAGAGAGCTGATGAACAAAGCTGACTGCGATGATAAAATTCCAAGAGACATCACTGAACAAGCTGAGAGCATCAAGTTTACCAGATCTCAAAATCAACAAGACCTCAAGCTAGGAGAGCTCACCCTCCCAGGAATAGATAGTGAAGCTTCTCCAGCAAACCTTCCTAGAGCTCTTGAGGCAACTCTTGGTGACAAATTGTGGAACTTGAGCAAGGTAGGGTCACTATCCATGTTAGCTTCTCACGTTTATGATATGGCACCAACACCAGATGGCAGAATGGCTGTATGTTATGAAAGCGGTGTAGACCTCTTTACCGTCAATGGGTTACAAGAAACAGTGCTTAAGAAAGCTAGTATTAGGTCGATAAGTTTTTTGTCAGATGGTAGATGTTCAGTCATTGAGTCTGTCCCGAGGAGTGGCCGGAAGTTTTTTCTGTACTCATGTAAGTGGGAGAGAGTTCCAACACCAGAAGTTAAGACAGCAAGTTTTCTTCACTGGGCGTATGTAGGCAAGAACAATGAAATATTTATACGTCATGATGAAGGTATGCCTACATATTCTCGGAAAACCGAAGTACTGTCAAGTTATAGACCAGACAGTAGGGAGTTCAAGAAGGTCATTGAAGGTTCTTATGTTCCAGACGAGAAGTATGCAATAAGTCAAATGAATCATCGACCGTATTATGTAGCAGGAAAACATTCTACTCGTGTTTTCTTATTAGATGTACAATTCCAGAGAACTGGTTTAGCGATAGGCTCAGTCGCTGGTGCAAATGATTATGACTGTAATCAATTCCCAGTGGTCCTAGAGGACGACAGTATCCTAATCGGATGGCTGAAGGCAGGTTTTATCACGTTGGATCTTTATACCTATGATTTAAGATATCTCAGAACAGTGCTTCAAGATTTCAAACTATATGGTAAGGCCTTCCACATTGCATCATTTTCGACTGGTGAGATCGCAATACGTGACAGCAGACACTTACACGTCTTTCGTAAAGATTACCAGGTGTAATTGAAGAAGAGGGTCACATCGAGTATGCACAATGAATACTTCTAGTGACCATGAACAAGTTTTGTTTTGATCAATGGCGCATCCTTGGTGTAGGAGGCCGAAGTGTTTCATAACACTGTTCGTAAAGTTATACGAATGAATTTAAGAACAACTTGAATATGGCAAGCCAAATGGAATTCTCAATCATTCTAAATCTCATCAGCTAAAGGTGAAATACGCAGACGTTGATTAACATTTTTATTTAAGAACATTTTTATTGCATTTTTATATTTTTGCCAAAATTTAATTGACATTATGGGCAATGCGGTCACACTTTGTTAAAACGTCAGGAAAAACTTTGGTCATCCCATTATAGGCTCGTCAAGATTCAAGATTCAAGATTTATTCAAAATTTATTGTCATGTATAAAAAAAATACAAAAAATTTGGCTTCGGACATGGTGAAGTGCGTATTAAATGAATGCAAATCATACATAATTATGCCAGTCGTTCGCAAAGTCATGCGTAATTTTGCGAACAGCTTTATGAAACACGCCCTTGTTTGATAAAGGTGTCACATAGTGAAGTTATCATTGAAATGGAAAAAAAATACCTATTTTTTGCAATTATTTCGATATTTTGATATCAGGAGGGTTAACCCTCCTTCTATAAGCTGATGCTTAGTGACTACTGACTTTCAAGGTCAGTTAATAATGTCTTTATGGCAGGTATTTATAACACTTGAAACTTAACGATGTTTACTTACAGCCTTTGGTAATTTCAAGGTGTACTCACACACATCACAGTCTTCACGGTTTTATCATATTTGTGGTGCATTTTTCATGATTTAGGCCTGTTATTCATATGGAAATGGATGTAACTTTGCAAAAACATGTCTGCATTCTCTACTATACTGTTTATTTCTCTCATATTACACATTGAGAACATTAGTCATGTGGAACAGGCGCGTTGCAAAATATATCATTTTAATTCAAGATTAATGTTGGAAACATGATATGCAAAATAACAGTCGTTTAAACATGCAGAATACATTTTGCATATTTAGAATTAAGTGATAATTTTATTAAAGAAATATCACTATGGATGGTTACAGACTTTCATTTTACTTTCTTATTATTGTTGACTTAGAATGAGGACTCAACTCATAATAATTCAATGTTTATTAGCTAGGCCAAAGTTCTTCTCATCATAGGCCCACAAAACCTGTTAGTTCCCTTGCCATGCTTATAAACCTATTCTTCATATTTTTTTTTTACATAACCGTATGAATCCTTGGCTTATGTACTATATGTTTATTTATTACTATATTTTTTTTCAGATTTTGATGCTGCACATTGTAAATAAATTGTAATTCTGAGAAGCGTGCATGTAAAAAATAATGTAAATCTGCTGCATGCTGAGTGAGTAATGCATGAATGAATTAATGGAAAAGCCGTAAAATTATCATCTTATCTCGTTGAAAGTATATTATGTCTTTCATTATTATATTTATAGATGTTAACACTGTACATTGTAAATACATAATTCTGAGAAGGGTGCATGTAAAAAAAAAATTAATGTAAATCTACTGATGAGTGAATGTATAATGCAGGAGACAGTTCAGACACAATTTCTCTCTGCTATTTATGTCTGTCTGTACCTTTGTAAGAATATAATTCTTGTCATCTCTACTGAAAATGAATGGGTTTTCCTTCACTATATATCTATATAAGCATGCTAAGAGTTAAATGACATACATGTACATTTCCTAAGACTTTTCAGTAATGTGTTTTCTTACATAATGACTGAGTTATAATTCAAAATCCCAAATTACCGTTGACTGGATCTCGTATACGTTTCGATGCACCCATCACCGTCCGACTGTAAAATGAAAACATAACAAGATCAGAGCAGTAAATTTGGAATTTGAATTATAACTCAGTTTTAGACCGAATGAATAATAACTGTCATGATTTCATTTTCTTACATGTTTACCCAACGTACATGATAAGCATTATTAATGGGCCAAGTGTATACGCATATAGGTGCATCGCACCTTTGACTGTTCTTCATATGATAATTCACGAGATAATAATGAATAATGACACTTATTCGATGTTTTGGTCATTGGTTGGCAGCTATATCCGAGCCCAAACAAAGCTTTAATATACTTAGTATGAATTGTAACATGCTTGAATAATCTCCAAGTAGTTAACACACCCGACGTTGGTTTGTTATCATTCGCTCGTTTGAGCTTCTTATATTGGTGACGTATATAGCCCAAACTCGGACTCGATGCAGCCCCGGATGCAGCCCATGCTTTCTCCATCATAGATTGAGAATCGGAACTTGTACGAGCCCTGTAGTTTGAAACAATCAGAATGAAAATAAATTTTTAACATAATTTGTTTGCCAAAGCTTGTCATGATGTTGTGCTTTCCTTTATTTTTCATTTCTAATAAAGGCTTTGCAACTGTAATAGTTCCATTCATACCTATTTTGAATTTTCTCTTGCACTTTTTTCTATAGTCAAACTCATAATACTCTTATATTAATTTGGATATACTAAAGTAATGCACCAATGATGATTTTTGTTTGTACTTTTCATCTTTCAACATTCGTTTAAATATATTCATGGTACATTATGTGTACCTTCAAGCCGACTACTTAATTACTGAAGAGAATAAAACGAAATCGCTTGTGAAGTAAAATAATCCTGCTCGTTTTCCGTGTATCCTATATGATGTTGTGAACTCCTTGTTTTTACTTTATATTTTGACACTGCATCTCGTCCGAACTTTATTCATCTGACTATCTCGAAATATCTAATCATTAATTATGTTGCTATAATGGAAGACCCCGATCTTAGTGGCAAAGTTTAGATTCGCAAAATATTACCAATATTGTACAGAAGAAGAAGAAGAGGAATAAGAAAAAAGAAGAAGGGGAAGAAGAAGAAAAAAAAAACGAAGAAGGAGAAAAAGTAGGAGGAGGAGGAGTCAAGAAGCATGGGCGTCAATCCGTTTTCTAGTTTAGGGAGATACAATCCTAAAAATTGCTTACAAGCGAAAAAAAAATTTCAGGTGTCTCTATTACTTATCTTGGGGGTGGGGCGGGCCGTGGAGAGTTGGTGTGGGGAATGGGGAGTACCCGCGAAAAAAGGGCATAAACAAAGGGTGAACACAGGAAGGAAAAACACCGTAGATTCTCTTTAACACAGTTTTAATGAGTACTTTTCGATGAACAAGTATTATACTTATTTATATAAAACTCTGTTCCATATGAAGCTTTTAAGACATTTTACCTGCTTATTGTAATTTTTAATGTATATTTCTGTAACTCTATTTTTAATATGTATTATATATCATGATTGTTATGACTGCATTTATTTGTAAACTGATTGTAATTCAGCCTTCGGGCTGCCATTTTAAGTTCTTTTTAATAAACCATTCTACTACAAACTATTACTACTACTACTCAAGAATCATTTACGATACACTTGTTCTATACTTTACATAATCAATAACTACTTCGCAGTTGTAAAAAACAGCTCTGATTACAACAGTATATGCATTCTGTAAAGTGATTTGATGATAAAGAAATCTCAAAATCTATATTACGGCTCTTCCCTATCATTGTTATTTGCATCCATTAAGCCTGCAGTTTTCCTTAATGATGAAGCTCTAATTTTCAAAGCATATTTGAGATCTTATCACGACCATACTGATTATTCTTTTAGAGGAAAAGGTAAAAATTGAAAAGGGGTTTTAACTTTAAGGACCATCTTGACATGAATGGGAGAATAGATAAGACTTTATGTCTAGAACACACTTGGTATGCCATGCCTGAAATAATCATGTAAGTGCGAGGAGATTGGGGTAAAAAAGAAAAATCACTTCAATTTAGTTCTTAATAAATATGTAGGTGTTGTGCCCTAGCCCTAGCCCACAGTGACCGCCTCACACTGTAATTACTAACAAGGGAATCTGTTAGATGAAGCTTCTCCTATATTCAAGAGCTACATGGCTGTTTTGGAGACTTACAGTGTAGGTCACTTACTACATTTACGAGATGTGAAAAGGGATAATTACAAGAGGGAGAATGGCACAAGAAAAGGGGCGCTAATCATGAGACGTAAAAAGCATTGGCGTAAATCGGGAGGGGAGGGGGGTGGTGTGTAGAACCATCCCCTCATTTTAAGGAAGAATGATATTGTAATCAATCAGTTGGTGATATTTTTAAAATAAAAAAGTCATAAATGACGGGGGGTTTTTTGAAATGATTTTAAAAAACATTAAAATGATTATTTTTCACTCGCTCTTTTCGCTTGCTCGCAAAATGATAATATCATATGAGTGGGGGTTTGCGCCGGTGAATGAGGGTGTGTGAGTGTGTACTTAAGTGTGAGTTCAAGGGATAGAAAATCGGCAAAAAGGTGATCAGCCCCACACCTAAATACAGATTTACGCCAGTGGTAAAAAGGGACATGTATCAGATTTGAAGCAACACTTATCATTAGGAGAATTGCAATACTATTACGAAAAGGGGCATTGAAAGGGGCAATTACTATATTCAACTGGGCGTTCATTAGTCATGTCAGCAGTGAGAAGGGACACTTCTCAGATTTGAGGGGGCACTTATCGTGAAGAACTGGCACTTATTTAGAAAGCAAGGCGGCACTTGATGTGACTCAAACGGGTGTGCATCAAGCTTTAAAAAAGGGGGCACATACCAGAATAGAAAAGGGAAACATATTCATGATATCAGAAAACAAATGGCATTTATAGAACGCACAGAAAGAGAAATATGGCAAAACTAAATTTAGAAAGGAATAGGGCCATTTATTAGAAGCAAATTGGGGCATGTATCCTATTTCAAGTAGGACACTTTCCCAAGTGAAAATGGAAACTTATCATAGGTGAAAGGGGCACTCAACAGAAGGGGAATCGCACTATTAGACCCGAAAATGGGCAGTAAAAAGGAGAACTTACCATATTTCATTATAGATGGCGTGCTTCTCAAAAGGGTAAAGGGCGCTGTGAAACAGGGAAAGGGTCACTTTATTTATTTATTTATTTATTTATTTCGTTTTATTTATACAGGGTAGCCCCGTCAGTAATCTTGTACTGTTTTTCAGGGGGCCCTGTAGACAAATATATACAAAAATAACAATCAAACAAACAAAAGAACATAACAAAATAACAAACATAACAAACAAAATAAACATAACGAAATACATGAAACAAGATGAAAGTAAGGAAGTGGAGAACAAGAATAAATATAATAGATTTCAACCAGTATTGTAAGGAAAAAAAATTCAAATGAAGTTATGGAAACATACCCCCCCCCCCCCTCCCCCATAATCATCTAGATACAGGTAACTAAGTGTGGATACGATATGCCAAAATTTACTTGTCCGGAATGAACTTATGAAAAAGTAAAAAGTTAATAGGTCTTAGTACATACATCTCTGTTTCATATACTGATCTCGGTCCTAACATAATACTCTGCATCCCGCAGTGAGCGAGGGGGCTATTCCCCAGGAGAGCACCATTTCAAGTACTGGGAACAAAATGCATTCTTACTCTGGGCATTTCGCACTGAGGGGGGTAGGCTATTCCAAAGTAAAGCACCATCAACTGATAGGGCACGTTTACCACATTCCGTTTTTACTCTTGGAATGATGACACCATAATTCTCGGAGCTTCTTGTACTATATCTGTGAGTATGGGCGGATAATGTGAACATGTCATGCAAATAAGAAGGTGCACTATTATTCATAATGTCGAACAATAGCTTACTTTTCTGGAACTCCCATCTATTTTCCATATCGATCCATTTTAAGGTGTAAGAAAGGGGGGGGGGGCAATCGTAAAATTTAAGAAGGGCGACTTACCTGAAGCGAAAAAGGGCACTTACTAGAAGGTGAAAGGCACTTATCGAGAAACAAAATGGGCCCTAGTAAGAAGGAAAGGGGGCACTGAACAGGTTCGAAAAGGAACGCTCTTCATAGGTAAAGGAAACATTTGGGGTGATTGGAAATGTAGGGGGCACTTCGCTCCCGGCTTCGCGGCCCCCTGTGGGGGTTTATACCTTATTAGCTTTTTAAGATGTATTTTTCCCCAAAATTTGTGAGACATACCCTATCGTGTCTCCCACCCCTAAAAATTTGGGGAATGTGTCCCCTGTCCCCCACCCGATTGACACCCAAGGACTTTTAGGAACGAACTGTAGTTCCAAACTGTGGATACAAATTTTCACGGGTTTACGCCTATATCGACAGAAGAGAGAGAGGGTGCTTTATACACAATTCCTCATTGATTTCGTTATACATTTACCTTAATTACCATTAAGTCATGTCATTGGGTGGCCTCCTCTTTAGAAAAGAGGTAGCGAAGTGGGTTCTCCCAGTGAACCTGTACTTCGGGGGTTTTCACATAGATTTCATCCCCATCGTTTGCTTTATAGATCAAGGATCCACTCTCAAAATGGTTAAAATATTTCTTGTAATTGGTGCAGAAGATGTCAAACCATTCATCAGAGCATAATTATGGGTCTTACATGAAGTCAAACATCCCACATGTCCTAGCTCATTAGTCATTGATGAATGAAATATATTACTTTGGTTACTTATTCTAGGAAATGTGGTGATTGTTTGAGTAATAAACATTCTACTTTCAAAACTTCGTGAGTGAGCCAAGCTACTTAAAACCAGCGAAAACTCGTTATTTTGATTTCTGCTTCCGCATGCTTCATGACTTCTAGGATAGTATATATCAATTTATCTGTTTTTGGACAAATATTACATTTTTTAAAAAGTAAGCGTAAAACACGGGACAAAGTGGCGTCTCCGAAAGGATTGTATGGGACGCGGTAACATGTGGGTTTATGTCGTTTTCCTACCATACCCTTCAACACAGCCTCACCGAGATGCGCACGAAAAAAATAGTTAATGATCTGTAATAATGCCAGCCATTTTCCGCCAATCAAAGTCATAATTTAGAGCTCATCTTTGTGCTTTATTAGAAGTTGTCCCTCACAATATAGCCTATCATACCAAATAGAAGACTTCTATATTATTATTACTGGGGGGGGGGGGGGACATGCCCTATTGTGTCCTCCATCTTAAAAATTTTTTTTGGGTGGATGTGTCCCCCTGTCTCCCTGGATTGAAGTCCATGAGACGAAGAAGAAGAAGAAGAAGAAGAAGAAGAAGAAGAAGAAGAAGAAGAAGAAGAAGAAGAAGAAGAAGAAGAAGAAGAAGAAGAAGAAGAATGAGGTGGAAGAAAAAGAAGTGTAATGTATGAAATGAAAATAATGGCTTGGGTCATAAACCCAAAGCTTCCACAGATATAAAATCATTGTCAGAGGATTTTGGAAAATTGACCTAAATTAGGCTCTTTTTCTACCCTAATTAGAAGCCGAGAAGAAGAAGAAGAAAATGTATGAAATTAAATAATGCACTGGGTTAACCCAAAGCTTCCACACAATCTATTGTGAGAAGATTTTGGAAAACCGACCTCTTTTTGTAATTGTGTGTTTGCTTCTCTTAGATCCCCCCCCCTCTCTCTGTCTACTTATCCTTGCTCTTCTTTCTCTCTCTTTCTTTATTCTTTCGCTGTCTCCTTATTTATGACTCTTTTTTCTACTTTGATTCCTCCTCTCATTCTTCCTTCCTTCCTTCTTTCCTTTTCGTTATATCTTCTCTCTCTCTCTCTCTCTCTCTATCGATCAATCTGCTTATCTCCCTTGCCCCTCTTTCTCTCTCTCTCTCTCTCTTTTATGATTTCTTTCTCTATCTCCTTCCCTTTGACTCTTTTTTCCTACTTAGATTCCTGCTCTCATTCTTCCTTTCTTCCTTTCTTAGTTTTCGTTATATCTTTTATCTTTCTCCATCTCTCTCTCTCTCTCTCTCTCTCTCCCTATTTTTATGTTCATGCACATGCCGAAGGAAGAAAGAAGGAAAGCTGAAACCTAATTTTACATACTTCGTAATGATTATTACCCCCAGCTAGATGTGTAAATCATGCTGCGTGCGAGTTAGGAATTTGTAAGGAACTGCCGTGTGGACCGCCCCCAAGAAAAGCTCGCTACGCTACACGATATAAACCTCAACCCCTTCCCCCCACCCCCCCCCCCCCCCCCATTTTTGAAAACTTTATCATGTTCTGAAAGTATTGCGTGGTATTGGGTCCGTGCCAAAAATGAGTCATTGCATTAGAGAAGGAAAAGTGCACTTGTATTTTCCGGGATCGAAGTACAATTTCATATTTAGCACATTTAGGAACAAGCTAGCACACCGTTAATGTGATATTATTCGCACCAATCCCACAAAACCGGGCAATACATTGACTAACCTGTTGTCGTCTGAATGCTTTCCTGTCCAAATAGCCCAACACAATTTTAAGTGTAGAGAGCTGATACTCGGAGCACAAGGGGACTGGGATTCAAACTACAGCATACTTCTGAAAGGTATTTAGTTATGAAATTATATCAGATTGATTGATTGCAAGGTGTGAGGCAGGAAACTGGGAGGTTTTTTAAAATCATGTTCCTGGTGCATAAAGCATATTCTTGAAGTAAGCAGTGACTTTTGGATGTAATTGTGAATGCAAAATTTCAATTTCACTGAAGCACGTTAGTCGCTAAACTCTCCTTTGCCACAAGCCGGAAGTACATTATTCGTAGCTTCGTTAGGAGCCATTATACGATTTAAACAAAAAAAAACTTTTTGGATGGGGCCCACCAGTATTTGTCCCTCCCCCCCAAAAAAAAAAGGGGGGGGGGGAGAAGAAGGCGAGAACGGTTCCCACAGGAAAGACTGAACAATTTGGCCTTATGAACGTGAACCACTTTTTATCTTGAACCAAAATACGATAGTAACCGTGTAAAGACTCTAGTCCCCGAGACCAACTTTGGTCACTGTACATTTGTCTCACTCTATTTTCTTGATCCCTTGCCCATTTTGATAGATACCAGTCTTATGTATTGGGACAAGTGTAAGTTATACTGCCCAATACGTAATCGTCCGCATTTAAGAAGTTGATGTATTAAGATGGTTGAGGGACCTGCTAGAGGTATTCTGTGAAATTAATGTGAAGTGATGTGGCTGAGTAGGTGTCCATTTGTGTTTAGAATGCCACAATGCTTGGTTACGTATGGGACATCCAGGGGCGGCGATATAGGGGGGGGGGGGGGCAGGGGACGACTGCCCCTATAATTTTCAAGTAACCCCCCCCCCCCAAAAAAAAAAAAAAAAAGTGGAGAAAAGGAAGAAAAAAGAACAGTAACGGGAAAAAAGAGAGTTGGGTCATGTAACTATACCCCTATTTTTTTTTAAACGTAAAAAACTCACCTATTGGTCATCTTGCCCCCTATCAAAATAACCTGGCGCCACCCCTTGGGACATTAACACCCTAGACGTACTTAGTGGAGTTGCTTTCTTGTTTTTATTCCTCAGGCTTCTGTTCCTGCACGGAGTCTGGAATGTGTGATCTGCCAAGAACTCTACGATGAACCTAAACAACTCTCCTGCACACACACCTTTTGTCAGAAGTGCTTAGCTGATCTTCTTGATTTCAATATCAAAGAAAATAACCTGACCTGTCCTGTTTGCCGTCAGCCAACGAAAGTAGAGGATGGCGACGTTTCCAAACTTCAAACAAACAAACTTTCCTATCAAATCTCTGGTGAAAGATCTAAAGAGAGCAGAAAAAGTATGTACAGTTTGTGATGATGACAACAGATCTCCAGCAGTGGCTTACTGTCAGTCGTGTGGGGATTACATGTGCAGCTCTTGCCTGGAGGTTCATGGAAAATGGAAGAAGAATAGAGGACATGAGGTGGTTGACAGTAAGGTCATCAAGAGTGGGAAGGTGAAAGTGAAGCGGCTTTGTAAGAAGCATCCTCAAGAAGAGATGGAATGGGTGTGCTCAACCTGTAAGGTGCCTATCTGCTTCAGGTGTAGGATGCTCCATCACAATGGGCTTAACCACGAGGTTGAAGAAGTAGCAGAGATCCAGAAAGCATTGAAAGATGAAGCTAAGAGTCTCCAGAAGGAAGCTGAAAACACTGTGAAGATGATCAAGGACCACATCACAGTGACAAAAGAAGAAAATGTGAAATCCTGTACCATGCTGGACGAAAGGGTAGGTGATGTTATCACATCATTTGAGGATTCTCTGGAGAACCTTACAAAACAAAAGAACGAGCTTATCAAGAAACTGCAAAAGTGCAAAGAGGAAATTGCAGGAAGCTTACAGGACATAGAAGAATGTGACCTGAAACTGCTCAATGGTATCAACTCTGCCCGTAATTTAATCGCCAAGGGAGCTGCAGGATTCTTGGATGGAGAGTCTTTGGTTGTGCATCAGAGACTGTGTACCGAGTTGAGGGAGCTGATGAACAAAGCTGACTGCGATGATAAGATACCAAGAGGCATCACTGAACAAGCTCAGAGCATTACGTTCACCAGATCTCAAAGTCAACAAGACCTCAAGCTAGGAGAGCTCACCCTCCCAGGAATAGATAGTGAAGCTGCTTCAGCAGACCTTCCTAGAACCCTTGAGCCAACTCATGGTGACGAACTGTGGAACTTGAAGAAGATACATTCACTATCCACGTTAGGTAGTGGGGTGTCTGATATGGCACCAACACCAGACGGCAGAATGGCTGTGTGTTACAATGGACGAGGTGTAGACCTCTTTACCATCAATGGGCTACAAGATACAGTCTTTAAGACTGAGGGAATAAAGCAAATAAGTTTTTTGTCAGATGGTAGATGCTCAGTCATCGGCACTGATTTAAAGTTTTCTATGTACTCAGCGAAGTTTGAGAAAGTTCCAAGCCCAGAAGTATGTTTATCGCCTTGTTACTGGGTATCTGGCAAGGTCAATGTAATATTAATATATGGTTCTAAAAATGACAAAAGAGTGTTGTCAGTGTACAGACCAGACAAGAGAGAATTTGTTCAAGATGTTCACGAAATCTCTTCAAATTGTACCTCATTAAGTCATATGAATCTTAGACCGTATTATGTACATGTACTTACTACACATAGAAACCCTCCGTATTTGAATGGTTTTTGGTTTAAAGTAGTCAATGAAACATTCCAAGAAATTAATGCAGTTGGAGTGGATGGGAATAAAGCATCAACAATCGTTCTAGAAGATGACAGTATCCTAATCGGATGGGTGCAACAAGGTTATGCTACGGTGGATCTTTACACCTATGATCTAAGATATATCAGAGCAGTGCTTCAGGATTTTAAAATCTATGGCAGTGACTTCCACATCGCAGCATTTTCGACTGGTGAGATCGCAATATGTGACAGTAGACTCATCCACGTCTTTCGTAAAGATTACAACGTGTAATTTGAAGGAGGGCATCGCATACTTATGCACAGTGAATATTCATAAAGGTAATGAACTAATTTTGTTTTCAGTCAGTTGGGCATCAAGTCTTTGATGTCAGGATGGGTAGAATGTCTTGAAACTAATGATGATCCATACCAAATAAACTTCCTTTACAGGCCCTTGATTGAAAAAGGTTGTCACATTAAGGGCGTTTCTAAGAACAGCCTTTCATTACTGATTTAGAAATGATAACCTAAAACTTTGATGTAATTATTTACATGGTTTGATACTTAGGCTATCAGAATGGGTATATTGCATCATTCGGATCTCCCTTTAACAATAACAATAATGATAATCACAATACATAATATTTATAAGGCGCTTAATACTGGTGTTTCTAAGCGCACTGTATTCGACCTAGAAATGAATTACCAGAACCGGAAAAAATTCTGCGTACGGCCCCTACAAGATCCAATTCAATTCAATTCCATTCTTTATTTTCTCAATGAAACATAAACATGGCATATATATATATAACAGGGCATTGATACAAAACATAGTATTATACTCCAAGAAAATAGATTAATGAGAATGAGGGGTCAACAAAAAAGAGCAAAAAAGTCTTATAGTTCATTGACCATCAAATTGACAAAACATAAGTTATACTTAATCAAACTTATCATAACCAAAAACACACAAAAAAGAAACCACCAAAAACATTGAAAGTAAAAGTAAAAAAAAAATAGAATCAGAAGCGTATAACATAATTCATATTAAGAATACAAACTTAAAAGATGTAGTTCATAACTGCGCTTTAAAGAATTAAGTGATGGGCAAACGGTAAGTTCAGAATTCTAATTATAACTCAGATCTTATTGAACTTAGACCGAATGAATAATAACTGTCATGATGTTATTTTCTTACATGTTAACACAATGTGCATGATAAGCATTTTTATACCCCCGCCAAACGAAGTTTGAAGGGATATATTAGGAATTAGGTACGGTCGGTCGGGCGGTCGGTCGGTCGGTGCGTGGCAAATCTTGCAGATCTTACTAGTTCCTTATTTTTTGAGCAATGCTCATGAATTTTGGCAGCGCATAAGTTGGTCTTGGGATGAAGATGTGCAAGATAAACTTTTTGAATGTGTCGGAAACTGCGTTGCCATGGTAATGGCATATTATTACAAAAACAATCGGAGAAATCTTGCGGATCGAACTACTTCTTCATTTTCCCAGCAATGCTTATAAAATTTGGCACATAAGTTGGTCTTGGGATGAAGATGTGCAAGATAAACTTTTTGAATATGTCGGAACTGCGTTGCCATGGGAAGGGCATATTATTGCAAAAACAATCGGAGAAATCTTGCGGATCGAACTACTTCTTCATTTTTCGAGCAATGCTTCTGAGATTCGGCACATAAGTTGGTCTTGGGATAAGGATGTACAAGACGCACGTTTTGAATGCGTCGAAAACTGAGTTGCCATGGTAACAGCATATTATTGCAGGAAATCAAGGGGAAATCTTGCAGATCGAAATACTTCCTTATTTTTCGAAGAATAAACTTTGCAACACAATGTTTAAATGAAGATGCGTAAGACATTTGTAATGTGTTGCAAACTTCGTTGCCATGGGAACAGCTGATTAAAGCACTAAATGTGGAAAATCTGGTGGATCGAAATACTTTGTCATTTTCCCAGCAATGCTTATGAAATTTAGCACACACATTTGGGCGGGGGTATATTAATAACCTTTAATGACTACTATTTTTATGGGCGAAGTGAATATGCAAAGATTTATCGCACCTTTGACTATTCTTCATGATAATTCATGATATAATGACGAGGTAACTTATTTCTAGTTATTTGCTGTTTTGGTCACTGGCTGGCAGCTTTATCCGAGCCTAAACAAAGCTTTAATGTATGAAACACACTTAAATCATCGCTATGTACATGTAGTATGAACACACCCGACGATGATTTGTTATCATTCGCTTGTGTGTGCGATGTATAAGTCCAAACTATAGGCTTTTATCATGTTTATGCAGCCCATGCGTGCTCCATCGATCGCCGTCATGAATTGAAAATCAGAGTTGTATGAACCCTGTAATTTGAAACAATTAGAATCAAAATAAACTTTTAACATAATTTATTTGCCAAAGTTGATAGAGTCTACTATAACAATTCAAATGCTCATGCATAAAGAATACTTTTTATCATATTGTCATGATGTGGCTGTACTTTCAAATGTGCACTCGTACCTGTAATGATATTTTTTATATTTCACTTTTTTCTTAACGTATGCATTGATGATGATGCTTTTCATCTTTCAACATCCGTAGAAATATATCTGTATATAAATGTACCTTAATCTGACTACTTACATGTAAGATACACAATACTTCTGTTAGGCTTGGATGGTTTTGTTGCTTTTGACCAACGAACGTAGAGGGCGTCAAAAGTGGTGACGCCCTCTACGTTCGTTGCTTTTGACATACCTGCTGTGATTATTCATTGTTGTAGGTTAATACATGTATCAAGAAACCTGTATGTTTGTGAACGAACAGAACAATTGGTGTCAATGATCAATAAATGGAACATTAATTACCAATTATGTAAACATTTATTTTCTTGAAGTGATTTTGCAACATGTAGCAATCACTTCACACTATACAATTTACATCAGATCCATAAATGAAGGAAACTTGTAGCATTTAATTTCGACAGCATATATTAATTCCCTTTTGGTATACCGGCATCAAAACTCAGTGTCAGTCACACCTCCACACCTCCTTATCACGGATTTCAAACCGATCGATTGTTGACCATTATCGGTAGTGTGATTTTTGTTTGGATCTGGTGCCGTAGAGATGCTGTAGCCGAGTGGTTTAAAGGAAAATGCTACCCAAGCATCAGTGTGCTGTCAGTGAATAAAGATGACCAAGAAGGGTCAACAGTAAAAGTTTGAGCAAAATCGGACAATCTGTTCAAGAGTTAAGAATTTTGAAAGTTTCAGTAAATCCCTATTATGAGGATCCTTGAGTTGGCAACTTTGCCAGCATCTGTGATGTCATCGTGGACAACACTCCATTCATTTTGTACATAATTTTGTCAAAAAAATGATTTATATGATATTTCAAGTCAGGAATCAACATAATTCTTCCCAATATGCTTGCAGAATTGATATGGCCATGACATACTCAAATAATAAATCCAAAATTTTTTTATTTCTCTTGAAAATAAAGAAAATGTTGAATTCTGTGTACAAAATGAATGGAGAGTTGTCCACGATGACATCACAGATGCTGGCAAAGTTGCCAATTTAAGGATCCCTATAATAAGGATTAACTTAAACTTTCAAAGTTCATAACTCTTGAACAGATTGTCCGATTTTCCTCAAACTTTCACTGTTTATTCTTCTTGTTTTTCTTCATTCACTGGAAGCACACTGATGTCTGGGTTGCATTCTCCTTTATTAAGGCTCGAGTGACTGGACACTCGAGAACTGGGGGTCGATCTTCGTCACGGCACTTTTATCTATATTGCTCTTTTGTCGCACATCAAATAAAGTGTTATAGGCATATTATTGATACTAACGTGTGCAGTGCATAATATTATGATGTTTGAAGGTTTGCATGGCGGTACTGATAATCGTAGAAAGGGTTTACGCTTCATCATGTGGTAAGTCCTGAAAAGGACTGTTGGGTTGGTGGAGATACACTGGAAAGACATGAAGGTGAAAGTGAGAGGCATAAAAGAAGGAGAAATAGAGGGTTTGAGTATCTTTCTGGATACTGGGTGAATAACTGTAAACGAGAGGGGGGGGGGGGGGTTCACAAAGACTTAGATTGACTGAAATCACACTTAACCATGGCTGGCCAATTATGCCACATTTTTTTCACCACGGGTCTCTCATAGGATTTGAAATCGTGGTCACAAATCTGTAGAATTGACATTTTTTTTTATAGTTCATTGACGAAGAAAAAAAAGGGAATTCTGTAAATTTGTGCACATGATTATCACATCCCTTGAAAGGCCAGTAGTGAAGATTAATGAAAAAAAACAGTGGAATGAATTTCAGTGGCCTGCCATACATTATGAACATGACGGACAAAGAAAGCGGACAAAATAAACAACCCCTCATTCTACCCTTCACAATGGTTCTGGTAGTCAAAAGAACATCCCTTTACTTCTATTGTCTAAAATATGTGGAACAGGTGTCACATGCATATTCACCTGGATCTACATGATTAAACATAATAGCTGTGAAGGGATGTTCTTTTGACTACCAGAACCATTGTGAAGGGTAGAATGAGAGGTTTATTTTGTCCACTTTCTTTGTCCGCCATGTTCATAGTGATAGTTAAGTGCGATTTGAGTCACTCTTAGTCTTTGTGAAACACCCCAAGAAGAGGTGTGAAGGCTTGAGGTAGGCAAAGAGATGAGGAGACTTGGGATTGAGGTCGGCGATGAGGTGAGAAGCCTTGGTGTAGGAGGAGAGAAGACTCGACGTTCCGGGCAACTTGACTTGAAAAAGGAAGAAGAAAACGAAGAAGAAGAAGAAGAAAAGAAAAAAAGAAGAAGAAGAAGAAGAAGAAGAAGAAGAAGAAGAAGAAGAAGAAGAAGAAGAAGAAGAAGTGTAATGCATGAAATTAAAATAATGAGCTGGGTTAACCCAAAGCTTCCACACATATAAAATAATTGTCAGAAGATTTTGAAAGATTGAACTAAATTAGGCATTTCTTCCCTGATTAAAATATAAAAAATAAAACAAATGAGAAAATATGCCTCCCCTAAGATTCCCCTTCTATCTCTCTGTGATCCATAGATCAACCTATCTCCACTTACCCCCTCTTTTTCTTTATACTTTCTATCTTATCTCCTTTTTATGACTCTATTTCTGCTTTCATTCCCCCTCTTATTCTTCCTTCCTTCCTTGTTTCCTTTTCGTTATATCTTCTCTCTCTCTCTCTTTCTCTCTTTCTATCGATCAATCTGCTTATCTCTCCTTGCCCCTCTTTCTCTCTCTCTCTCTCTCTTTTATGATTTCTTTCTCTATCTGCTTCCCTCAGACTCTTTTTTCCTACTTTGATTCATGCTCTCATTTTTCCTTCCTTCCTTGCTTCCTTTTCGTTATATCTTTTATCTTTCTTCATCTCTCTCTCTCTCCCTATTTTTATGTTCATGCACATGCCGAAGAAAGAAAGACAGAAAGCTGAAACCTAATTTTACATACTTCATAATGATTATTACCCCCAGCTAGATGTGTAAATCATGCTGCGTGCGAGAGTTAGGAATTTGTAAGGAACTGCCGTGTGGACCGCCCCCAAGAAAAGCTCGCTACGCTACACGATATAAACCTCAACCCCTTCCCCCCTCCCCCATTTTTGAAAACTTTACCATGTTCTGAAAGTATTGCGTGGTATTGGGTCCGTGCCAAAAATGAGTCCTTGCATTAGAGAAGGAAAAGTGCACTTGGTTTTTCCGGGATCGAAGTACAATGTCATATTTAGCATATTTAGGAACAAGCTAGCACACCGTTAATGTGATATTCTTCGCACCAATCCCACAAAACCGGGCAATACATTGACTAAGTTGTCGTCTGAATGCTTTCCTGTCCAAATAGCCCAACACAGTTTTAAATGTAGAGAGCTGATACTCGGAACACACTGAGACTCGGATTCAAACAGCATACTTCTGAAAGGTATTTAGTTATGAAATTATATCTGAGTGATTGATTGCAAGTTGTGAGGCAGGAAACTAGGAGGTTTTTTTAAATTATGTTCCTGATGCATAAAGCATATTCTTGAAGTAAACAGTGAATTTTGGATATAATTGTGAATGCAAATTTCAATTTCACGGAAGCAAGTTAGTCGCTAAACTCTCATTTGAAACAAGCCGGAAGTACATTATTCGTAGCTTTGTTAGGAGTCATTATACGATTTAAACAAAAATAAAAACAAAAAAACTTTTTTGATGGGGCCACCAGTATTTCCCCCCCCCCCCAAAAAAAAAAAAAAAGGAGGGAGAAGGCGAGAACGGTTCCCACACGAAAGACTGAACAATTGGCCTCATGGACATTAACCACTTTTAACTTGAACCAAAATACGATAGTAACCGTGTAAAGACTCTAGTTCCCGAGACCAACTTTGGTCACTGTGCATTTGTCTCATTGTCTCATCTCAATTTTTAACAGCAAGGCTAGTATGGCTTCTGTTCCTGCAAAGAGTCTGGAATGTGTGATCTGCCAGGAACTCTACGATGAACCTAAACAACTTTCCTGCACACACACCTTTTGTCAGAAGTGCTTAGCTGATCTTCTTCATTTCAATATCAAAGAAAATAAACTGACCTGTCCTGTTTGCCGTCAGCCAACGAAAGTAAAAGATGGCGACGTTTCCAAACTTCAAACAAACTTTCCTATCAAATCTCTGGTGGAGGATCTAAAGACAGCAGAAAAAGTATGTACAGTCTGTGATGATGACAACCGATCTCCAGCAGTGGCTTACTGTCAGTCGTGTGGGGATTACATGTGCAGCTCTTGCCTGGAGGCTCATGGAAAATGGAAGAACTTTAGAGGACATGAGGTGGTTAATAGTGAGGCCATCAAGAGTTGGAAGGTGAAATTGAAACAGCTTTGTAAGAAGCATCCTCAAGAAGAGATGATCTGGGTGTGCTCAAGCTGTAAGGTGCCTATCTGCTTCACGTGTAGGATGCTCCATCACAATGGGCCTAACCATGAGGTTGCAGAAGTAGCAGAGATCCAGAAAGCATTGAAAGATGAAGCTAAGAGTCTCCAGAAGGAAGCTGAAAACACTGTGAAGATGATTAAGAACCACATCACAGTGACAAGGGAAGAAAATGTCAAGTCCTGTACAATGCTGGACGAAAAGGTAGGTGATGTTATCACATCATTTGAGGATTCTCTGGAGAACCTTACAAAACAAAAGGACGACCTTATCAAGAAACTGCAAAAGTGCAAAGAGGAAATTGCAGGAAGCTTACAGGACATAGAAAAATGTGACCTGAAACTGCTCAATGGTATCAATTCTGCCAGCAATTTAATCGCCAAGGGAGCTGCAGGATTCTTGGAAGGAGAGTCTTTGGTTGTGCATCAGAGACTATGTACCGAGTTGAGAGAGCTGATGAACAAAGCTGACTGCGATGATAAGATACCAAGAGACATCACTGAACAAGCTGAAAGCATCAAGTTCACCAGATCTCAAAGTCGACAAGACCTCATATTGGGAAAACTCATCCTTCCAGGAATGGATAGTGAGGCTGCTTCAGCAAACCTTCCTAGAACCCTTGAGCCAACTCATGGTGACGAACCGTGGAACTTGAAGAAGATACATTCACTATCCACGTTAGGTCATTCGGTGTGTGATATGGCACCAACACCAGATGGCAGAATGGCTGTGTGTTACGGAAAAAGAGTTGTAGACCTCTTTGCCGTTGATGGGCTACAAGATACAGTCCTTACTACAGACAAAATTATGTCGATAAGTTTTTTGTCAGATGGTAGATGCTCAGTCCTTGACACTGATGGAAAGTTTTCTATGTACTCAGCGAAGTTTGAGAAAGTCCCTAGCCCAGAAGTACGTCAAGCAAAGTACAACAGTGTATCAGCCAAGCTCAATGAAATATTAATTTGCCTTTTTAATCAAGGAAATACTATGTGGTCATTGTACACACCAGATAAGAGAGAATTTTCCCCAGATTTTTACAAAAATCCTTCAGATTTTTACAAAAATCCTATAGATTTTTTTTCACATTTTCTTCCAGTACGTCGTATGAATCATAGACCGTTTTATGTATTTACAAGTTATAATTATTCACATCATGATTATAGTAATCAGTATCACATTAAAGTAGTCAACGACAAATTCCAAGAAATCAATGCAGTCCTAATAAAAGGTGATGCTCTAGCCTCAGCCGTCCTAGAGGATGACAGTATCTTAATTGGATGGGTGAAAAGAGACAATCATGACAATTTCATAGTGGACCTTTATACCTATCATCTAAGACATGTCAGAACAGTGCTTCAAGATTTCAAACTCTCTTATTGCTTTAACTTCAGCATAGCAGCATTTTCGACTGGTGAGATCGCAGTAAGTGACGATAAACGATTACATGTATTTCGTAAAGATTACAAAGTGTAATTGAAGAAAGGCGTCACATGCAGTATGCGCAATGAATACTCTTAAAGACAATGAACTAATTTTGATTTTAGTCAATTGTGCATCCAGACCTTGATGTCAAGAGGGAAAACATGTCTCAGCTAATGATGATCCATGGCAAGTAAACCTTTCCTTATAGGCCCTTGTTTGACAAAGGTGTCATTTAAAGTGAGTTTCTATGAGTAAAAAGATCTTACAATTGAAATAGGAAGAAATTAGCTAAAAATTTCTAGCGTTTATTTCTACTTTTTGATACCTATACCAGGAGGAATAAAATGCTCTGCTTGCTCCTCCTTCTACATAAAGTGTTTATAGTCACAGACTTGTGAAGTAAATTATTACATTAAAGGTATTATGACACTAAGCTATAACTAAATGTTGTTGACGTATGGCCTTAGTAATTTTGAAGTGTACTCATAATCTTTATGGGTTTACCGTAATATATTGATGGTGCATTTTCATGTTTTAGACCTATTATTCATTTGGATATGGATTTGTCCAAATATGTTTACATTCTCTGTTCCTCTCAGACGGCAGCTTGAGTACATTAATCATTGGGAGCATGCGCATTGCAAAATAATATTGGAAACACAACATAAATAACAGTCGTAAAAACAGGCAAAACACATTTTGCACATTTAGAATTATGTCTAGACTATTTATTTCAAAAAGGTCACTATGAATGGTTACAGATGTCACTTTACTTTCTTATTATTGTTGACTTAGAACGAGGACTCAACTCAACACAATGCAATATTTATCAGCTAAGCCATATTCTCACCATAATATACAAAACCTGTTAGTTCCCTTGCAATGCTTATAAGCCTGTTATCTTTGGTCGACATTACAAAACCAAAATTACTGTATGAATCTATTGCTTAAATAAGCATGATAAGAGCAAGAATATAAGGATATTATTTTGCTGTATTCTGAATTAATGCAAAAGTCGTGAAAATTATCATTTATATCTCGTCGGAAGTATTATGTGTTTCATTATTATTTTCAGATAACACTGTACATTGTAAATAAATCATAATTCTGAGAAGCATGCATGTAAAAAATAATGTAAATCTGCTGTTGAGTGAGTAACGCATTAATGAATGAATGCAAAAGACGTAAATTATCATTTTATCTCGTCGAAAGTATATTATGTGTTTCATTATTATCTTCAGATGTTAACAATGTACATTGTAAATATATAATTCTGAGGAGTGTGCATGTAGAAAAAATGATTTGAATATACTGTTGCGTAATACATTAATAAATTAATGCAAAAGGGGTCCAACTATCATTTTATCTCGTCGAAAGTATATTATGTGTTTCATTATCATTTTCAGAGTTAGCAATGTACATTGAAAATATATAATTCTGAGAAGCGTGCATATAAAAAAATGAATGTAAATCTGTTGAATGAGTAATGCAAAAGGGGTACAATTATAATTTTATCTCGTTGAAAGTATGTGTTTCATTTTTATCTTGAGATGTTTAACAATGTACATTGTAAATATATGATTCTGAGAAGCGTGCATGTAGAAAAAATAGTTTGAATATACTTTTCCGTAATACATTAATAAATTAATGCAAAAGGGCTACAACTATCATTTTATCTCGTCGAAAGTATATTATGTGTTTCATTATCGTTTTCAGATGTTAACACTGTACATTGTAAATATATAATTCTGAGAAGCGTGCATATCAGGGTTGGCGATATTTTAAATTTAAATCAGATTTTTTTTAATTTAAATCGGATTTTTTATTTTTTTTTTTAATTTTTTTAAAAAATCATTCGAAAAAAGTTTAATTACCAAAAGAACTCACCCTACAATGACATAAATTTTAATTTTATCATACATTTTACTCCTAATATTTTTCTAAACCATAATGATTTGTAATTAAATATATTCAAAAAGGGCAAATAAAAATCAATTTGAGAAATCATGTACATGAACTAATCTTATCTTCTATCATATATACATGTACATGTAGGGCTATGAAGGAATTCCCAAGGAGTAGAGAATATTCCCCTCTGTGAATTTCCACTCTGTATTAAAAAAAATCCCAGAGGAAAATCTCCAGACACTCCTCAGTGAAAATTGTATCTAAATGTGCACTCAACAGCTTTGTGACAGTTTTACAAATTGCTATTAAAGCTCATCCATTGCTATAGATAGAGATGCAAAACTTTCAGTGTTGGAGACCAATATAAGAGACGGCTTAGTCAAAGGGTGACTACACTACATTATGTTACTGTGATTTTTCCATTAATCTACCATTCCTATTCACATGTTCTCTAAAAATCTGTTTGATACATGAAGTAGGAAAAAGAAAAAAAAAACTTTTGGCCCTATACAACTGTAAGTTTGACTTAAAGTATAAAACCAGCAAAACTGCTGATATTGCTGTATTACAAAAAGAAGTATTGTATTTTAAATCAGACACAACTTACAACTGTAATTGATTGTAACTTACATGTAAGTACCTACATCTTAAGATTCAAATGTAGTTTTAAAAGTTTATTTTGAGTTTTTCAAAGTGTTTTTATAGATCCTCTTTCCATTGCTACATGCAAATGCAAAATTCCATAGCACTGAACATAAAATGAGCTAGTGACTTAAAAGGTATATGAGAAACAGTCAAATTGTGACTGTACTACATTATGTTAATTGTATGATAAATTTAACAAGAAGAAATAGGGATGTGGAATCTGTTGATTAGATGATTTTTTTTTTAAATTTCACATGATAGAAGTATGACTGTGAAGGATCAAAACTGGAAAAATGCCAGCAAACTTTTGTCATTGACTTTTAAATATATTTTTTACTCTACTGCTCTCTGAAAGTCTTGGATTGTGTGATAAATGATCAGAAATAAATAAGAAACTTGTTTCACTATTAATAACCGACAAAAAATGTAAAATTTCAGAAGAAAACCTTGACATTTACAAAAAATGGAGTAACTGTTGATGACACCAATCTCTAATTTTTGAGGAAACAGCTGATTTTATTGACTTGATTTTAATTTGTTTTAAGTAGATAGGAAGGATTTGTTGATTTTTTGTTGATATAAAGTTAATTCAAAGTTTTTCACTTGATATAAAGTTAATTCAAAGCTTTTCAGTTGATTTGAAGAATTAAAACTGCCTTGAACAAACAATTTGTCAATGATTTGTACATGTTTCAATGGAAGTGATTTAAATCAATGATTTTTAAAAAAAAAACCATGGTGATTTAAATCGCGATTTAAATCATGATTTAAATCAACGTGATTTAAATCCGCCAACCCTGGTGAATATAAAAAATGAATGTTAATCTGCTGAGTGAGTAATGCAAAAGGGTTACAATTATAATTTTATCTCGTTGAAAGTATGTGTTTCATTACTATTTTCAGATGTTAACAATGTACATTGTAAATATATAATTCTGAGAAGCGTGCATATAAAAAAGGAATGCAAATCTGCTGAATGAGTAATGCAAAAAGGGTACAATTATAATTTTATCTCGTTGAAAGTATATATTATGTTTTTCATTATTATCTTCAGATGATAACAATGTACATTACAAAGATATAATTCTGAGAAGCGTGCATATAAAAAATAATGTAAATCTGCTGTTGAGTAAGTAATGCAAAAGCCGTAGAATTATCATTATATCTAGTCGAAATTATCATTTTTAGATGTTAACACTGTACAATGTGATATATAATTCTGAGAAGGGTGCATGGTAGAAAAAAATCAAATCTACTTTTGAGTGAGTATATATTACAGGAAATAGTACAGACACAACAGTGATTTCAATTTCTCCATTTTTTATGTATATCTGTACCTTTGTAAAAATATAATTCTTGTCATCTCCACCATGTCTACTGAAAATGAATGAGTTTTCTTACAATGTACATATGTATATATATATATATATATATATATATATATATATATATATATATATATATATATAGTTGTGACTGAAGAAGGAGGTGGCGGGACGTTGCTAGTATGTTCACTCTGCCTTTGTTATGCCGAGGTTTCGATCCTGTGACAGGCCTTCCTCAGGGTTTGAGATACAAAACAAAAATTAACCAATTGCAAGCATGCAACAAAACAACGAAATGAAAACAGCATTATAACACAAATACAAACGTAAATAACAGAAAACGTTAAGTTACAGTTAAATTAAAATCAAAGTGTTAGATCAAAGTGAAGAGACGAACGGAAAGTGTAAATCATATAACTCAAAGAGTATGATCATAACAATACTAACTAGTTACCTGAATTTTGGCAGTAGGGAGGAGTTGGGAATTGGTTAATTTTTGTTTTGTATCTCAAGCCCTGAGGAAGACCTGTCACAGGGTCGAAAGCTCGGCTTAATAAAGGCAAAGTGAACATACTAGCAACGTCCCGCCGCCTCCTCCTTCTTCAGTCACAAGTATAATTTTTACATACGATGCAGCACCCATCACGTACGTGGCCGAAGCACTTTCACATTATATATATATATATATATATATATATATATATATATATATATATATATATATATATATATAATGTATATGTATATAAGAGCATGGCTAAGAGTTAAACATGAATATATTTCCTAAAACTTTTCAGTAATGTATTTTCTTTAATGATAAGTGAGTTATAATTCAAAACCTGAACTTCCTGTTGATTGGATCACGTGTCAGGATCCGAATAGTAAGTTCGGAATTTGAATTATAACTCAGTAATTATTGAACTTAGACCGAATGAATAATAACTGTCATGATTTTATTTTCTTACATGTTAGCCCAACGTACATGATAAGCTTTATTAATGGACCAAGTGTAATGTATATCGCACTTTTGACTATTCTCCATGATATAATGATTCATGAGGTAATAACGAGGTCACTTATTCGCTGTTTTGGTCATTGGCTTGCAGCTCTATCTTAGCCCAAACAAAGCTTTGCAGCCTTTAATAGGAGATACACCCATACAGAGATGTACATCACTATATGGACACATCCGACGATGGTTTGTCATCATTCACTTATTTGAGCTTCTTGTGGGCGATGTATAAGCCCAAATTCGGCCTCGAAGCAGCCCATTCTTTCTCCATCACCATCATAGATTGAAAATCGGAGCTTGTATGAACCCTGTAGTTTGAAATAATAAGAATGAAAATAACATAATTTGTTTGTCAAGCTCATGCATAAAGAATACTTTGTGTCATATTGTCATAATGCTGTACTTTCTTTATTTTCCATTTTTAATAAAGGCTTTTCAACTGTTCATTCGTGATTTTTGTTTTTGGATCTGTTACTGGTCCCGTAGAGGTGCCGTAGCTATAGCCGAGTGGTTGAAGGCGCTTGACTGCAGATGCGAGGATTGGCGGTTCGATCCCCGGCACAGCACTTATGCCCTTGAGCAAGGCATAAAGTCAGAGAAACTCCCCACTTCCGGGAGAGGCTGTTATCCTCCAAAGTAGACTCATATCGCTTTCACAACAAGGTACGGTCGCTGGGTACGGTCGCAGAGACCGTACCCAGCGACCGATCGGACGTGATGTCACACCGCCGTCGAAATTTGGTCAGGCCCTGAGCGATCGGTCGCAGTATAGCTGACCTAGCCGGAAGCAGAAGTAGAGATAGCGCGTGGGCATGTATGGGGGTCATTGCATTTCGATCGGTCGCAGAGAACGATGTGCTTTCACATCAAGTTGCATCGGTCGCGATCGGTCGCTGCGTACGATGAAATGCTTTCACACCGTGGTATCATCGGTCCCTGGGTACGGTCTCTGCGACCGTACCCAGCAACCGTACCTTGGTGTGAAAGCGGTATAAGAACATGGCAATTCATAAACGCCGAGGATCCCAACGCTGAGAGAGACTGTACAAAGTGAATGGCAACGACTCGTCCGTCTCTGACGCACCCTTTAAAGACTTATATAAAATTGACATCAATTGAATCCCCTTTGAAGATCCCCATTGAATACCACTTGGCAATTGGGAGTACATGGAAAGTGAAGCAATAGGTCCCAATTGACCCATTGAAATTGACCCATTAAAAACCAATTGGTCTCATTGCAACCAATTGCCAAGTGGATCTAATACGTACTCATTGTTTACCCTTCCATATACTTCCAACGACTTGTCCGTCTCTGACGCACCCTTTAAAGACTTATATAAAATTGACATCAATTGATGTGGACAGGTCCTCGGGATCGCGCCATCACTCGACTTGACGCGTACAGTGAGTTTAGCAGCTGTTTAGGGGAATATAAAAACTTCATAAAAAGAGTCCAGAATCTAGACTACAGGATCCTCGGCGATTACTCAATGCCACGTTCTACTTTCGGGGATTACGGCCTCTCCCGGGAAGTGGGGAGTTTCCCTGAGACTGATGTCTCAATTAAAATTAACCCGCATGCTACTGAATTCTCCAATGTACATAATGGTATTAAGACCTACACCCAGTTCCCCTACCCAGGGGGTCAGTGCTATAATACTGACGCCAACGTGTGCAGGTGTATTGTGTGTGCATGTGTTGTTTTTTTCCTTCCAAATATCGGTAATGTGATTGCCGTAGAGGTGCCGTAGCCGAGTGGTTTGAAAGGCGCTTGACTGGAGACTCGAGAATCGGCGGTTCGGTACCTGGCACGGCGGCACGGCACTTACGCCCCTTGAGGAAGACACTTTGTCTACATTGCTCTTTTATCTTACATGAAATAAATTGACGTGCCATAGACACATTGATACCAACGTGTGGATGTGCTTTGTTTTGCTTTAAAAAAAAAAGAGTTATTGGTCTGATATCTGTCCCTTTGGTGTGACCAGGTTGTTGTTACCAATAGTTCTTACCTTGATGAGATTTCGAAGAAAACTGCTAGGAAGATCCTTATCTCTTATATGGATCACGAACGGAACGTCCTCCCTAGACGAGTACGAGCCGGGGATCGGAGGACAGGTACATGTGAACCCGTTGTCGATGATCTCCGATGGACATCCTCTGTAGTCGATGACGTTGTCTATGATGTTGCACAGATCGACACGGCTTGATATTAGAATCGTAAAAGGAAGACAGAAAATATGACATGTACAAGATGATAGGTGAGAAGGCACATGCATGCGGAGAAACCTGAGGGGTGCAGGGGCGATTACTTGGCTTTGATTCTCCCGAAGGGGAAAAATGTTTTCTTTACAGATTTGGGCACTTTCTCTGTTCGGGAAGGGTATTGAAAAAAGCTATATTATAGTATAATTTAATGCAGTGTATTTATTTATTGTTCCAGTGTTCACAACATCAGACATGACACTCAGAAAACGAGAAGAATGAAACATGTTCAAGGTATGCAACAGATGTAAGGAAGAAATACTGATTATAAACATAATTCTGAATTGCATTTGGTTATAATGACTTGCTTATTACATAATTAAGTTGTGTTCTGGAATAATTATGAAATCTCCATTCACATAAAGAAAAACGGTAGAGATGGATGGCAGTCATAATCTTTCTACCTGTAAAGAAACTTTAGGGGTGTGTCGACGGTCCACAAAAAACTGAAAATCCATATTTTTTCCGAACCTTTAATTTGCCTTGTCGGCAGCTTTGGCTCCCCCCCCCCATTGAAAATGGCCGAGTGATGCCCCCTCGGGTTTATGGTTTATGTTATGTAATTCTAGGTCTCTCTGTCTCTCGCCATAAATTTCCGTCAGGGCAATAAGGCGTTATGTCAAACCATGTATGACCGAACCAGCCGAAATCTAAGCGACGAGCCACCGTGATCTCAGCCATGATCGTCTGAGAGATGTCACGAATGATCTCGAGGTCAAGAGCCAGTTCTATGGTGCCGGGTACGATGACCGGGTGAGGTGTGACACTGAAGTGATTGAATCGAACAGTCGCATTCACGTCTGAGAAAATATCAAGATAAGAGAAGACAAATCAGCTACCATTCGGTGGGCAGTCGTACGACTATATGACATCTTGAAACGATTCGTAGCCTGCAATACGACCGTATGCATGCTCCGGTGACAGGTGTTCTGCAGCTAGTTTTAACCCATCACGCGATGATACAAGTCAGTTTATTACTTATGCGAACAGAAAATAACTTTGCAGAACTCAACTCTACCGGAATTCCTATAGCAAGATGATATACATACCCTTCTGAATCCCGCATATGCACTTTCATTTCACGATAAAAATGGAGAACATATCGTTAAAATCACTGAACTTTTTGTACACTTGTTGTTGTTGTTGTTGTTGAATTGGGTTTTCACAGACGTGTATCAATCTTGATTATTTACGTCTGGGACCGACCTTTAACGTCACCATCCGAAAGATTTGTATCTTGCTAAAGGACATTAGTGCCGCAGCAGGGACTCGAACTCTGGACCTTGTGCTTCAAAGTCGGGAGACTTATCCACTGAGCCACTTATCCACTGAGCCACAACACCTCTACACAGATGTAGACTCACTAGTCTTTTCACAGACGTCGATGTCATATCCACGTATGAGATTTTGTTTATATTATATCGCCATCTACGATGAGATGTTGACTTTGCACTTTACTCGTATTAAAATCTTTGTACAAAAAGTTCAGTGAGGGGGAAAGCCTGGATATGACTGTGAGTTAAGATCAATTCAGTCCAATATCATTATGCTCGAACGTAGGAAAAAAAAAATATTGACGTTGATTTGAAAATTATAAAGAATTTATTTCAAAAATACATCCCCTTCATTAAGTGAATGGACAAAATAATGTGCAAGCTTGATCTACTAGTATGTTGCTATATTAGAAGACTCTGATCTTAGTGGCAAAATTTAGATTCTCAAAAGGTTACCAATATTGAAGAAGAAGAATAGAAAATTTCAAGTTCTCATGATCCGGTGGATAATTTGCAGTCTTATGTTTTTATGAATGCATAATTTCTAATATGTGTACCTTCATGCATTCTTCTTGCTCGTACAAACAACACAAATGTTTTATATCAATTTATAATATGTTTTGTAAATTTTTTATGTTTCTTCTTCTTTCTGCCCCTTTTGTCATTTCCTTTGTGTTTTTTTCCTATCTTCCTTACCTCTCCCAACCTTCTTTCCCTCTCATATCTCTTCCTCTGTCACTCTAGTAATAATTAATGATTTTATAATGTTCTCAAAGTGACTTGAATATAATATAAATAACCCTTTACATATTGAATACAATGCCATTCTCTCTATACCCTTGTTTTTCTCTTCTCTGCCGGCAGTCTCTTCCATGTTTCTATTAATTCCTCTCCTTCTTCTCTCTATCATGTCTATCTTATTTCCTACCTATCTTCATCTTTATTTTATTTTTTATTTTTTACTTGAGCTTGTGTGTATGTATATGTAGTGTGGATGTGTGTGTGTGTACATGTTGTTTGTTGTAAGGGTGAGTGTGTGTGTGGATGAGGGTGCGTGTGTGTTTTGCTAGGGTTGTGTGTGTGCGTGTTTGCGTGTGTGTTTACATACGCGTATGCATATTATTTGTAATGTCTTTTATGTAATTCTGTTATTTATTTTGTATGTTGACTGTCGTCATATATCTATCTATTTATGTTAAGTATGTAAACTGATCCTATCAGTTGCTGCTGATCAGTATTTTCATATACCAATAAATGAAAAAAAAATCTCTCCCCTCACACTCTTTCCTTCTTTTCTCCTCAGATTCTCTCTCTCTCTCTCTCTCTCTCTCTCTCTCTCTTTCTCCCCCCCCCATATCTGCCCTCTTCTTCCAGCTCATTGCACTCTTTCTTTCCCTCCAGATTCAGTTCTTCAAAATGATTTAAAATTGCACATACCCGGTATGAATTATCTTTTTTTTTAAATGATCATTTTTGAATGTCTAAAAATTTACTGTACACAAAATTGTATTTCACTTTTTAATGTAATGCTTCAGTATATGTACATGTATATTCCATGCAATTCAGCTTTCGAGCTGCAATATGGTTTTTCAATAAATACCTTTTCAATCAATGAAGGAGAAGAAGAAGAAGAAGAAGAAGAAGAAGAAGAAGAAGAAGAAGAAGAAGAAGAAGAAGAATGAGGAGGAAGAAAAAGAAGTGTAATGTATGAAATGAAAATAATGACTTGGGTCATAAACCCAAAGCTTCTACAGATATAAAATCATTGTCAGAGGATTTTCGAAAATTGACCTAAATTAGGCTCTTTTTCTACCCTAATAAGAAGCCGAGAAGAAGAAGAAGAAGAAGAAAATGTATGAAATTAAATAATGCACTGGGTTAACTCAAAGCTTCCACAAAATTTATTGTGAGAAGATTTTGTAAAATTGACCTCTTTTTCTACCCGGATTTCTTTTTGTAATTGTGTGTCTGCCTCTCTTAGATCCCCCCCCTCTCTCTCTCTGTCTACTTTTCCTTGCTCTTCTTTCTCTCTCTTTCTTTATTCTTTCGCTGTCTCCATATTTATGACTCTTTTTCTACTTTAATTCCTCCTCTCATTCTTCTTTCCTTCCTTCCTTGTTTCCTTTTCGTTATATCTTCTCTCTCTCTTTCTCTCTCTCTATCGATCAATCTGCTTATCTCCCCTTGCCCCTCTTTCTCTCTCTCTCTCTCTTTTATGATTTCTTTCTCTATCTGCTTCCTTCTGACTCTTTTTGCCTACTTTGAGTCCTGCTCTCATTCTTCCTTCCTTCCTTTCTTAGTTTTCGTTATACCTTTTATCTTTTTCCATCTCTCTCTCTCTCTCTCCCTATTTTATGTTCATGCACATGCCGAAGAAAGAAAGAAAAAAAGCTGAAACCTAATTTTACATACTTCATAATGATTATTACCCCCAGCTAGATGTGTAAATCATGCTGCGTGCGAGAGTTAGGAATTTGTAAGGAACTAACGTGTAGACCGCCCCCAAGAAAAGCTCGCTACGCTACACGATATAAACCTCAGCCCCCCTCTCATTTTTGAAAACTTTATCATGTATCATGTTCTGAAAGTATTGCGCGGTATTGGGTCCGTGCCAAAAATGAATCGTTGCATTAGAGAAGAAAAACTGCACTTGGTTTTTCCGGGATCAAAGTACAATTTCATATTTAGCATATTTAGGAACAAGCACATCGTTAATGTGATATTCTTCGCACCAATCCCACAAAACCGGGCGATACATTGACTAACCTGTTGTCGTCTGAATGCTTTCCTGTCCAAATAGCCCAACACAGTTTTAAGTGTAGAGAGCTGATACTCGGAGCACACTGGGACTCGGATTCAAACAGCATACTCCCAAAAGGTATTTAGTTAAGAAATTATGTCAGAGTAATTAACTGAGTGCAAGGTGCAAATTAATTCCTGGTGCATAAACATGATAAATCTCGAAGAAGGCTGTGAATTTTGTCTGTAATTTTGCATGCCAATTCAATTTCACGGAAGCACAGTATCTAACTTGGGCGTTACTCTCCTTTGCCATCAGTCGTATACAGGAAGTAGCCCTGATAGCAGAGACTGGTAAGAATAACATCATATTTACGTCTTTTTAAAGTCATGTCATACATCTTATTTACCTTATTATATATACGTCTTTAAGACGACACTTTGCACCAGCACACGACGTAAAATAAGACGTCATATTTTTATGTCAATTTTACATCATATTGGTCGGGAAAAACGTCTTTATGACGTCTTTATGACCCAAAGGAAACTCACAGACTGGTAAAAATCACTTCAAAAAGACGTCAAAGCTTCAAAGCTGGTTTATAAAATATTTCTAGAATGTATACAACATTATGGCGTTTTCTCTTTGTTAATGTTCTAGCCTATAGAGAGAGTTGGGTCATGTAACTATACCCCTATTTTTTTCAAATGTAAAAAACTCACCTATGGGTCATCTTGCCCCCTATCAATATAACCTGGCGCCACCCCTTGGGACATTAACACCCTAGACGTACCCAGTGGAGTTACTTTATTGTTTTTATTCCTCAGGAAATGTTTAACAGCAACGCTAGTATGGCTTCTGTTCCTGCACAGAGTCTGGAATGTGTGATCTGCCAGGAACTCTACGATGAACCTAAACAACTTTCCTGCACACACACCTTTTGTCAGAAGTGCTTAGCTGATCTTCTTGATTTCAATATCAAAGAAAATAAACTGACCTGTCCTGTTTGCCGTCAGGCAACGAAAGTAGAAGATGGCGACGTTTCCAAACTTCAAACAAATTTTCCTATTAAATCTTTGGTGGAGGATCTAAAGACAGCAGAAAAAGTATGTACAGTCTGTGATGATGACAACAGATCTCCAGCAGTGGCTTACTGTCAGTCGTGTGGGGATTACATGTGCAGCTCTTGCCTGGAGGTTCATGGAAAATGGAAGAAGAATAGAGGACATGAGGTGGTTGACAGTAAGGTCATCAAGAGTGGGAAGGTGAAATTGAAACAGCTTTGTAAGCAGCATCCTCAAGAAGAGATGGAATGGGTATGCTCAACCTGCAAGGTTACCATCTGTTTCAGGTGTCGGATGCTCCACCACAATGGGCCCAACCATGAGGTTGAAGAGGTAGCAGAGATCCAGAAAGCATTGAAAGATGAAGCCAAGACTCTCCAGAAGGAAGCTGAAGACACTGTACAGGCTATCAAAAACCACATCACAGTGGTAGAAGAAGAAAATATGAAGTCCTGTACCATGCTGGACGAAAGGGTAGGTGATGTTATCAAAGCATTTGAGGGTTTTCTGGAGAACCTAACAAAACAAAAGGACGAGCTTGTCAAGAAACTGCAAAAGTGCAAAGATGAAATGAAAAGAAACTTACAGGACATGAAGGAATGTGATCTGAAACTGCTGAGTGGTATCAATGCTGTTCGCGATTTAATCACCAAGGGAGCTGCAGGATTCTTGGATGGAGAGTCTTTGGTTGTACATCAGAGACTATGTACCGAGTTGAGAGAGCTGATAAACAAAGCTAACTGCGATGATAAGATACCAAGAGACATCACTGAACAAGCTGAAAGCATCAAGTTCACCAGATCTCAAAGTCAACAAGACCTCATATTGGGAAAACTCATCCTTCCAGGAATGGATAGTGAGGCTGCTTCAGCAAACCTTCCTAGAACCCTTGAGCCAACTCATGGTGACGAACCGTGGAACTTGAAGAAGATACATTCACTATCCACGTTAGGTCATTCGGTGTGTGATATGGCACCAACACCAGATGGCAGAATGGCTGTGTGTTACGGAAAAAGAGTTGTAGACCTCTTTGCCGTTGATGGGCTACAAGATACAGTCCTTACTACAGACGAAATTAAGTCGATAAGTTTTTTGTCAGATGGTAGATGCTCAGTCATCGGCACTGATGGAAAGTTTTCTATGTACTCAGCGAAGTTTGAGAAAGTCCCTAGCCCAGAAGTACGTCAAGCAGACTACTTCAGTGTATCAGCCAAGGTCAATGAAATATTAATTTGCAGATTTGCACATGCAAATCGAAGAACGCCTATGCTGTCATTGTACACACCAGATAAGAGAGAATTTTTCCCAGATTTTTATGAAAATCCTCCTGATTTTCTTACAGTAGGTCGTATGAATCATAGACCGTTTTATGTATTTAAAAGTTATACTAGTAGGTATTCGCGTCATACTGATAATCACTATTGCGTTAAAGTAGTCAACGACAAATTCCAAGAAATCAATGAAGTCAAAATAGGAGGTGATGGTCTAGCCCCAGTCGTCCTAGAGGATGACAGTATCTTAGTGGGATGGGTGAAAGGAGGCAATGTCACAGTGGACCTTTATACCTATCATCTAAGATATGTCAGGACAGTGCTTCAAAATTTCAAATATCTTAGCAGTAAATTCCTCATAGCAGCATTTTCGACTGGTGAGATCGCAATAAGTGACGATAAACAATTACATGTATTTCGTAAAGATTACAAGGTGTAATTGAAGAAAGGCGTCACATGCAGTATGCGCAATGAATACTCTTAAAGACAATGAACTAGTGTTGATTTAAGTCAGTTGTGCATCCAGACCTTGATGTCAAGAGGGAACACATGTCTCATCTAATGATGATCCATGGCAAGTAAACCTTTCTTTATAGGCCCTTGTTTGAAAAAGGTGTCATATAAATGAGTTTCTATTAGAAAAAAATATCGTACAATAATTGGAATAGAAAGAATTAGCTAACATTTTGTAGCGTTTATTTCTATACTTTTAGAAACTATCAATCAAGGAGGGGGTAAACTGCCTTGCTTCTCCTTCTACATCATATAGTGTTTATAGTCACATACTTGTGAAGTAAATTACTTCATGTAGCCTCCCGTGCCATAAATATTGCAACATACTTAGATTGCGTGTGCATTTGTGAGTTCTAAGCCTTTCTGTATTTTGTGATTTTTCTTTTATAACAATTGAATTTTGTGGACCGTTTGTGTATATCTTAAAAGGGAGAACTTATCCTTTTCTGTCCTCAGAGCAGTAGATATCCTGATCCAGTCATGTCCAAAACAATGGAGAAGACTGTGACAATATTGTTTATGTGATCTACAAGTCAAGATTATAATGTTTATAGTGAGAGAGGGCGCTATAATTACCCCTCCAGTAGAGTACCTACATAAAGAGAGTAGCGACATAGACGTCCTACTTCTTGGGAAACAAAATTCTTTCTATTTCGAACACCCGTTTGCTTATCGGAATTGAATAGAAATGTTGCGTAACAGGGAAACAAAATGGCGTTCAAATCTTGGGTTGTCGCTACTCTCTTTATGTAGGTACTCTACCCTCCAGTATGGCTGAATAAACATACAGTCATGTATGATTTTGTTCAAGGAAATCACCGCTTGAAATGTTATTATTTAGGACTCCCTCACTTCATATGATGGCCAAATGACACAAAGACAAAAGACCAAAGGAAACAAATCACCATATTCATGATATTGGGAAGTAGGTGGGGGTTAACAGTGAACGGAATCATGATACTCCCCCTTCATATTTCTCCCCAATATGTATACAAGTTTTGTATACACTTTTCGCAACAACAAAAAAAGTGCCCATAAAATATAAAAATATAATAAGTATGTAAAAAATTCTCTTATGGAAATTAATTTCTTTTATTATATTCCCCACACTGCATCAACGAATTCTCCATGAATTCATTATACTTTGCTGGATAATGATTGTGGCCCGCATCCTCGTCGGCAACGCCTTGGCAACGGCCAACAGAAGTCTCTCTTCTCGGGTGTGGTTATTTTCCTCCGCTCTTTTCTGGAAACATTATGGATATTATTTCCTTGCAAAAAATGTTCACAAACCTTGTAAACAGGTTTGAAAGAAATACAAAGGGGGAGCATCATGATTTCGTTCACTGATAACTCTCACCTCCCTATTCTGGCATTTACTTCCTTTGGTCTTTTGTCTTCTCCATTGCTTCAGACATGACTGGGTCAGGATATCTACTGCTCTCGGGACAGATAAGGCAAGTTCTCCCTTTTAAAGATGCATACAAATGGTCCACAAAATTCAACGGTTGTAAACGAAAAATCACAAAATACGGAAAGACTTACAACTCATACGTAATTTAACTATTTTGCAATACTTAGACATGGGAGGGTAACTTATTACATGAAAGATAATCATAAAGCTGTAATTAAATGTGGTTGACGTTTGGCCTTAGTAATTCTAAAGTGCACTCATAGTCTTCATGAGTTTACCATATTGATCAGGGGCCGGGGAACCGGGGGGGGGGGGGTGCAGCCCCTCCACTTTTTTTAGTAGACACATTTGGCTTCTGTACAATAAAGCGGAAATGCTTAATATGCTGGTTTGCACGCTCAGCGGCTTCTGTTAATGGTGCATTTTCATGTTTTAGACTTATTATTCATTTGAATTTCGTCCAAATATGATTACATTCTCTGTTCCTCTCAGACGGCAGCTTGAGTACATTAATCATTGGGAGCATGCGCATTGCAAAATAATATCATTATAATGCAAATATTGGAAACACAACATAAATAACAGTCGTAAAAACAGGCAAAACACATTTTGCACATTTAGAATTATGTCTAGACTATTTATTTCAAAAAGGTCACTATGAATGTTTACAGATTTCACCTTTCTTTCTTCTTATTGTTGACTTAGAACGAGGACTCAAATCAACACAATGCAATATTTATCAGCTAAGCCATATTCTCACCATAATATACAAAACCTGTTAGTCCCTTGCAATGCTTATAAGCCTGTTATCTTTGGTCAACATTACAAAACCAAAATAACTGTATGAATCTATTGCTTAAATAAGCATGATAAGAGCAAGAATATAAGGATATTATTTTGTTGTATTCTGAATTAATGCAAAAGTCGTGAAAATTATCATTTATATCTGGTCGGAAATATTATGTGTTTCATTATTATTTTCAGATAACACTGTACATTGTAAATAAATCATAATTCTGAGAAGCATGCATTTAAAAAATAATGTAAATCTGCTGTTGAGTGAGTAACGCATTAATGAATGAATGCAAAAGACGTAAATTATCATTTTATCTCGTCGAAAGTATATTATGTGTTTCATTATTATCTTCAGATGTTAACACTGTACATTGTAAATATATAATTCTGAGAAGCGTGCATGTAGAAAAAATAATTTAAATATACTTTTCCGTAATACATTAATGAATTAATGCAAAAGGGGTACAATCATCATTTTATCTCTTCGAAAGTATATTATGTATTTCATTATCATTTTCATATGTTAACACTGTACATTGTAAATATATAATTCTGAGAAGCGTGCATATAAAAAATGAATGCAAATCTGCTGAATGAGTAATGCAAAAAGGGTACAATTATAATTTTATCTCGTTGAAAGTATATATTATGTTTTTCATTATTATCTTCAGATGATAACAATGTACATTACAAAGATATAATTCTGAGAAGCGTGCATGTAAAAAATAATGTAAATCTGCTGTTGAGTAAGTAATGCAAAAGCCGTAGAATTATCATTATATCTAGTCGAAATTATCATTTTTAGATGTTAACACTGTACAATGTAATATATAATTCTGAGAAGGGTGCATGGTAGAAAAAAATCAAATCTACTTTTGAGTGAGTATATTACAGGAAATAGTACAGACACAACAGTGATTTCAATTTCTCCATTTTTTATGTATATCTGTACCTTTGTAAAAATATAATTCTTGTCATCTCCACCATGTCTACTGAAAATGAATGAGTTTTCTTACAATGTACATATGTATATATATATATATATACATATAGTTGTGACTGAAGAAGGAGGTGGCGGGACGTTGCTAGTATGTTCACTCTGCCTTTATTATGCCGAGCTTTCGATCCTGTGACAGGCCTTCCTCAGGGCTTGAGATACAAAACAAAAATTAACCAATTGCAAGCATGCAACAAAACAACGAAATGAAAACAGCATCATAACACAAATACAAACGTAAATAACAGAAAACGGTGTTAGCAATTGCACAGTCTTTTTAAGTTACAGTTAAATTAAAATCAAAGTGTTAGATCAAAGTGAAGAGACGAACGGAAAGTGTAAATCATATAACTCAAAGAGTATGATCATAACAATACTAACTAGTTACCTGAATTTTGGCAGTAGGGAGGAGTTGGGAATTGGTTAATTTTTGTTTTGTATCTCAAGCCCTGAGGAAGACCTGTCACAGGGTCGAAAGCTCGGCTTAATAAAGGCAAAGTGAACATACTAGCAACGTCCCGCCGCCTCCTTCAGTCACAACTATAATTTTTACATACGATGCAGCACCCATCACGTACGTGGCCGAAGCACTTTCACATTATATATATATATATATATATATATATATATATATAAAATGTATATGTATATAAGAGCATGGCTAAGAGTTAAACATGAATATATTTCCTAGAACTTTTCAGTAATGTATTTTCTTTAATGATAAGTGAGTTATAATTCAAAATCCGAACTTCCTGTTGATTAGATCACGTGTCAGGATCCGAATAGTAAGTTCGGAATTTGAATTATAACTCAGTAATCATTGAACTTAGACCGAATGAATAATAACTGTCATGATTTTATTTTCTTAGATGTTAGCCCAACGTACATGATAAGCTTTATTAATGGACCAAGTGTAATGTATATCGCACTTTTGACTATTCTCCATGATATAATGATTCATGAGGTACTAACGAGGTCACTTATTCGCTGTTTTGGTCATTGGCTTGCAGCTATATCCTAGCCCAAACAAAGCTTTGCAGCCTTTAATAGAAGATACACCCATACAGAGATGTACATCACTATATGGACACATCCGACGATGGTTTGTTATCATTCGCTTGTTTGAGCTTCTTGTGGGCGATGTATAAGCCCAAACTCGGCCTCGAAGCAGCCCATTCTTTCTCCATCACCATCATAGATTGAAAATCGGAGCTTGTATGAACCCTGTAGTTTGAAATAATAAGAATGAAAATAACATAATTTGTTTGTCAAGCTCATGTATAAAGAATACTTTGTGTCATATTGTCATAATGCTGTACTTTCTTTATTTTCCATTTTTAATAAAGGCTTTTCAACTGTTCATTCGTGATTTTTGTTTTTGGATCTGTTACTGGTGCCGTAGAGGTGCCGTAGCTATAGCCGAGTGGTTGAAGGCGCTTGACTGCAGATGCGAGGATTGGCGGTTCGATCCCCGGCACAGCACTTATGCCCTTGAGCAAGGCATAAAGTCAGAGAAACTCCCCACTTCCGGGAGAGACTGTTATCCTCCAAAGTAGACTCATATCGCTTTCACAACAAGGTACGGTCGCTGGGTACGGTCGCAGAGACCGTACCCAGCGACCGATCGGACGTGATGTCACACCGCCGTCGAAATTTGGTCAGGCCCTGAGCGATCGGTCGCAGTATAGCTGACCTAGCCGGAAGCCGAAGTAGAGATAGCGCGTGGGCATGTATGGGGGTCATTGCATTTCGATCGGTCGCAGAGAACGATGTGCTTTCACATCAAGTTGCATCGGTCGCGATCGGTCGCTGCGTACGATGAAATGCTTTCACACCGTGGTATCATCGGTCCCTGAGTACGGTCTCTGCGACCGTACCCAGCAACCGTACCTTGGTGTGAAAGCGGTATAAGAACATGGCAATTCATAAACGCCGAGGATCCCAACGCTGAGAGAGACTGTACAAAGTGAATGGCAACGACTTGTCCGTCTCTGACGCACCCTTTAAAGACTTATATAAAATTGACATCAATTGAATCCCCTTTGAAGATCCCCATTGAATACCACTTGGCAATTGGGAGTACATGGAAAGTGAAACAATAGGTCCCAATTGACCCATTGAAATTGACCCATTAAAAACCAATTGGTCTCATTGCAACCAATTGCCAAGTGGATCTAATACGTACTCATTGTTTACCCTTCCATATACTTCCAACGACTTGTCCGTCTCTGACGCACCCTTTAAAGACTTATATAAAATTGACATCAATTGATGTGGACAGGTCCTCGGGATCGCGCCATCACTCGACTTGACGCGTACAGTGAATTTAGCAGCTGTTTAGGGGAATATAAAAACTTCATAAAAAGAGTCCAGAATCTAGACTACAGGATCCTCGGCGATTACTCAATGCCACGTTCTACTTTCGGGGATTACGGCCTCTCCTAGGAAGTGGGGAGTTTCCCTGAGACTGATGTGTCAATTAAAATTAACCCGCATGCTACTGAATTCTACAATGTACATAATGGTATTAAGACCATCACCCAGTTCCCCTACCCAGGGGGTCAGTGTTGATACTGACACCAACGTGTGCAGGTGTGTGCAGGTGTGTTGTGTGTGCATGTGTTTGTTTCGGTAATGTGATTATATTGCTGTAGAGGTTTGAAAGGCGCTTGACTGGAGACTCGAGAATCGGGGGTTCGGTACCTGGCACGGTGGCACGGCACTTATGCCCCTTGAGGAAGACACTTTGTCTACATTGTTCTTTTATCTTACATCAAATAAATTGACGTGCCATAGACACATTGATACCAACGTGTGGATGTGCTTCGTTTTGCTTTAAAAAAAAAAGAGTTATTGGTCTGATATCTGTCCCATTGGTGTGACCAGGTTGTTGTTACCAATAGTTCTTACCTTGATGAGATTTCGAAGAAAACTGCTAGGAAGATCCTTATCTCTTATATGGATCACGAACGGAACGTCCTCCCTAGACGAGTACGAGCCGGGGATCGGAGGACAGGTACATGTGAACCCGTTGTCGATGATCTCCGATGGACATCCTCTGTAGTCGATGACGTTGTCTATGATGTTGCACAGATCGACACGGCTTGATATCAGAATCGTAAAAGGAAGACAGAAAATATGACATGTACAAGATGATAGGTGAGAAGGCACATGCATGCGGAGAAACCTGAGGGGTGCAGGGGCGATTACCTGGCTTTGATTCTCCCGAAGGGGAAAAATGTTTTCTTTACAGATTTGGGCACTTTCTCTGTTCGGGAAGGGTATTGAAAAAAGCTATATTATAGTATAATTCAAGTACAGTGTATTTATTTATTGTTTCAGTGTTCACAACATCAGACACGACACTCAGAAAACGAGAAGAATGAAACATGTTCAAGGTATACAACGGATGTAAGGAAGAAATACTGATTACAAACATGATTCTGAATTGCATTTGGTTATAATGACTTGCTTTTATTGAATTACATAATTAAGTTGTGTTCTGGAATGATTATGAAATCTCTATTCACATAAAGAAAAACAGTAGAGATGGATGGCAGTGTGTCGACGGCCCACAAAAAATGAAAATCCATATTTTTTCGAACCTTTAATTTGCCTTGTCGGCAGCTTTGGCTACCCCCCCCCCCCATTGAAGATGGTCGAGTGACGCCCCCTCGGGTTTATGGTTCATGTTATGTAATTCTAGGTCTCTCTGTCTCTCACCATAAATTTCCGTCAGGGCAATAAGGCGTTATGTCAAACCATGTATGACCGAACCACCCGAAATCGAAGCGACGAGCCACCGTGATCTCAGCCGTGATCGTCTGAGAGATGTCACGAATGATCTCGAGGTCAAGAGCCAGTTCTATGGTGCCGGGTACGATGACCGGGTGAGGTGTGACATTGAAGTGATTGAATCGAACAGTCGCATTCACGTCTGAGAAAATATCAAGATAAGAGAAGACAAATCAGCTACCATTCGGTGGGCAGTCGTACGACTATATGACGTCTTGAAACGATTCGTAGCCTGCAATACGACCGTATGCATGCTCCGGCGACAGGTGTTCTGCAGCTAGTTTTAACCCATCACGCGATGATACAAGTCAGTTTATTACTCCATTTTTATCGTGACGTCTTGAAACGATTCGTAGCCTGCAATACGACCGTATGCATGCTCCGGCGACAGGTGTTCTGCAGCTAGTTTTAACCCATCACGCGATGATACAAGTCAGTTTATTACTTATGCGAACACAAAATAATTTTGCAGAACTCAACTCTACCGGAATTCCTATAGCAAGATGATATACATACCCTTCTGAATCCCGCATATGCACTTTCATTTCACGATAAAAATGGAGAACATATCGTTAAAATCACTGAACTTTTTGTACACTTGTTGTTGTTGTTGTTGTTGAATTGGGTTTTCACAGACGTGTATCAATCAAATATGATTATTTACGTCTGGGACCGACCTTTAACGTCACCATCCGAAAGATTTGTATCTTGCTAAAGGACATTAGTGCCGCAGCAGGGATTCGAACCCTGGACCTTGTGCTTCAAAGTCGGGAGACTTATCCACTGAGCCACTTATCCACTGAGCCACAACACCTCTACACAGATGTAGACTCACTAGTCTTTTCACAGACGTCGATGTCATATCCACGTATGAGATTTTGTTTACATTATATCGCCATCTACGATGAGATGTTGACTTTGCACTTTACTCGTATTAAAATCTTTGTACAAAAAGTTCAGTGAGGGGGAAAGCCTGGATGTGACTATGAGTTAAGATCAATTCAGTCCAATATCATTATGCTCGAACGTAAGAAAAAAATATTGACGTTGATTTGAAAATTATAAAGAATTTATTTTAAAAATGCACCCCCTTCATTAAGTGAATGGACAAAATATTGTGCAAGCTTAATCTACTAGTATTCAATTTCACGACATGATTATGTTTCTATATTAGAAGACTCTGATCTTAGTGGCAAAATTTAGATTCTCAAAAGGTTACCAATATTGAAGAAGAAGAAAAGAAAATTTCAAGTTCTCATGATCCGGTGGATAATTTGCAGTCTTATGTTTTTATGAATGCATAATTTCCAATATGTGTACCTTCATGCATTCTTCTTGCTCGTACAAACAACACAAATGTTTTATATCAATTTATAATATGTTTTGTAATTTTTTTTTAATGTTTCTTCTTCTTTCTGCCCCTTTTGTCATTTCCTTCGAGTTTTTTCCTATCTTCCTTACCTCTCCCAACCTTCTTTCCCTCTCATATCTCTTTCTCTGTCACTCTAGTAATAATTAATGATTTTATAATGTTCTCAAAGTGACTTGAATATAATATAAATAACCCTTTACATATTAAATACAATGCCATTCTCTCTATACCCTTGTTTTTCTCTTCTCTGCCGGCAGTCTCTTCCATGTTTCTATTAATTCCTCTCCTTCTTCTCTCTATCATGTCTATCTTATTTCCTACCTATCTTCATCTTTATTTTATTTTTTATTTTTTACTTGAGCTTGTGTGTATGTATATGTAGTGTGGATGTGTGTGTGTGTGTATGTGTGTGTGTGTGTACATGTTTGTTGTAAGGGTGAGTGTGTGTGTGGATGAGGGTGCGTGTTGTGTTTTGCTAGGGTTGTGTGTGTGCGTGTTTGCGTGTGTGTTTACATACGCGTATGCATATTATTTGTAATGTCTTTTATGTAATTCTGTTATTTATTTTGTATGTTGACTGTCGTCATATATCTATCTATTTATGTTAAAGGCATTGGCTAACATTGTTATGATTTTAAAAAAATCTCATTTTGTTACTTCAAAATGGGATAAGCATTAGGGTTATAGTGCAAAAATACCAGTGTGAAAGTTTCAGAGCATAATATCCACGGGAAGTATTTTTAAATATTAGAAATGTGAACCAATGTTTGAAAAATATACGAGGGTCGGTTGCATAGACCCAACGTAAAGAGTGCGCATGCGCACATGACTCAACGGACCGCACTGTGTGTATTGACGTATCACGCGGCGGAAGGCAAGTAACGGTATTTTTGAATTCGCGCAAACGGTCCTCTTAGTTCAGTGTCTCTCGAGACGAAAGCTAATAAAATCGCGGTTTGCGTCTAACTTACAGCTTTTCCTTCCAAATTATGGTTGGTTTCAGGGTTTTTGAGTATAAATACAAGTACTGATACACATGTTTCATCTTAGTTTGAGAATTTTTTAAATCAGCTGCTCACAAAGTTAGCCAATGCCTTTAAGTATGTAAACTGATCCTATCAGCTTTGCTACTGATCAGTATTTTCATATACCAATAAATGAAAGAAAAAAATCTCTTTCCTTCTTTTCTCCTCAGATTCTCTCTCTCTCTCTCTCCCCCCCCCCCCCCATATCTGCCCTCTTCTTCCAGCTCATTGCACTCTTTCTTTCCCTCCAGATATTCAGTTCTTCAAAATGATTTAAAATTGCACATACCCGGTATGAATTGTTATCTTTTTTTAAAAATGATCATTTTTGAATGTCTAAAAATTTACTGTATACAAAATTGTATTTCACTTTTTAATGTAATGCTTCAGTATATGTACATGTATATTCCATGCAATTCAGCTTTCGTGCTGCAATATGGTTTTTCAATAAATATCTTTTCAATCAATGAAGAAGAAGAAGAAGAAGAAGAAGAAGAAGAAGAAGAAGAAGAAGAAGAAGAAGAAGAAGAAGAAGAATGAGGAGAAAGAAGAAGAAGTGTAATGTATGAAATCAAAATAATGACTTGGGTCATAAACTCAAAGCTTCTACAGATATTAAATCATTGTCAGAGGATTTTTGAAAATTGACCTAAATTAGGCTCTTTTTCTACCCTAATAAGAAGCCGAGAAGAAGAAGAAGAAGAAGAAAATGTATGAAATTAAATAATGCACTGGGTTAACCTAAAGCTTCCAAAAAATTTATTGTGAGAAGATTTTGGAAAATTGACCTCTTTTTCTACCCTGATTTCTTTTTGTAATCGTGTGTCTGCTTCTCTCTTAAATTCCCCTCGCTCTCTCTCTGTCTACTTTTCCATGCCCTTCTTTCTCTCTCTTTCTTTATTCTTTCTCTATCTCCTACTTTATGACTCCTTTTCTACTTTGATTCCTCCTCTCATTCTTCCTTCCTTCCTTGTTTCCTTTTCGTTATATCTTCTCTCTCTCTCTTTCTCTCTCTCTCTCTCTCTATCGATCAATCTGCTTATCTCCCCTTGCCCCTCTTTCTCTCTCTCTCTCTCTTTAATGATTCATTTTCTATCTCCTTCCCTTTGACTCTTTTTTCCTTCTTTGATTCCTGCTCTCATTCTTCCTTCCTTCCTTCCTTTTCGTTATATCTTTTCTCTTTCTCCATCTCCCTCACTCCCTAAGAAAGAAAGAAAGAAAAAAAAAAATAACTAAAACCGAATTTTACATACTTCATAATGATTATTACCCCCAGCTAGATGTGTAAATCATGCTGCGTACGTGAGTTAGGAATTTGTAAGGAACTACCGTATAGACCGCCTCCAAGAAAAGCTCGCTACGCCTACACGATATAAACCTCAGCGCCCAATTTTTAAAAACTTTATTATATTCTGAAAATATTGTGTGGTATTGGCTCTGTGCCAAAAATGAATCAATGCATTAGAGAAGAAAACTGCTCTTGGTTTTTTCGGGATCAAAGTACAATTTCATATTTAGCATATTTAGGAACGAACACATCGTTAATGTGATATTCTTCGCATCGATCCCACAAAAAAAAAAAAAAAAGGCAATATTACAATGACTAACCTTTTGTCGTCTGACTCTGAATGCTTTCAAGTCCAAATAGCCCAACACAGTTTTAAGTGTAGAGAGCTGAAACTCGGAGCACACTGAGACTCGGATTTAGACAACATACTCCCAAAAGGTATTTAGTAATGAAAATTATATCAGAGTGATTGATTGAGTGCAAGGTGCAAAACAGGAAGATAGCAGCTGTTGTTTTGAACCATATTCCTGGTGCATATATCTTGAAATACGCTGTAAATTTTGTCTGTAATTTTGAATGCCAAATTCAATTTTTAACACGGAAGCAGTTCTAACTTGGGCGTTTCCCATCTTTGCCATTTGTTTATCAGTTACATTCAGGAGCTATGTTTTTGTTTTTGTTTTGTAATTAAAATTCATTTTTGGTAGAGTTCACCATGCAGTATTTGCCCCCCCCCCCACACACACAAGGGGGGGGGGGGTGGGAAGAAAAGAGGGAACATTTATGATGTTATATTTCTATAGTGTATAAAGATAGCCGAAGGACCTATTAGAGGTATTCTGTGAAATTACTATGAAGTGATGTGCTTGAGTGGGTGTCAATTTTATGTTCAGAATGCCACAATACTTGGTAACATACAGGACATCAATACCCTGGATGTGTCCACTAAAGTTGCTTTCTTGTTTTTATTTCTCAGGAGTTTCAACAGCATGGCTAATATGGCCTCTGTTCCTGCACAGAGTCTGGAATGTGTGATCTGCCAAGAACTCCTGGATGAACCTAAACAACTCTCCTGCACACACACCTTCTGTTTGAAGTGCTTGGCTGATCTCCTTGATTTCAGCATATATGGATATAAGATGACCTGTCCCGTTTGCCGTCAGACTACTCAAGTGGAAGATGGCGACGTTTCTAAACTTCAAACAAACTTTCCTATCAAATCTCTGGTGGAGGATCTAAAGACAGCAGAAAAAGTATGTACAGTCTGTGACGATGACAAAAAATCTCCAGCAGTGGCTTACTGTCAGACGTGTGGGGATTACATGTGCAGCGTTTGCCTGGAGGTTCATGGAAAATGGAAGAACTTTAGAGGACATGAGGTGGTTGACAGTAAGGCCATCAAGAGTGGGAAGGTGAAAGTGAAGCGGCTGTGTAAGAAACATCCTCAAGAAGAGATGGAATGGGTGTGCTCAACCTGTAAGGTGCCTATCTGCTTCAGGTGTCGGATGCTCCACCACAATGGGCCCAACCATGAGGTTGAAGAGGTAGCAGAGATCCAGAAAGCATTGAAAGATGAAGTCAAGACTCTGCAGAATGAAGCTGAAGACACTGTGAAGGTGATCAAGGACCACATCACAGTGATAGAAGAAGAAAATGTGAAGTCCTGCGCCATGCTTGATGAAAGGGTAGACGATGTTATCAGAGCATTTGAGGATTGTCTACAAAACTTAACAAAACAAAAGGATGAACTTGTCAAGAAACTGCAAAAGTGCAAAGATGAAATGAAAAGAAACTTACAGGACATGAAGGAATGTGACCTGAAACTGCTGAGTGGTATCAATTCTGCTCGTGATTTAATCACCAAGGGAGCTGCAGGATTCTTGGATGGAGAGTCTTTGGTTGTGCATCAGAGACTATGTACGGAGTTGAGAGAGCTGATGAACAAAGCTGACTGCGATGATAAAATTCCAAGAGACATCACTGAACAAGCTGAGAGCATCAAGTTCACCAGATCTCAAAATCAACAAGACCTCAAGCTTGGAGAGCTCACCCTCCCAGGAATAGATAGTGAAGCTTCTCCAGCAAACCTTCCTAGAGCTCTTGAGGCAACTCTTGGTGACAAATTGTGGAACTTGAGCAAGGTAGGGTCACTATCCATGTTAGGTTCTCGGGTTTATGATATGGCACCAACACCAGATGGCAGAATGGCTGTGTGTTATGGAAGCGGTGTAGACCTCTTTACCGTCAATGGGTTACAAGAAACAGTGCTTAAGAAAGCTAGTATTAACTCGATAAGTTTTTTGTCAGATGGTAGATGTTCAGTCATTGAGTATGTCCCGGAGAGTGGCAGGAAGTTTTTTCTGTACTCATGTAAGTGGGAGAGAATTCCAACACCAGAAGTTCAGACAGCAAGTTTTCTTCACTCGGTGTATGTAGGCAAGAACAATGAAATATTTATACGTCATGATGAAGGTACATCTCCTTGGGAAACCAAAATACTGTCAAGTTATAGACCAGACAGTAGGGAGTTCAAGAAGGTCATTGAAGGTCATTATGTTCCAGACGAGAAGTATGCAATAAGTCAAATGAATCATCGACCGTATTATGTAGCAGGAAAACATTCTACTCGTGTTTCCTTATTAGATGTACAATTCAAGAGCACTGGTTTATCGAAAGGCTCAGTCGCTGGTACAAATGATTATGAATGTAATCGATTCCCAGTGGTCCTAGAGGACGACAGTATCCTAATCGGATGGTTGAAGGCAGGTTTTATCACGTTGGATCTTTATACCTATGATTTAAGATATGTCAGAACAGTGCTTCAAGATTTCAAACTATATGGTATAGACTTCAAAATTGCAGCATTTTCGACTGGTGAGATCGCAATATGTGACAGCAGACACTTACACGTCTTTCGTAAAGATTACCAGGTGTAATTGAAGAAGAGGGTCACATCGAGTATGCACAATGAATACTCCTAGTGACAATGAACTAGTTTTGTTTTGATCAATGGCGCATCCTTGGTGTAGGAGGCCGTAGTGTTTCATAACACTGTTCGTAAAGTTTCGAACGACTTTAAGAACAACTTGAATATGGTAAGCCAAATGGAATTCTCAATCATTCTAAATCTCATCAGCTAAAGGTGAAATACGCAGACGTTGATTAACATTTTTATTTAAGAACATTTTCATTGCATTTTCATATTTTTGCCAAAATTTAATTGACATTATGGGCAATGCGGTCACACTTTGTTAAAACGTCAGGAAAAACTTTGGTCATCCCATTATAGGCTCGTCAAGATTCAAGATTCAAGATAATTTATTGTCATGTATAAAAATGAATACACAAAATTTGTCTTCGGACATGGTGAAGTGCATGTTAAATGAATACAAATCATACATAATTATGCCAGTCGTTCGCAAAGTCATGCGTAATTTTGCAAACAGCTTTATGAAACACGCCCTTGTTTGATAAAGGTGTCACTTAGTGAAGTTATCATTGAAATGGAAAAAATACATAAAATTCCGTTGCATTTATTTCCATATTTTGATATCAGGAGGGTTAATCCTCCTTCTGTAAGCTGGTGCTTAGTGACTACTGACTTGCAAGGTCAGTTAATAATGTCTTTGGCAGGTATTTATAACACTTGAAACTTAACGATGTTTACTTACAGCCTTTGGTAATTTCAAGGTGTACTCACACACATCTCAGTCTTCATGGTTTTATCATATTTTTGGTGCATTTTTCATGATTTAGGCCTGTTATTCATATGGAAATGGATGTTACTTTGTAAAAAACATTTCTGCATTCTCTACTATACTGTTTATTTCTCTCATATTACACATTGAGAACAATAGTCATATGGAACAGGCGCGTTGCAAAATATATCATTTTAATTCAAGATTAATGTTGGAAACATGACATGCAAAACAACAGTCGTTTAAACAGGCAGAATACATTTTGCATATTTAGAATTAAGTGATAATTTTATTAATGAAATATCACTATGGATGGTTACAGACTGTAATTTTACTTTCTTATTATTGTTGACTTTGAATGAGGACTCATCTTATAATAATTCAATGTTTATTAGCTAGGCCAAAGTTCTTCTCATCATAGGCCCACAAAACCTGTTAGTTCCCTTGACATGCTTATAAACTTATTCTTGATATATTTTTTTTTCAACATAACCGTATGAATCTTTGGCTTAAATAAGAGCAAAGAATATACTGCCCTACTTTGACACAGGAAGCAAGTGACATATCAACCAAATTTGAGTTTTTTATATTTTCATATTCTACGTAGTGTGCTCTTCCTCTGGGCCAAATTTTATGCATGAACACTCATCATGCTAAGAGATATGTTAGAAAAGACATCACAGTCTTCCATTGACATCAGTGTAAATGGAAGATACATTTTGCTCTTTTACATGAAATGTCACTTTTGTCACTTGCTTCCTTTAGTCAAAGTAAGGCAGTATAGAGGCACATTGTTTTGTTTTTATACTAAATCAATGCAAAAGCCATTAAATTTTCATTTGTATCTCATTGGAAATGTACTATATGTTTCATTATTCTTTTTCAGATGTTAACACTGCACATTGTAAATAAATTGTAATTCTGAGAAGCGTGCATGTGAAAAATAATGTAAATCTGCTGCATGCTGAGTGAGTAATGCATGAATGAATTAATGCAAAAGCCGTAAAATTATCATTTTATCTCGTTGAAGTATATTATGTCTATCATTATTATCTTTATAGATGTTAACACTGTACATTGTAAATATATAATTCTGAGAAAGGTGCATGTAAAAAAAAAATTAATGTAGATCTACTGATGAGTGAATATATATTGCAGGAGACAGTTCAGGCACAATTTCTCTCTGCTATTTATGTCTGTCTGTACCTTTGTAAGAATATAATTCTTGTCATCTCTACTGAAAATGAATGGGTTTTCCTTCACTATATATCTATATAAGCATGCTAAGAGTTAAATGACATACATTTACATTTCCTAAGACTTTTCAGTAATGTATTTTCTTATATAATGACTGAGTTATAATTCAAAATCCCAAATTACCGTTGACTGGATCTCGTATACGTTTCGATGCACCCATCACCGTCCGACTGTAAAATGAAAACATAACAAGATCAGAGCAGTAAATTTGGAATTTGAATTATAACTCAGTTTTAGACCGAATGAATAATAACTGTCATGATTTCATTTTCTTACATGTTTACCCAACGTACATGATAAGCATTTAATGGGCCAAGTGTATACGCATATAGGTGCATCGCACCTTTGACTGTTCTTCATATGATAATTCACGAGATAATAATGAATAATGACACTTATTCGATGTTTTGGTCATTGGTTGGCAGCTATATCCGAGCCCAAACAAAGCTTTAATATACTTAGTATGAATTGTAACATGCTTGAATAATCTCCAAGTAGTTAACACACCCGACGTTGGTTTGTTATCATTCGCTCGTTTGAGCTTCTTATATTGGTGACGTATATAGCCCAAACTCGGACTCGATGCAGCCCCGGATGCAGCCCATGCTTTCTCCATCATAGATTGAGAATCGGAACTTGTACGAGCCCTGTAGTTTGAAACAATCAGAATGAAAATAAATTTTTAACATAATTTGTTTGCCAAAGCTTGTCATGATGTTGTACTTTCCTTTATTTTTCATTTCTAATAAAGGCTTTGCAACTGTAATAGTTCCATTCATACCTATTTTGAATTTTCTCTTGCACTTTTTTCTATAGTCAAACTCATAATACTCTTATATTAATTTGGATATACTAAAGTAATGCACCAATGATGATTTTTGTTTGTACTTTTCATCTTTCAACATTCGTTTAAATATATTCATGGTACATTATGTGTACCTTAAAGCCGACTACTTAATTACTGAAGAGAATAAAACGAAATCGCTTGTGAAGTAAAATAATCCTGCTCGTTTTCCGTGTATCCTATATGATGTTGTGAACTCCTTGTTTTTACTTTATATTTTGACACTGCATCTCGTCCGAACTTTATTCATCTGACTATCTCGAAATATCGAATCATTAATTATGTTGCTATAATGGAAGACCCCGATCTTAGTGGCAAAGTTTAGATTCTCAAAATATTACCAATATTGTACAGAAGAAGAAGAAGAGGAATAAGAAAAAAGAAGAAGGGGAAGAAGAAGAAAAAAAAAACGAAGAAGGAGAAAAAGTAGGAGGAGGAGGAGAGAAGAAGCATGGGCGTCAATCCGTTTTCTAGTTTAGGGAGATACAATCCTAAAAATTGCTTACAAGCGAAAAAAAAGTTCAGGTGTCTCTATTACTTATCTTGGGGGTGGGGCGGGCCGCGGAGAGTTGGTGTGGGGAATGGGGAGTACCCGCGAAAAAAAGGGCATAAACAAAGGGTGAACACAGGAAGGAAAAACACCGTAGATTCTCTTTAACACAGTTTTAATGAGTACTTTTCGATGAACAAGTATTATACTTATTTATATAAAACTCTGTTCCATATGAAGCTTTTAAGACATTTTACCTGCTTATTGTAATTTTTAATGTATATTTCTGTAACTCTTTTTAAAATATGTATTATATATCATGATTGATATGACTGCATTTATTTGTAAACTGATTGTAATTCAGCCTTCGGGCTGCCATTTAAGTTCTTTTTAATAAACCATTCTACTACAAACTATTACTACTACTACTACAGAATCATTTACGATACACTTGTTCTATACTTTACATAATAAATAACTACTTTGCAGTTGTAAAGACAGCTCTGATTACTCCTTTGCGAGTGAGCGAATCGAGCAAAAATTCTATTACAAAAAGACAACAGTATTTGCATTCTTTAAAGTGATTTCATGATAAAGAAACCTCAAAATCTCAAAATCTATATTAGGGCTCTTCCCTATCATTGCTATTTGCATCCATTAAGCCTGCAGTTTTCCTTAATGATGAAGCTCTAATTTTCAAAGCATATTTGAGATCTTATCACGACCGTACTGATTATTCTTTTAGAGGAAAAAGGTAAAAATTGAAAAGGGGTTTAACTTTAAGGACCATCTTGACATGAATGGGAGAATAGATAAGACTTTATGGCTAGAACACACTTGGTATGCCATGCCTGAAATAATCATGTAAGTGCGAGGAGATTGGGGTAAAAAAGAAAAATCACTTCAATTTAGTTCTTAATAAATATGTAGGTGTTGTGCCCTAGCCCTAGCCCACAGTGACCGCCTCACACTGTAATTACTAACAAGGGAAACTGTTAGATGAAGCTTCTCCTATATTCAAGAGCTACATGGCTGTTTTGGAGACTTACAGTGTAGGTCACTTACTACATTTACGAGATGTGAAAAGGGATAATTACAAGAGGGAGAATGGCACAAGAAAAGGGGCGCTAATCATCAGACGTAAAAAGCATTGGCGTAAATCGGGAGGGGAGGGGGGTGGTGTGTAGAACCATCCCCTCATTTAAAGGAAAAATGATATTGTAATCAATCAGTTGGTGATATTTTTAAAATAAAAAAGTCATAAATGACGGGTTTTTTTTTTAATGATTTTAAAAAACATAAAAATGTTTATTTTTCACTCGCTCTTTTCGCTTGCTCGCAAAATGATAATATCATATGTGTGGGGGTTTGCGCCGGTGAATGAGGGTGTGTGAGTGTGTACTTAAGTGTGAGTTCAAGGGATAGAAAATCGGCAAAAAGGTGATCAGCCCCACACCTAAATACAGATTTACGCCAGTGGTAAAAAGGGACATGTATCAGATTTGAAGCAACACTTATCATAAGGAGAATTGCAATACTATTACGAAAAGGGGCATTGAAAGGGGCAATTACTATATTCAACTGGGCGTTCATTAGTCATGTCAGTAGTGAGAAGGGACACTTCTCAGATTTGAGGGGGCACTTATCGTGGAGAAATGGCACTTGTTTAGAAAGCAAGGCGGCACTTGATATGACTCAAACAGGTGTGCATCAAGTTTTAAAAAAGGGGGCACATACCAGAATGGAAAAGGTAAAAAAAAAAAAAACCATGATATCAGAAAACAAATGGCATTTATAGAACGCACAGAAAGAGAAATATGGCAAAACTAAATTCAGAAAGGAATAGGGGCATTTATTAGAAGCAAATTGGGGCATGTGTCCTATTTCAAGTAGGACACTTTCCCAAGTGAAAATGGACAACTTATCATAGGTGAAAGGGGCACTCAGCAGAAGGGGAATCGCACTATTAGACCCGAAAATGGGCAGTAAAAAGGAGAACTTACCATATTTCATTATAGATGGCGTGCTTCTCAAAAAGGTAAAGAGCGCTGTGAGAAAGGGAAAAGGGTCACTTTCTGGTGTAAAAAAAAGGGGGGGGGGAATCGTAAAATTTAAGAAGGGCGACTTACCTGACGCTAAAAAAGGAACTTACTAGAAGGTGAAAGGCACTTATCGAGAGACGAAATGGGCCCTAGTAAGAAGGAAAGGGGGGCACTGAACAGGTTCGAAAAGGGACGTTTTTCATAGGTAAAAGGGAACATTTGGGGTGATTGGAAATGTAGGGAGCACTTCGCTCCCGGCTTCGCCGCCCCCTGTGGGGGTTTATACCTTATTAGCTTTTTAAGATGTATTTTTCCCCCAATTTGTGAGACATACCCTATCGTGTCTCCCACCCCTAAAAATTTGGGGAATGTGTCCCCTGTCCCTCACCCGATTGACGCCCATGGACTTTTAGGAACGAACTGTATTTCCAAACTGCGGATCAAAATTTTCACGGGTTTACGCCTATATCGACAGAAGAGAGAGAGGGTGTTTATGCACAATTCCTCGTTGATTTCGTTATACATTTACCTTAATTACCATTAAGTCATGTCATTGGGTGGCCTCCTCTTTAGAAAAGAGGTATCGAAGTGGGTTCTCCCAGTGAACCTGTACTTCAGGGGTTTTCACATAGATTTCATCCCCATCGTTTCCTTTACAGATCAAGGATCCACTCTCATAATGGTTAAAAATATTTCTTGTAATTGGTGCAGAAGATGTCAAACCATTCATCAGATCATAATATGGATCTTACATGAAGTCAAACATCCCACAAGTCCTAGCTCATTAGTCATTGATGAATGAAATATACTACTTTGGTTACTTATTCTAGGAAATGTGGTGATTGTTTGAGTAATAAGCATTCTACTTTCAAAATTTCGTGAGTGAGCCAAGCTACTTAAAACCAGCGAAAACTCGTTATTCTGATTTCTGCTTCAGCATGCTTCATGACTTCTATGATAGTATATATCAATTTATCTGTTTTTGGACAAATATTACATTTTAAAAAAAAGTAAGTGTAAAACACGGGACAAAGTGGCGTCTCCAAAAGGATCGTACGGGACGCGGGAACATGTGGGTTTATATCATTGTCCTACCATACCCTTCAACACAGCCTCACCGAGATGCGCACGAAAAAAATAGTTAATGATTTGTAATAATGCCAGCCATTTTCCGCCAATCAAAGTCATAATTTAGAGCTCATCTTTGTGCTTTATTAGAAGCTGTCCCTCACAATATAGCCTATCATACCAAATAGAAGACTACAATATTATTATTATTGGGGGGGGGGAACATGCCCTATTGTGTCCTCCGCCTTAAAAATTGGGGGGTCTCCCTGGATTGACGTCCATGAGACGAAGAAGAAGAAGAAGAAGAAGAAGAAGAAGAAGAAGAAGAAGAAGAAGAAGAAGAAGAAGAAGAAGAAGAAGAAGAAGAAGAAGAAGAAGAATGAGGTGGAAGAAAAAGAAGTGTAATGTATGAAATGAAAATAATGACTTGGGTCATAAACCCAAAGCTTCCACAGATATAAAATCATTGTCAGGGGATTTTGGAAAATTGACCTAAATTAGGCTCTTTTTCTACCCTAATTAGAAGCCGAGAAGAAGAAGAAGAAAATGTATGAAATTAAATAATGCACTGGGTTAACCCAAAGCTCCCACAAAATTTATTGTGAGAAGATTTTGGAAAATTGACCTCTTTTTCTACCCTGATTTCTTTTTGTAATTGTGTGTCTGCCTCTCTTAGATCCCCCTCTCTCTCTGTCTACTTTTCCTTGCTCTTCTTTCTCTCTCTTTCTTTATTCTTTCTCTGTCTCCTTTATGACTCTTTTTCTACTTGAATTCCCCCTCTCATTCTTCCTTCCTTCCTTGTTTCCTTTTCGTTATATCTTCTCTCTCTCTCTTTCTCTCTCTCTATCGATCAATCTGCTTATCTCCCCTTGCCCCTCTTTCTCTCTCTCTCTCTCTCTTATGATTTCTTTCTCTATCTCCTTCCCTTTGACTCTTTTTTCCTACTTTGATTCCTGCTCTCAGTCTTCCTTCCTTCCTTCCTTCCTTCCTTTCTTATTTTTCGTTAAATCTTTTCTCTTTCTCCATCTCTCTCTCCCTATTTTCATGTTCATGCACGTACCGAAGAAAGAAAGAAAGAAAAAACAAACTAAAACCGAATTTTACATACTTCATGATGATTATTACCCCCCAGCTTTGTATTTTATACTGCTTTCACATCAAGGTACGGTCACTGCGACCGTACCCAGCGACCGATCGGACGTGCTTTCACACCTCCGTCAAAATTTGGTCAGTCCCAGAGCGATCGGTCGCTGTATAGCTGACCTAGCCGGAAGCGGAAGTAGAGATAGTGCGTAGGCATGTATGGGGGTCATTGCATTTCGATCGGTCGCTGAGTACGATGTGCTTTCACATCTAGCTTGCATCGGTCGCGATCGGTCGCTGAAGTACCTCAGCGACCGTACTCAGCGACCGATCGTTTTTGACCAAAACGATCGGTCGCAGCGACCGATGAAATGCTTTCACATTATGATTTCATCGGTCGCAGCGACCGGTCGCAGCGACCGGTCGCAGCGACCGTACCTTGGTGTGAAAGCAGTGTGTATGTGTAAATCATGCTGCGTACGTGAGTTAGGAATTTGTAAGGAACTACCGTTTAGACCGTCCCCAAGAAAAGCTCGCTACGCCTACACGATATTAACCTCAGCGCCTTATGTTCTGAAAATATTGCGTGGTATTGGCTCTGTGCCAAAACTGAATCATTGCATTAGAGAAGAAAAACTGCACTTGGTTTTTCCGGGATCAAAGTACAATTTCATATTTAGCATATTTAGGAACGAGCACATCGTTAATGTGATATTCTTCGCATCGATCCCACAAAAAAAAAAAAAAAAAAAAAAAAAGGGCAATATTACAATGACTAACCTTTTGTCGTCTGACTCTGAATGCTTTCAAGTCCAAATAGCCCAACACAGTTTTAAGTGTAGAGAACTGAAACTCGGAGCACACTGAGACTCGGATTTAGACAGCATACTTCTGAAAGGTATTTAGTTATGAAAGTTATATCAGAGTGATTAATTGAGTGCAAGGTGCAAAACAGGAAGATAGCAGCTGTTGTTTTGAACCATATTCCTGGTGCATATATCTTGAAATACGCTGTAAATTTTGTCTGTAATTTTGAATGCAAAATTCAATTTTTAACACGGAAGCAGGTTTCTAACTTGGGCGTTACTCACCTTTGCCATTTGATTACCAGTTACATCTAGAATCTATGCGTTTTTGTTTTTGTTTTGTAATTAAAATCCATTTTTGGTAGAGTTTACCATGCAGTATTTGCCCCCCCCCCCACACACACACAAGGGGGGGGGGGGAAGAAAAGAGGGAACATTTAAGATGTTATATCTCTATAGTGTATAAAGATAACCGAGGGACCTGTTAGAGGTATTCTGTGAAATTACTATGAAGTGATGTGGCTGAGTGGGTGTCAATTTATGTTCAGAATGCCACAATACTTGGTAACATACAGGACATCAATACACTGGATGTGTCCACTAAAGTTGCTTTCTTGTTTTTATTTCTCAGGAGTTTCAACAGCATGGCTAATATGGCCTCTGTTCCTGCACAGAGTCTGGAATGTGTGATCTGCCAAGAACTCCTGGATGAACCTAAACAACTCTCCTGCACACACACCTTCTGTTTGAAGTGCTTGGCTGATCTCCTTGATTTCAGCATACATGGATATAAGATGACCTGCCCCGTTTGCCGTCAGACTACTCAAGTGGAAGATGGCGATGTATCTACACTTCAAACAAACTTTCCTATCAAATCTCTCGTAGAGGAATTAAAGACAGCAAATAATGTATGTACAGCCTTTGAGCATAAAATGAGAATTCGAGCCGTGGCGTACTGCCAGACTTGTGGCGAGTACATGTGCAGTGCTTGTTTGGACATTCATGGAAAATGGAAGAACTTTAGAGGACATGAGGTGGTTGACAGTGAGGCCATCAAGAGTGGGAAGGTGAAAGTGAAGCAGCTGTGTAAGAAACATCCTCAGGAAGAGATGGAATGGGTGTGTTCAACCTGTAAGGTGCCTATCTGCTTCAGGTGTCGGATGCTCCATCACAATGGGCCCAACCATGAGGTTGAAGAGGTAGCTGAGATCCAGAAAGAATTGAAAGATGAAGCCAAGACTCTGCAGAATGAAGCTGAAGACACTGTGAAGGTGATCACGGACCACATCACAGTGATAGAAGAAGAAAATGTGAAGTCCTGTGCCATGCTTGATGAAAGGGTAGAAAATGTTATCAGAGCATTTGAGGATTGTCTACAAAACCTTACAAAACAAAAGGATGAACTTGTCAAGAAACTGCAAAAGTGCAAAGATGAAATGAAAAGAAACTTACAGGACATGAAGGAATGTGACTTGAAACTGCTGAGTGGTATCAATTCTGCTCGTGATTTAATCACCAAGGGAGCTGCAGGATTCTTGGATGGAGAGTCTTTGGTTGTGCATCAGAGACTATGTACCGAGTTGAGAGAGCTGATGAACAAAGCTGACTGCGATGATAAGATACCAAGAGACATCACTGAACAAGCTGAGAACATCAAGTTCACCAGATCTCAAAGTCAACAAGACCTCAAATTGGGAAAACTCATCCTTCCAGGAATGGATAGTGAATCTGCTTCAGCAAATCCTCCTAGAACCCTTGAGCCAACTCATGGTGACGAACTTTGGAACTTGAAGAAGATACATTCACTATCCACGTTAGGTCATGGGGTGTCTGATATGGCACCAACACCAGATGGCAGAATGGCTGTGTGTTACCATGAACGAGGTGTAGATCTCTTTACTGTTGATGGGCTACAAGATACAGTCTTTAAGACTAAGGGAATACGGAAAATAAGTTTTTTGTCAGATGGTAGATGCTCAGTCATTGGCACTGATGGACAGTTTTCTATGTACTCAGCGAAGTTTGAGAAAGTTCCAAGCCCAGAAGTAAACGCAAAAAGTTGCTTTCATGTATTAGCCAAGGTCAATGAAGTATTAATAGGTCATTTTGAATCGAAAAATATGCTGTCAGTGTACAGACCAGACAAGAGAGAATTTGTTCAAGATGTTCACGAAATCTCTTCAAATTGTACCGCATTAAGTCATATGAATCATAGACCGTATCATGTACTTCAGACACGGGATTTGGTTGAAAGTTGCGTTAAAGTAGTCAATGAAACATTCCAAGAAATCAATGCAATTAGATTAGCAGGGTATAAGGTACCAACAATCGTTCTAGAAGATGACAGTATCCTAATCGGATGGGAGAAACGAGGTTATGCTACAGTGGATCTTTACACCTATGATCTAAGATATGTTAGAACAGTATTTCCTCAATTCAAACTATATGGCAGTGACTTCCACATGGCAGCATTTTCGACTGGTGAGATCGCAATGTGTGACGGTAGACTCATCCACGTCTTTCGTAAAGATTACAAGGTGTAATTTGAAGGAGGGCATCGCATACTTATGCGCAGTGAATATTCATAAAGGCAATGAACTAATTTTGTTTTCAGTCAGTTGGGCATCAAGTCTTTGATGTCAGGATGGGCAGAATGTCTTGAAACGATTGATGATCCATAGCAAATAAACTTCCTTTACAGGCCCTTGATTGAAAAAGGTTGTCACATTAAGGGCGTTTCTAAGAACAGTCTTTCATTACTGATTTACAAATGATAACCTAAAACTTTGATGTAATTATTTACATGGTTTAATACTTAGGCTATCAGAATGGGTATATTTAATCATTCGGATCTCCCTTTAATAATAACAATAATGATAATAACAATACATAATATTTATATAAGGCGCTTAATACTGGTGTTTCTAAGCGCACTATATTCAGCCAAGAAATGAATTACCAGAACGCAAATTTGAAGTTAAACTGATTAAATTAATAGAATTAAGCTATCTCACCAAACCATACTTGGATAAAGAAGAATGTCAATCATATAAATACGGAAGTGGTTAGCAACACCGGCTTGCGAAGCAAATTATTACCTGTCAGTTATTTATAAGACTTACTTATAAATTAACGATGTTTACTTCCAGCATGCCAACCTTAAGTGTATTCATTGTCTTTATGGGCTTACCAAATAGCTTAGGTCGTGCATTTTTCATAATTTAGGCCTATTATTCATTTGGAAATGGATGTTATTTTGCACAAACATGTTTACATTCTCTACTATCAAATCTATTTCTCTCATATTGCACCTTGAGCACAGTACTTATGATTTTGTGGAGTATTTGCAAAATTAATACTCTTTACCAGTGTAATTCAAAATTAATGTTCAAACAGGACATGCAGTCGTTGAAGCAGGCCAAATACATGTTGCATAATATTTAAATTATGTCTAGACTATTTATTTTAGAAAGATCACTATGGATGGTTATAGAATGTCACTATTTACTTTCTTATTATTGATAATTTGGAATGAGGACTCAACTCACCATAATTCACAGAAGCCGCGGCTCTCTGGGAAGGTGGAGTTTAACCCCCTTTCTCAGGAAAGAATGACTAGAGTGTAGATGCTAAAAGTACTTGTATCTATTCTTCTTGTGTATAATGTAATAATGTATAGATGATACTCACATGTGCATTTAATACTGTCCCACACTACTAACACAGCCCACAAGTTTTTTCATCTCATTGCTAGGTATAATTCTCCAAAATAAATGTCTGACCCATCAGTAAGCACAGGTACAACAGCGCCCCCACGTCTATGCATGAGTTACCTAGGTATGCCCGAAAAAACGGTGCAGCTATGTACTGCTATTGGTAAGATTGCATCTATGAATGGGCTGGGCAAGCGCTAGCTTGGAACTGAGCTGAAGCATGTGGTGTTTTTTTTTTTTTTTTTTTTACTCATCTTCCTTTCCAAGTTTTGATTACAGATATGTATATAAATAGTTCAAAATATACTTGATATTATATGTAAATTGAAAGAGATAAAGAAATTGGCAACTATAGTCAAATATGACTGATTGCCGATACCATACAACGAAAGAAGAATAAGTTTTTGAAAGTGGGGGGGGGGGGGGGGGGGTCTGAGCGTATAAACCAGGATAATCATTTCCGCGTTGTTATACAGAGGTCAACGTGTCTACTCAAAAAGTGGGGGGCGGGGGGCGCAGCCCCCCCCCCCCCCGGTTACGGGGTCTCTGACTCAATATTTATCAGCTAGACCAAAGTTCTCACAATTGGTCCAAAAGACCTGTTGCTTCCCTAAGCTTGCCACATTCTTATACACCTATTCTTTATAATTTTTTGGTAAGCACAACTGTATGAATCTATGGCTGAAATAAGAGTAAGAATATAAGGAAATTCTTTTGTTTTACACTGAATTAATGCAAAAGCCTTAAAAATTGTATCTAGTCGGAAGTATATTATGTGTTTCATTATTATTTTCAGATGTTAACGCTGTACATTGTAAATAAAGAATAGCCTACTGAGAAAGGTGCATGTAGAAAAAAATGTAAATATACTGGTCAGTGAATTTATATTGCAGAAGACAGTGTAGATACAACAGAGATTTCAATTTCTCTCTGCTTTTTGATGTATATTTGTACCTCTGCAATGAATACAATTTTATTTCCGTTATCTCCATTGAAATTGAATATTTTTTCCTGTCTTTAAAGCGTGCAAAGTGCTAGACATATATGTATTTTCCTATTTTCTTTCTTAATGACTGAGTTATAATGGAAAATCCGAACTTACTGTTAATTGGATCGAGTTAGGTTTCGATGGGATTCACCATCACTGTCTGAGGGTAGAATGAGAATGTAACAGGATCCATGGCCATGCGCAATCAATACACATGTTTTACCTTTAAAAATTCCAAAATTCCACCAAAAGTGCGCACCAGATCTTTCAGTTTCAATTTTTATAATGCAAAAGCGCTTTCCAAAAACCAGCATGGTCGCTTCGTTCCCTTCAGGAGATCATTAAAGAGTGCCATTAAAGAACAACAACCAACCAACTTCGCAAGCGTGTTTCATCAAACTTTTTACACATTCTCCCCCCCCCCCCGGAAAAAATTCTGCGCACGGCCCCTACAAGATCCAATTCAATTCAATTCAATTCCATTCTTTATTTTCTCAATGAAACATAAACATGACATATATATATATATATAAAACAGGGCATTGATACAAAACATAGTATTATACTACAAGAAAATAGATTAATGAGAATGAGGGGTCAACAAAAAAGAGCAAAAAAGTCTTATAGTTCATTGACCCCAAAATTAACAAAACATTAGTTATACTTAATCAAACTTATCATAACCAAAAACACACATAAAAGAAACCACCAAAAACATTGAAAGTAAAAGTAAAAAAAAAAAGAATTAAAAGCGTATAACATAATTATATTAAGAATACAAACTTAAAAGATGTAGTTTATAATTGCGCTTAAAAGAATTAAGTGATGGGCAAACGGTAAGTTCAGAATTCTAATTATAACTCAGATATTATTGAACTTAGACCGAATGAATAATAACTGTCATGTTGTTATTTTCTTACATGTTAACACAATGTGCATGATAAGCATTTTTATACCCCCGCCAAACGAAGTTTGAAGGGATATATTAGGAATCAGCTACGGTCGGTCGGGTGGTCGGTCGGTCGGTCCGTTGCAAATCTTGCAGATCTTACTAGTTCCTTATTTTTGAGCAATGCTCATGAACTTTGGCAGCACATAAGTTGGTCTTAATTGGGATGAAGATGTGCAAGATAAACTTTTTGAATGTGTCGGAAACTGCGTTGCCATGGTAACGGCATATTATTACAAAAACAATCGGAGAAATCTTGCGGATCGAACTACTTCTTCATTTTTCGAGCAATGCTTCTGAGATTCGGCACATAAGTTGGTCTTGGGATAAGGATGTACAAGACGCACGTTTTGAATGCGTCGAAAACTGAGTTGCCATGGTAACAGCATATTATTGCAGGAAATCAAGGGGAAATCTTGCAGATCGAAATACTTCCTTATTTTTCGAGGAATAAACTTTGCAACACAATGTTTAAATGAAGATGCGTAAGACATTTGTAATGTGTTGCAAACTTCGTTGCCATGGGAACAGCTGATTAAAGCACTAAATGTGGAAAATCTGGTGGATCGAAATACTTCGTCATTTTCTCAGCAATGCTCATGAAATTTGGCACACACATTTGGGCGGAGGTATATTAATAACCTTTAGTGACTACTATTTTTATGGGCGAAATGAATATGCAAAAATTTATCGCACCTTTGACTATTCTTCATGATAATTCACGATATAATGACGAGGTAACTTATTCCTAGTTATTTGCTGTTTTGGTCACTGGCTGGCAGCTTTATCCGAGCCTAAACAAAGTTTTAATGTATAAAACACACTTAAATCATCGCTATGTACATGTAGTATGAACACACCCGACGATGATTTGTTATCATTCGCTTGTGTGTGCGATGTATAAGTCCAAACTATAGGCTTTTATCATGTTTATGCAGCCCATGCGTGCTCCATCGATCGCCGTCATGAATTGAAAATCGGAGCTTGTATGAACCCTGTAATTTGAAACAATTGGAATCAAAATAAACCTTTAACATGATTTATTTGCCAAAGTTGATAGAGTCTACTATAACAATTCAAAAGCTCATGCATAAAGAATACGTCTTATATCATATTGTCATGGTGTGGCTGTACTTTCCCGGTATTATCCATATTTCATAAAGGCCTTCCAAATGTGCATTCATACCTGTAATGATGTTTTTTATATTTCAGTTTTTTCTTAACTTATACATTGATGATGATGCTTTTCATCTTTCAACATCCGTAGAAATATATCTGTATATAAATGTACCTTAATCTGACTACTTACATGTAAGATACACAATACTTCTGTTAGGCTTGGATGGTTTTGTTGCTTTTGACATACCTGGGCCCTGCAACATAAAAAATACAATCAATATACGATTGATATCATTCGTGAGTCTATGGCAAACCGTGTACAATAGATTTACAATCGATCGTAAGATTGATTGTATCTCTTTATGTTACACCCCCTGCTGTGATTATTCATTGTTGTAGGTTAATACATGTATCAAGAAACCTGTATGTTTGTGAACGAACAGAATAATTGGTGTCAATGATCTTCAATAAATGGAACATTAATTACCAATCATGTAAACATTTATTTTCTTGAAGTGATTTTGCAACATGTAGCAATCACTTCGCACTATACAATTTACATCAGATCCGTAAATGAAGGAAACTTGTAGCATTTAATTTCGACAGGCTATATTCATTCCCTTTTGGTATACCGGCATCAAAACTCAGTGTCAGTCACACCTCCACACCTCCTTATCACGGATTTCAAACCGATCGATTGTTGGCCATTATCGGAAGTGTGATTTTTATTTGGATCTGGTGCCGTAGAGATGCTGTAGCAGAGTGGTTTAAAGGAGAATGCAACCCAAGCATCAGTGTGCTGTTAGTGAATAAAGATGACCAAGAAGGGTCAACAGTAAAAGTTTGAGCAAAATCGGACAATCTGTTCAAGAGTTATACATTTTGAAAGTTTCAGTAAATCCCTATTATGAGGATCCTTGAGTTGGCAACTTTGCCAGCATCTGTGATGTCATCGTGGACAACTCTCAATTCATTTTGTACATAATTTTTTCAAAAAAATGATAACATAATTCTTCCCAATATGTTTGCAGAATTGACATGGCCATGACATACTCAAATAATAAATCAAAAGAATTTTTATTTCTCTTGAAAATAAAGAAAATGTTGAATTCTCTGTACAAAATGAATGGAGAGTTGTCCACGATGACATCACATATGCTGGCAAAGTTGCCAATTTAAGGATCCCTATAATAAGGATTAACTTAAACTTTCAAAGTTCATAACTCTTGAACAGATTGTCCGATTTTGCTCAAACTTTCACTGTTTATTCTTCTTGTTTTTCTTCATTCACTGGAAGCACACTGATGTCTGGGTTACATTCTCCTTTATTAAGGCTCGAGTGACTGGACACTCGAGAACTGGGGGTCGATCTCCGTCACGCCACTTTTATCTATATTGCTCTTTGTCGCACATCAAATAAAGTGTTATAGGCATATTATTGATACTAACGTGTGCATAATATTATGAAGTTTGAAGGTTTGCACGGTGGTACGGATAATCGTAGGAAGGGTTTACGCTTCATCATGTGGTAAGTCCTGAAAAGGACTGTTGGGTTGGTGGAGATACACTGGAAATACATGAAGGTGAAAGTGAGAGGCATGAAAGAAGGAGAAATGGAGGGTTGAGTATCTTTCTGGATACTGGGTGAATAACTGTAAACGAGGGGGGGGGGGGGGGTTCACAAAGACTAAGATTGACTGAAATCGCTCTTAACCATGGCTGGCCAATTATGCCACATTTTTTTCACCACGGGTCTCTCATAGGATTTGAAATCGTGGTCACAAATCTGCAGAATTGACATTTTTTTTCATAGTTCATTGACGAAGAAAAAAAAATGGGAATTCTGTAAATTTGTGCCCCTGATTATCATATCCCTTGAAAGGCCAGTAGTGAAGATTAATGAAAATAAACAATGGAATGAATTTCAATGGCCTGCCATAGTTAAGTGCGATTTGAGTCACTCTTAGTCTTTGTGAAACACCCCAAGAAGAGGTGTGAAGGCTTGAGGTAGGCAAAGAGATGAGGAGACTTGGGCTTGAGGTCGGCGATGAGGTGAGAAGCCCTGAGGCAGGTGGAGGAGGATAGAAGACTCGACGTTCCGGGCAACTTGACTTGAAAAAGGAAGAAGGAAACGAAGAAGAAGAAGAAGAAGAAGAAGTAAAGAAAAGAAGAAGAAGAAGATGAAGTAGAAGAAGAAGAAGTGTAATGCATGAAATTAAAATAATGAGCTGGATTAACCCAAAGCTTCCAAATATATAAAATAATTGTCAGAAGATTTTGAAAGATTGAACTAAATTAGGCATTTCTTCCCTGATTAAAAAATAAAAAATAAAAAAATTAGAAAATATGCCTCCCCTAAGATTCCCCTTCTATCTCTCTGTGATTTATAGATCAACCTATCTCCACTTACCCCCTCTTTTTCTCTTTTTCTTTATACTTTCTATCTTATCTCCTTTTTATGACTCTATTTCTGCTTTCATTCTTTCCTTCTCTCTTTCTCTCTCTATCGATCATTCTATCTACATTTCCTTGCCTCTCTTTCTTTTTCTTTATGCTTTCTTTCTATATCTCCTTCTCTCTGACTCCGACTTTGATTCTCCTCTCATTCTTCCTTCCTCCCTTCATTTTCGTTACAACTTTTCTCTTTCGTCATTTCTCTCATGCACATGACGAAGATGAAAAAAAAACCAACGAATTTTGCATAGGCCTGCATGTTTAAAATATGTGTAAATCATACTGTGTGCGAAAGTTAGGAATAGGATTTTTAAACTATAGGTCACCACTCCCGTGAAAATCTGGCTACGCTACAGGCTATAAAGAGTTTTTCTATTTCTTTTTCTTTGTATTACATCTTGAAAGTATTGCTGGCATTGGGTCAGTAATGAACCAATGAATAAGGGAAGAAAAAGTGAACTTGGTTTCCGGGATCAAAGTACACTTTCGCATGGTTAGGAACAAGCACATTGCTCATGTGATATGCTTTGCATCGATCCCACAAAAGTCCAAATAGCCCAACACAGTTTTAAGTGTAGAGAGCTGATACTCGGAACACGCTGGGACTCGGATTCAAACAGCATACTCCCAAAAGGTATTTAGTTAAGAAATTATGTCAGAGTAATTTACTGAGTGCAAGGTGCAAATTAATTCCTGGTGCATAAACATGATAAATCTCGAAGAAGGCTGTGAATTTTGTCTGTAATTTCGCATGCCAATTCGATCTCACGGAAGCACGGTTTGTATCTTGGGCGTTACTCTCCTTTGCCATCAGTCGTATACAGGAAGTAGCCCTGATAGCAGAGATTGGTAAGAATAACATCGTATTTACGTCTTTTTAATGTCATGTAATACATCTTATTTCCGTATTATATATACGTCTTTAAGACGATACTTTGCACCAGCACACGACGTAAAATAAGACGTCATATTCTTATGTCAATTTTACATCATATTGGTCGGGAAAAACGTCGTTATGACGTCTTTATGACCCAAAGGAAGCTCACAGACTGGTAAAAATCAAGTCCAAAAGACTGGAGACTCGAGAACTGGGGGTCGATCTTCGTCACGGCACTTTTATCTATATTGCTCTTTTGTGGCACATCAAATAAAGTGTTATAGGCATATTATTGATACTAACGTGTGCATAATATTATGAAGTTTGAAGGTTTGCATGGTGGTACGGATAATCGTAGGAAGGGTTTACGCTTCATCATGTGGTAAGTCCTGAAAAGGACTGTTGGGTTGGTGGAGATACGCTGGAAATACATGAAGGTGAAAGTGAGAGAGAAAGAAGGAGAAATAGAGGGTTGAGTATCTTTCTGGATACTGGGTGAATAACTGTAAACGAGGGGGGGGGGGGGGGGGTTCACAAAGACTAAGATTGACTGAAATCGCTCTTAACCATGGCTGGCCAATTATGCCACATTTTTTTCACCACGGGTCTCTCATAGGATTTGAAATCGTGGTCACAAATCTGCAGAATTGACATTTTTTTTCATAGTTCATTGACGAAGAAAAAAAAAAAGGGAATTCTGTAAATTTGTGCCCCTGATTATCATATCCCTTGAAAGGCCAGTAGTGAAGATTAATGAAAATAAACAATGGAATGAATTTCAATGGCCTGCCATAGTTAAGTGCGATTTGAGTCACTCTTAGTCTTTGTGAAACACCCCAAGAAGAGGTGTGAAGGCTTGAGGTAGGCAAAGAGATGAGGAGACTTGGGCTTGAGGTCGGCGATGAGGTGAGAAGCCCTGAGGCAGGTGGAGGAGGATAGAAGACTCGACGTTCCGGGCAACTTGACTTGAAAAAGGAAGAAGGAAACGAAGAAGAAGAAGAAGAAGAAGAAGTAAAGAAAAGAAGAAGAAGAAGATGAAGTAGAAGAAGAAGAAGTGTAATGCATGAAATTAAAATAATGAGCTGGATTAACCCAAAGCTTCCAAATATATAAAATAATTGTCAGAAGATTTTGAAAGATTGAACTAAATTAGGCATTTCTTCCCTGATTAAAAAATAAAAAATAAAAAAATTAGAAAATATGCCTCCCCTAAGATTCCCCTTCTATCTCTCTGTGATTTATAGATCAACCTATCTCCACTTACCCCCTCTTTTTCTCTTTTTCTTTGTACTTTCTATCTTATCTCCTTTTTATGACTCTATTTCTGCTTTCATTCTTTCCTTCTCTCTTTCTCTCTCTATCGATCAATCTATCTACATTTCCTTGCCTCTCTTTCTTTTTCTTTATGCTTTCTTTCTATATCTCCTTCTCTCTGACTCCGACTTTGATTCTCCTCTCATTCTTCCTTCCTCCCTTCATTTTCGTTACAACTTTTCTCTTTCGTCATTTCTCTCATGCACATGACGAAGATGAAAAAAAAACCAACGAATTTTGCATAGGCCTGCATGTTTAAAATATGTGTAAATCATACTGTGTGCGAAAGTTAGGAATAGGATTTTTAAACTATAGGTCACCACTCCCGTGAAAATCTGGCTACGCTACAGGCTATAAAGAGTTTTTCTATTTCTTTTTCTTTGTATTACATCTTGAAAGTATTGCTGGCATTGGGTCAGTAATGAACCAATGAATAAGGGAAGAAAAAGTGAACTTGGTTTCCGGGATCAAAGTACACTTTCGCATGGTTAGGAACAAGCACATTGCTCATGTGATATGCTTTGCATCGATCCCACAAAAGTCCAAATAGCCCAACACAGTTTTAAGTGTAGAGAGCTGATACTCGGAACACGCTGGGACTCGGATTCAAACAGCATACTCCCAAAAGGTATTTAGTTAAGAAATTATGTCAGAGTAATTTACTGAGTGCAAGGTGCAAATTAATTCCTGGTGCATAAACATGATAAATCTCGAAGAAGGCTGTGAATTTTGTCTGTAATTTCGCATGCCAATTCAATCTCACGGAAGCACGGTTTGTATCTTGGGCGTTACTCTCCTTTGCCATCAGTCGTATACAGGAAGTAGCCCTGATAGCAGAGATTGGTAAGAATAACATCGTATTTACGTCTTTTTAATGTCATGTAATACATCTTATTTCCGTATTATATATACGTCTTTAAGACGATACTTTGCACCAGCACACGACGTAAAATAAGACGTCATATTCTTATGTCAATTTTACATCATATTGGTCGGGAAAAACGTCGTTATGACGTCTTTATGACCCAAAGGAAGCTCACAGACTGGTAAAAATCAAGTCCAAAAGACTGGAGACTCGAGAACTGGGGGTCGATCTTCGTCACGGCACTTTTATCTATATTGCTCTTTTGTGGCACATCAAATAAAGTGTTATAGGCATATTATTGATACTAACGTGTGCATAATATTATGAAGTTTGAAGGTTTGCACGGTGGTACTGATAATCGTAGGAAGGGTTTACGCTTCATCATGTGGTAAGTCCTGAAAAGGACTGTTGGGTTGGTGGAGATACGCTGGAAATACATGAAGGTGAAAGTGAGAGGCATGAAAGAAGGAGAAATGGAGGGTTGAGTATCTTTCTGGATACTGGGTGAATAACTGTAAACGAGGGGGGGGGGGGGGTTCACAAAGACTAAGATTGACTGAAATCGCTCTTAACCATGGCTGGCCAATTATGCCACATTTTTTTCACCACGGGTCTCTCATAGGATTTGAAATCGTGGTCACAAATCTGCAGAATTGACATTTTTTTTCATAGTTCATTGACGAAGAAAAAAAATGGGAATTCTGTAAATTTGTGCCCATGATTATCATATCCCTTGAAAGGCCAGTAGTGAAGATGAATGAAAATAAACAGTGGAATGAATTTCAGTGGCCTGCCATACATTATGAACATGACGGACAAAGAAAGCGGACAAAATAAACAACCCCTCATTCTACCCTTCACAATGGTTCTGGTAGTCAAAAGAACATCCCTTTACTTCTATTGTCTAAAATATGTGGAACAGGTGTCACATGCATATTCACCTGGATCTACATGATTAAACATAATAGCTGTGAAGGATGTTCTTTTGACTACCAGAACCATTGTGAAGGGTAGAATGAGAGGTTTATTTTGTCCACTTTCTTTGTCCGCCATGTTCATAGTGATAGATAAGTGCGATTTGAGTCACTCTTAGTCTTTGTGAAACACCCCAAGAAGAGGTGTGAAGGCTTGAGGTAGGCAAAGAGATGAGGAGACTTGGGATTGAGGTCGGCGATGAGGTGAGAAGCCTTGGTGTAGGAGGAGAGAAGACTCGACGTTCCGGGCAACTTGACTTGAAAAAGGAAGAAGAAAACGAAGAAGAAGAAGAAGAAAAGAAGAAAAGAAGAAGAAGAAGAAAAGAAGAAAAGAAGAAGAAGAAGAAGAAGAAGAAGAAGAAGAAGAAGAAGAAGAAGAAGAAGTGTAATGCATGAAATTAAAATAATGAGCTGGGTTAACCCAAAGCTTCCACACATATAAAATAATTGTCAGAAGATTTTGAAAGATTGAACTAAATTAGGCATTTCTTCCCTGATTAAAATATAAAAAATAAAACAAATGAGAAAATATGCCTCCCCTAAGATTCCCCTTCTATCTCTCTGTGATCCATAGATCAACCTATCTCCCCTTGCCCCCTCTTTTTCTCTTTTTCTTTATACTTTCTATCTTATCTCCTTTTTATGACTCTATTTCTGCTTTCATTCCCCCTCTTATTCTTCCTTCCTTCCTTGTTTCCTTTTCGTTATATCTTCTCTCTCTCTCTTTCTCTCTTTCTATCGATCAATCTGCTTATCTCTCCTTGCCCCTCTCTCTCTCTCTCTCTCTCTCTTTTATGATTTCTTTCTCTGTAAATCATGCTGCGTGCGAGAGTTAGGAATTTGTAAGGAACTGCCGTGTGGACCGCCCCCAAGAAAAGCTCGCTACGCTACACGATATAAACCTCAACCCCTTCCCCCCTCCCCCATTTTTGAAAACTTTATCATGTTCTGAAAGTATTGCGTGGTATTGGGTCCGTGCCAAAAATGAGTCATTGCATTAGAGAAGGAAAAGTGCACTTGGTTTTTCCGGGATCGAAGTACAATGTCATATTTAGCATATTTAGGAACAAGCTAGCACACCGTTAATGTGATATTCTTCGCACCAATCCCACAAAACCGGGCAATACATTGACTAAGTTGTCGTCTGAATGCTTTCCTGTCCAAATAGCCCAACACAATTTTAAGTGTAGAAAGCTGAAACTCAGAGCACACTGGGACTCGGATTCAAACAGCATACTTCTGAAAGGTATTTAGTTATGAAATTATATCTGAGTGATTGATTGCAAGTTGTGAGGCAGGAAACTAGGAGGTTTTTTAAAATTATGTTCCTGATGCATAAAGCATATTCTTGAAGTAAACAGTGAATTTTGGATATAATTGTGAATGCAAAATTTCAATTTCACGGAAGCAAGTTAGTCGCTAAACTCTCCTTTGCCACAAGCCGGAAGTACATTATTCGTAGCTTTGTTAGGAGTCATTATACGATTTAAACAAAAATAAAAACAAAAAAACTTTTTTGATGGGGCCACCAGTATTTGCCCCCCCCCCAAAAAAAAAAAAAAAAAAGGAGGGAGAAGGCGAGAACGGTTCCCACACGAAAGACTGAACAATTGGCCTCATGGACATTAACCACTTTTAACTTGAACCAAAATACGATAGTAACCGTGTAAAGACTCTAGTTCCCGAGACCAACTTTGGTCACTGTGCATTTGTCTCATTGTCTCATCTCAATTTTTAACAGCAAGGCTAGTATGGCTTCTGTTCCTGCAAAGAGTCTGGAATGTGTGATCTGCCAGGAACTCTACGATGAACCTAAACAACTCTCCTGCACACACACCTTTTGTCAGAAGTGCTTAGCTGATCTTCTTGATTTCAATATCAAAGAAAATAAACTGACCTGTCCTGTTTGCCGTCAGCCAACGAAAGTAAAAGATGGCGACGTTTCCAAACTTCAAACAAACTTTCCTATCAAATCTCTGGTGGAGGATCTAAAGACAGCAGAAAAAGTATGTACAGTCTGTGATGATGACAACAGATCTCCAGCAGTGGCTTACTGTCAGTCGTGTGGGGATTACATGTGCAGCTCTTGCCTGGAGGCTCATGGAAAATGGAAGAACTTTAGAGGACATGAGGTGGTTAATAGTGAGGCCATCAAGAGTTGGAAGGTGAAATTGAAACAGCTTTGTAAGAAGCATCCTCAAGAAGAGATGATCTGGGTGTGCTCAAGCTGTAAGGTGCCTATCTGCTTCATGTGTAGGATGCTCCATCACAATGGGCCTAACCATGAGGTTGCAGAAGTAGCAGAGATCCAGAAAGCATTGAAAGATGAAGCTAAGAGTCTCCAGAAGGAAGCTGAAAACACTGTGAAGATGATTAAGAACCACATCACAGTGACAAGGGAAGAAAATGTCAAGTCCTGTACAATGCTGGACGAAAAGGTAGGTGATGTTATCACAGCATTTGAGGATTCTCTGGAAAACCTTACAAAACAAAAGGACGAGCTTATCAAGAAACTGCATAAGTGCAAAGAGGAAATTGCAGGAAGCTTACAGGACATAGAAAAATGTGACCTGAAACTGCTCAATGGTATCAATTCTGCCAGCAATTTAATCGCCAAGGGAGCTGCAGGATTCTTGGAAGGAGAGTCTTTGGTTGTGCATCAGAGACTATGTACCGAGTTGAGAGAGCTGATGAACAAAGCTGACTGCGATGATAAGATACCAAGAGACATCACTGAACAAGCTGAAAGCATCAAGTTCACCAGATCTCAAAGTCGACAAGACCTAATATTGGGAAAACTCATCCTTCCAGGAATGGATAGTGAGGCTGCTTCAGCAAACCTTCCTAGAACCCTTGAGCCAACTCATGGTGACGAACCGTGGAACTTGAAGAAGATACACTCACTATCCACGTTAGGTCATTTGGTGTGTGATATGGCACCAACACCAGATGGCAGAATGGCTGTGTGTTACGGAAAAAGAGTTGTAGACCTCTTTGCCGTTGATGGGCTACAAGATACAGTCCTTACTACAGACAAAATTAAGTCGATAAGTTTTTTGTCAGATGGTAGATGCTCAGTCATTGACACTGATGGAAAGTTTTCTATGTACTCAGCGAAGTTTGAGAAAGTCCCTAGCCCAGAAGTACGTCAAGCAGACTACTTCAGTGTATCAGCCAAGCTCAATGAAATATTAATTTGCCTTTTTAATCAAGGAAATACTATGTGGTCATTGTACACACCAGATAAGAGAGAATTTTCCCCAGATTTTTACAAAATTCCTTCATATTTTTGTTCACATTTTCTTCCAGTACGTCGTATGAATCATAGACCGTTTTATGTATTTACAAGTTATAATTATTTACTTTATAATAATATTAATCAGTATCACATTAAAGTAGTCAACGACAAATTCCAAGAAATCAATGCAGTCCTAATAGAAGGTAATGTTCCAGCCTCAGCCGTCCTAGAGGATGACAGTATCTTAATTGGATGGGTGAAAGGAGGCAATGTCACAGTGGACCTTTATACCTATCATCTAAGATATGTCAGGACAGTGCTTCAAGATTTCAAAATCTATCGTGGCTTTTACTTCCTCATAGCAGCATTTTCGACTGGCGAGATCGCAATAAGTGACGATAAACAATTACATGTATTTCGTAAAGATTACAAAGTGTAATTGAAGAAAGGCGTCACATGCAGTATGCGCAATGAATACTCTTAAAGACAATGAACTAGTTTTGATTTTAGTCAGTTTGGCATCCAGACCTTGATGTCAAGAGGGAAAACATGTCTCAGCTAATGATGATCCATGGCAAGTAAACCTTTCTTTATAGGCCCTTGTTTGAAAAAGGTGTCATATAAATGAGTTTCTATTAGAAAAAAATATCGTACAATAATTGGAATAGAAAGAATTAGCTAACATTTTGTAGCGTTTATTTCTATACTTTTAGAAACTATCAATCAAGGAGGGGGTAAACTGCCTTGCTTCTCCTTGTACATCATATAGTGTTTATAGTCACATACTTGTGAAGTAAATTACTTCATGTAGCCTCCCGTGCCATAAATATTGCAACATACTTAGATTGCGTGTGCATTTGTGAGTTCTAAGCCTTTCTGTATTTTGTGATTTTTCTTTTATAACAATTGAATTTTGTGGACCGTTTGTGTATATCTTAAAAGGGAGAACTTATCCTTTTCTGTCCTCAGAGCAGTAGATATCCTGATCCAGTCATGTCCAAAACAATGGAGAAGACTGTGAGAATATTGTTTATGTGATCTACAAGTCAAGATTATAATGTTTATAGTGAGAGAGGGCGCTATAATTACCCCTCCAGTAGAGTACCTACATAAAGAGAGTAGCGACATAGACGTCCTACTTCTTGGGAAACAAAATGGCGTTCAAATTCTTTCTATTTCGAACACCCGTTTGCTTATCGGAATTGAATAGAAATGTTGCGTAACAGGGAAACAAAATGGCGTTCAAATCTTGGGTTGTCGCTACTCTCTTTATGTAGGTACTCTACCCTCCAGTATGGCTGAATAAACATACAGTCATGTATGATTTTGTTCAAGGAAATCACCGCTTGAAATGTTATTATTTAGGACTCCCTCACTTCATATGATGGCCAAATGACACAAAGACAAAAGATCAAAGGAAACAAATCACCATATTCATGATATTGGGAAGTAGGTGGGGGTTAACAGTGAACGGAATCATGATACTCCCCCTTCATATTTCTCCCCAATATGTATACAAGTTTTGTATACACTTTTCGCAACAACAAAAAAAGTGCCCATAAAATATAAAAATATAATAAGTATGTAAAAAATTCTCTTATGGAAATTAATTTCTTTTATTATATTCCCCACACTGCATCAACGAATTCTCCATGAATTCATTATACTTTGCTGGATAATGATTGTGGCCCGCATCCTCGTCGGCAACGCCTTGGCAACGGCCAACAGAAGTCTCTCTTCTCGGGTGTGGTTATTTTCCTCCGCTCTTTTCTGGAAACATTATGGATATTATTTCCTTGCAAAAAATGTTCACAAACCTTGTAAACAGGTTTGAAAGAAATACAAAGGGGGAGCATCATGATTTCGTTCACTGATAACTCTCACCTCCCTATTCTGGCATTTACTTCCTTTGGTCTTTTGTCTTCTCCATTGCTTCAGACATGACTGGGTCAGGATATCTACTGCTCTCGGGACAGATAAGGCAAGTTCTCCCTTTTAAAGATGCATACAAATGGTCCACAAAATTCAACGGTTGTAAACGAAAAATCACAAAATACGGAAAGACTTACAACTCATACGTAATTTAACTATTTTGCAATACTTAGACATGGGAGGGTAACTTATTACATGAAAGATAATCATTAAGCTGTAACTAAATGTGGTTGACGTTTGGCCTTAGTAATTCTAAAGTGCACTCATAGTCTTCATGAGTTTACCATATTGATCAGGGGCCGGGGAACCGGGGGGGGGGGTGCAGCCCCTCCACTTTTTTTAGTAGACACATTTGGCTTCTGTACAATAAAGCGGAAATGCTTAATATGCTGGTTTGCACGCTCAGCGGCTTCTGTTAATGGTGCATTTTCATGTTTTAGACTTATTATTCATTTGAATTTCGTCCAAATATGTTTACATTCTCTGTTCCTCTCATACGGCAGCTTGAGTACATTAATCATTGGGAGCATGCGCATTGCAAAATACTATCATTATAATGCAAATATTGGAAACACTACATGAATAACAGTCGTAAAAACAGGCAAAACACATTTTGCACATTTAGAATTATGTCTAGACTATTTATTTCAAAAAGGTCACTATGAATGTTACAGATTTCACCTTACTTTCTTCTTATTGTTGACTTAGAACGAGGATTCAAATCAACACAATGCAATATTTATCAGCTAAGCCATATTCTCACCATAATATACAAAATCTCTTAGTTCCCTTGCAATGCTTATAAGCCTGTTATCTTTGGTCATCATTACAAAACCAAAATAACTGTATGAATCTATCGCTTAAATAAGCATGATAAGAGCAAGAATATAAGCATATCATTTTGTTGTATTCTGAATTAAATTATCATTTATATCTCGTCGAAAGTATATTATGTGTTTCATTATTATCTTCAGATGTTAACACTGTACACTGTAAATATATAATTCTGAGAAGCGTGCATATAAAAAAAATGAATGTAAATCTGCTGAATGAGTAATGCAAAAAGGGTACAATTATAATTTTATCTCGTTGAAAGTATGTGTTTCATTATTATCTTCAGATGTTTAACAATGTACATTGTAAATATATAATTCTGAGGAGTGTGCATGTAGAAAAAAATAATTTAAATATACTGTTGCGTAATACATTGATAAATTAATCCAAAAGGGGAACAATTATCATTTTATCTCGTCGAAAGTATAATGTGTTTCATTATCATTTTCAGATGTTAACAATGTACATTACAGAGATATAATTCTGAGGAGCGTGCATGTGAAAAAATGAATGTAAATCTGCTGAATGAGTGATGCTAAAGCCGTAAAATTATAATTTTATCTCGTTGAAAGTATGTGTTTCATTATTATCTTCAGATGTTTAACAATGTACATTGTAAATATATAATTCTGAGAAGCGTGCATGTACAAAAAATGATTTAAATGTACTGTTGCGTAATACATTTTATCTCGTCGAAAGTATAATGTGTTTCATTATTATCTTCAGATGATAACAATGTACATTGTAAATATATAATTCTGAGAAGCGTGCATATACAAAAAATGAATGTAAATCTGCTGAATGAGTAATGCAAAAAGGGGACAATTATAATTTTATCTCGTTGAAAGTATGTGTTTCATTATTATCTTCAGATGTTTAACAATGTACATTGTAAATATATAATTCTGAGAAGCGTGCATGTACAAAAAATGATTTAAATATACTGTTGCGTAATACATTTTATCTCGTCGAAAGTATAATGTGTTTCATTATTATCTTCAGATGATAACAATGTACATTGTAAATATATAATTCTGAGAAGCGTGCATATACAAAAAATGAATGTAAATCTGCTGAATGAGTAATGCAAAAAGGGTACAATTATAATTTTATCTCGTTGAAAGTATATATTATGTTTTTCATTATTATCTTCAGATGATAACAATGTACATGACAGAGATACAATTCTGAGAAGCGTGCATGTAAAAAATAATGTAAATCTGCTGTTGAGTAAGTAATGCAAAAGCCGTAGAATTATCATTATATCTAGTCGAAATTATCATTTTTAGATGTTAACACTGTACAATGTGATATATAATTCTGAGAAGGGTGCATGGTAGAAAAAAATCAAATATACTTTTGAGTGAGTATATATTACAGGAAATAGTACAGACACAACAGTGATTTCAATTTCTCCATTTTTTATGTATATCTGTACCTTTGTAAAAATATAATTCTTGTCATCTCCACCATGTCTACTGAAAATGAATGAGTTTTCTTACAATGTACATATATATATATATATATATATATATATATATATATATATATATATATATATAGTTGTGACTGAAGAAGGAGGTGGCGGGACGTTGCTAGTATGTTCACTCTGCCTTTATTATGCCGAGGTTTCGATCCTGTGACAGGCCTTCCTCAGGGCTTGAGATACAAAACAAAAATTAACCAATTGCAAGCATGCAACAAAACAACGAAATGAAAACAGCATTATAACACAAATACAAACGTAAATAACAGAAAACGGTGTTAGCAATTGCACAGTATTTTTAAGTTACAGTTAAATTAAAATCAAAGTGTTAGATCAAAGTGAAGAGACGAACGGAAAGTGTAAATCATATAACTCAAAGAGTATGATCATAACAATACTAACTAGTTACCTGAATTTTGGCAGTAGGGAGGAGTTGGGAATTGGTTAATTTTTGTTTTGTATCTCAAGCCCTGAGGAAGACCTGTCACAGGGTCGAAAGCTCGGCTTAATAAAGGCAAAGTGAACATACTAGCAACGTCCCGCCGCCTCCTTCTTCAGTCGCAACTATAATTTTTACATACGATGCAGCACCCATCACGTACGTGGCCGAAGCACTTTCACATTGTATATATATATATATATAATGTATATGTATATAAGAGCATGGCTAAGAGTTAAACATGAATATATTTCCTAAAACTTTTCAGTAATGTATTTTCTTTAATGATAAGTGAGTTATAATTCAAAACCTGAACTTCCTGTTGATTGGATCACGTGTCAGGATCCGAATAGTAAGTTCGGAATTTGAATTATAACTCAGTAATTATTGAACTTAGACCGAATGAATAATAACTGTCATGATTTTATTTTCTTACATGTTAGCCCAACGTACATGATAAGCTTTATTAATGGGCCAAGTGTAATGTATATCGCACTTTTGACTATTCTCCATGATATAATGATTCATGAGGTAATAACGAGGTCACTTATTCGCTGTTTTGGTCATTGGCTTGCAGCTCTATCTTAGCCCAAACAAAGCTTTGCAGCCTTTAATAGGAGATACACCCATACAGAGATGTACATCACTATATGGACACATCCGACGATGGTTTGTCATCATTCACTTATTTGAGCTTCTTGTGGGCGATGTATAAGCCCAAATTCGGCCTCGAAGCAGCCCATTCTTTCTCCATCACCATCATAGATTGAAAATCGGAGCTTGTATGAACCCTGTAGTTTGAAATAATAAGAATGAAAATAACATAATTTGTTTGTCAAGCTCATGCATAAAGAATACTTTGTGTCATATTGTCATAATGCTGTACTTTCTTTATTTTCCATTTTTAATAAAGGCTTTTCAACTGTTCATTCGTGATTTTTGTTTTTGGATCTGTTACTGGTGCCGTAGAGGTGCCGTAGCTATAGCCGAGTGGTTGAAGGCGCTTGACTGCAGATGCGAGGATTGGCGGTTCGATCCCCGGCACAGCACTTATGCCCTTGAGCAAGGCATAAAGTCAGAGAAACTCCCCACTTCCTGGAGAGGCTGTTATCCTCCAAAGTAGACTCATATCGCTTTCACAACAAGGTACGGTCGCTGGGTACGGTCGCAGAGACCGTACCCAGCGACCGATCGGACGTGATGTCACACCGCCGTCGAAATTTGGTCAGGCCCTGAGCGATCGGTCGCAGTATAGCTGACCTAGCCGGAAGCCGAAGTAGAGATAGCGCGTGGGCATGTATGGGGGTCATTGCATTTCGATCGGTCGCAGAGAACGATGTGCTTTCACATCAAGTTGCATCGGTCGCGATCGGTCGCTGCGTACGATGAAATGCTTTCACACCGTGGTATCATCGGTCCCTGAGTACGGTCTCTGCGACCGTACCCAGCAACCGTACCTTGGTGTGAAAGCGGTATAAGAACATGGCAATTCATAAACGCCGAGGATCCCAACGCTGAGAGAGACTGTACAAAGTGAATGGCAACGACTTGTCCGTCTCTGACGCACCCTTTAAAGACTTATATAAAATTGACATCAATTGAATCCCCTTTGAAGATCCCCATTGAATACCACTTGGCAATTGGGAGTACATGGAAAGTGAAGCAATAGGTCCCAATTGACCCATTGAAATTGACCCATTAAAAACCAATTGGTCTCATTGCAACCAATTGCCAAGTGGATCTAATACGTACTCATTGTTTCCCCTTCCATATACTTCCAACGACTTGTCCGTCTCTGACGCACCCTTTAAAGACTTATATAAAATTGACATCAATTGATGTGGACAGGTCCTCGGGATCGCGCCATCACTCGACTTGACGCGTACAGTGAATTTAGCAGCTGTTTAGGGGAATATAAAAACTTCATAAAAAGAGTCCAGAATATAGACTACAGGATCCTCGGCGATTACTCAATGCCACGTTCTACTTTCGGGGATTACGGCCTCTCCCGGGTAGTGGGGAGTTTCCCTGAGACTGATGTCTCAATTAAAATTAACCCGCATACTACTGAATTCTTCAATGTACATAATTGTATTAAGACCATCACCCAGTTCCCCTACCCAGGGGATCAGTGTTGATACTGACACCAACTGACACCAACGTGTGCAGATGAGTTGTGTGTGCATGTGTTTGTTTGTTTGTTTTTTTCCAAATATCGGTAATGTGATTGCCGTAAAGGTTTGAAAGGCGCTTGACTGGAGACTCGAGCATCGGGGGTTCGGTACCTGGCACGGTGGCACGGCACTTACGCCCCTTGAGAAAGGCATTTTGTCTACATTGCTCTTTGATCTTACATCAAATAAATCGACGTGCCATAGACACATTGATACCAACGTGTGGATGTGCTTTGTTTTGCTTTAAAAAAAGAGTTATTGGTCTGATATCTGCCCCCGTTGGTGTGACCAGGTTGTTGTTACCAATAGTTCTTACCTTGATGAGATTTCGAAGAAAACTGCTAGGAAGATCCCTATCTCTTATATGGATCACGAACGGAACGTCCTCCCTAGACGAGTACGAGCCGGGAATCGGAGGACAGGTACATGTGAACCCGTTGTCGATGATCTCCGATGGACATCCTCTGTAGTCGATGACGTTGTCTATGATGTTGCATAGATCGACACGGCTTGATATCAGAATCGTAAAAGGAAGACAGAAAATATGACATGTACAAGATGATAGGTGAGAAGGCACATGCATGCGGAGAAACCTGAGGGGTAAAGGGGCGATTACCTGGCTTTGATTCTCCCGAAGAGGAAAAATGTTTTCTTTACAGATTTGGGCACTTTCTCTGTTCGGGAAGGGTATTGAAAAAAGCTATATTATAGTATAATTTTATACAGTGTATTTATTTATTGTTTCAGTGTTCACAACATCAGACATGACACTCAGAAAACGAGAAGAATGTTCAAGGTATGCAACAGATGTAAGGAAGAAATACTGATTATAAACATAATTCTGAATTGTATTTGGTTAGAATGACTTGCTTTTATTGAATTACATAATTAAGTTGTGTTCTGGAATGATTATGAAATCTCTATTCACATAAAGAAAATCAGTAGAGATGGATGGCAGTCATAATCTTTCTACCTGTAAAGAAACATTCGGGGTGTGTCGACGGCCCACAAAAAATGAAAATCCATATTTTTTCGAACCTTTAATTTGCCTTGTTGGCAGCTTTGGCTACCCCCCCCCCCCCCCCCCATTGAAGATGGTCGAGTGACGCCCCCTCGGGTTTATGGTTTCATGTTATGTAATTCTAGGTCTCTCTGTCTCTCACCATAAATTTCCGTCAGGGCAATAAGGCGTTATGTCAAACCATGTATGACCAAACCACCCGAAATCGAAGCGACGAGCCACAGTGATCTCAGCCGTGATCGTCTGAGAGATGTCACGAACGATCTCGAGGTCGAGAGCCACTTCTATGGTGCCGGGGACGATGACCGGGTGAGGTGTGACATTGAAGTGATTGAATCGAACAGTCGTATTCACGTCTGAGAAAATATCAAGATAAGAGAAGACAAATCAGCTACCATTCGGTGGGCAGTAGCCTGCAGTACGACCGTATGCATGCTCCGACGACAGGTTTTCTGCAGCCAAACCCCAAACGAATTATCTTCAAGGCAGCTTGGGGAACCCCCAGGAACCAAAATTTAATATAACCACTGATATGTATGAAAAGAACCTGGAAATCTCATTGGCTGAGATTTGTGAAGCCGCCCGACCGTCACATGACCACTCTGAAGTACTATTCTACGAACTTAAAATGCTGGAATTTTCAGCTCTTAACTGCATCGTCAAATAGAAGGCTTTTGACCAAGATTTCGCCCATAATCATGATTAAGATGAATACGTCTAATTTTCATACAAAGTCATTGAGGTTTTGAGATATCCAGATTCTTTTTCATACAGATCAGTGAAATGTCACCCTAAACCTCAACCTAAACCTAAGAGTAAAACCTTATTGCAGCCCTGATCCTAAAAATTTTGAACACTTGAAGAAATTAAACCCGTGGAGCAATGAACTCTTGCAGCCTATTTGTCCTTTGAGGAAAAGCTTACATTTTGTGAAACACTTGTCTTATGCTGTATTCAAATTTCTTTTAAAAGCAGTCTCGCATGCATGGTCAAAGTTTAAAAGTGTAAATTTTGTTTTAAGAGGGTAAGAATAATATGCATACCGGGTAGAGCACATACAAAAAAGGTCCTTACAGTCACATTTTTCTGGCATATGATTATCTGAATGCGAAGAACTTATGATCACCAAGGCCGTATGCAAAATTTTTTTCCGGGGGGGGGGGGGGAGGGCAAGGATACGATTTTTTTTCGAAGAAACATGCAAGAGCCTTTTGCATATTTGAAATTGAAATTGTAAGAATCTTGTGCACACTTTGGGGTGATTTTAGGACAAATTTCAGTAAAAAAAATTAAGGCTTAAATATTTCGGGGGGTGGTGGTGGGGGACTGCCATCTCCCCCTCCCTCCCCCTCCCGCTGCGTACGGCCATGATGATCACTGCCATGATGGCAGTTTATGACCCAGATGGATCTTGAGTTCTGATTGAGAAAACTGTAGTACAAGAGCAACGGCCTTAATTAAGTCACTTTAACTTGTTTACGATGCAGGCAATAAAATAATCACTTAAAACAGAAAAAAGGGTCAACGAACCTATCCTTAGTGACAAGCATGAATGTGCTTTCTGATATTTTAAGGCTGTACTAAGTAATGGATCCCCTTCCCCTTTTAGAGTCATATTATTGATCACTTTCTTTGTTCATACATTTGTTTGTTTGTTTTTATCTACATATTTATTTATCTATTTGTTTGTTTATTCAGTCAGGTTTTATTTTTGATTTGTGACTGGCAGCCAATGGCTGAATTCCTCAAAATTTACATCTAAGATATACAAAGATACATTCAACATAACTGCTACAACAACATACTAAAATGATCTGTATCATCTGTAAAATGATGTATATTCCATGCAAATTCAGCTTTCGAGCTGCAATATGGTTTTCAAATAAATATCTTTTCAATCAATGAAGAAGAAGAAGAAGAAGAGGAAGAAGAAGAAGAAGAAGAAGAAGAAGAAGAAGAAGAAGAAGAAGAAGAAGAAGAAGAAAAAGAAGAAGAAGGAGGAGAAGAAGAAGAAGAAGAAGAAGAAGAAGAAGAAGAAGAAGAAGAAGAAGAAGAAGAAAAAGGAGTGTAATGTATGAAATGAAAATAATGACTTGGGTCATAAACCCAAAGCTTCTACAGATATAAAATCATTGTCAGAGGATTTTCGAAAATTGACCTAAATTAGGCTCTTTTTCTACCCTAATAAGAAGCCGAGAAGAAGAAGAAGAATAAAATGTATGAAATTAAATAATGCACTGGGTTAACCCAAAGCTTCCACAAAATTTATTGTGAGAAGATTTTGGAAAATTGACCTCTTTTTCTACCCTGATTTCTTTTTGTAATTGTGTGTCTGCCTCTCTTAGATCCCCACATTCTCTCTCTCTCTACTTTTCCTTGCTCTTCTTTCTCTCTCTTTCTTTATTCTTTCTCTGTCTCCTTATTTATGACTCTTTTCTACTTTGATTCCTCCTCTCATTCTTCCTTCCTTCCTTCTTTCCTTTTCGTTATATCTTCTCTCTCTCTCTTTCCCTATCGATCAATCTGCTTATCTCCCTTGCCCCTCTTTCTCTCTCTCTCTTTTATGATTTCTTTCTCTATCTCCTTCCCTCTGCCTCTATTTTCCTACTTTGATTCCTGCTCTCATTCTTCCTTCCTTCCTTTCTTAGTTTTCGTTATATCTTTTATCTTTCTCTTTCTCTTTCTCTCTCTCTCTCTCTTTCTGTCTCTATCGATCAATCTGCTTATCTGCCCTTGCCCCTCTTTCTCTCTCTCTCTTTTATGATTTCTTTCTCTATCTGCTTCCCTCTGCCTCTTTTTTCCTACTTTGATTCCTGCTCTCATTCTTCCTTCCTTCCTTTCTTAGTTTTCGTTATATCTTTTATCTTTCTCTTTCTCTCTCTCTCTCTCTCTCTCCCTATTTTTATGTTCATGCACATGCAGAAGAAAGAAAGAAAGAAAGCTGAAACCTAATTTTACATACTTCATAATGATTATTACCCCCAGCTAGATGTGTAAATCATGCTGCGAGCGAGAGTTAGGAATTTGTAAGGAACTGCCGTGTGGACCGCCCCAAGAAAAGCTCGCTACGCTACACGATATAAACCTCAACCCCTTCCCCCCTCCCCCATTTTTGAAAACTTTATCATGTTCTGAAAGTATTGCGTGGTATTGGGTCCGTGCCAAAAATGAGTCATTGCATTAGAGAAGGAAAAGTGCACTTGGTTTTTCCGGGATCGAAGTACAATGTCATATTTAGCATATTTAGGAACAAGCTAGCACACCGTTAATGTGATATTCTTCGCACCAATCCCACAAAACCGGGCAATACATTGACTAAGTTGTCGTCTGAATGCTTTCCTGTCCAAATAGCCCAACACAATTTTAAGTGTAGAAAGCTGAAACTCAGAGCACACTGAGACTCGGATTCAAACAGTATACTTCTGAAAGGTATTTAGTTATGAAATTATATCTGAGTGATTGATTGCAAGTTGTGAGGCAGGAAACTAGGAGGTTTTTTTAAAATTATGTTCCTGATGCATAAAGCATATTCTTGAAGTAAACAGTGAATTTTGGATATAATTGTGAATGCAAAATTTCAATTTCACGGAAGCAAGTTAGTCGCTAAACTCTCCTTTGCCACAAGCCGGAAGTACATTATTCGTAGCTTTGTTAGGAGTCATTATACGATTTAAACAAAAATAAAAAACAAAAAAACTTTTTTGATGGGGCCACCAGTATTTGCCCCCCCCCCCAAAAAAAAAAGGAGGGAGAAGGCGAGAACGGTTCCCACACGAAAGACTGAACAATTGGCCTCATGGACATTAACCACTTTTAACTTGAACCAAAATACGATAGTAACCGTGTAAAGACTCTAGTTCCCGAGACCAACTTTGGTCACTGTACATTTGTCTCATTGTCTCATCTCAATTTTTAACAGCAAGGCTAGTATGGCTTCTGTTCCTGCAAAGAGTCTGGAATGTGTGATCTGCCAGGAACTCTACGATGAACCTAAACAACTCTCCTGCACACACACCTTTTGTCAAAAATGCTTGGGTGATCTCCTTGATTTCAACATCAAAGAAAATCAACTTACCTGTCCTGTTTGCCGTCAGACGACGCCAGTGGAAGATGGCGATGTATCTAAACTTCAAACAAACTTTCCTATCAAATCTCTCATAGAAGATGTGAAGTCCTCTGAGCAAATGTGTACCGTCTGTGACCAAGGAGAAAGATCCAAAGCAGTTGCTTACTGTCAAACGTGTGGGGTATACATGTGCATTTCTTGCCTGGATGCTCATGGAAAGTTTAAATTGAACAAGAAGCATGAAGTTGTTGACAGCAAAGACATTAAAAGTGGGATGGTGAAACCGAAGCCGCTGTGTAAGAAACATCCTCGGGAAGAGATGGAATGGGTATGCTCAACCTGCAAGGTTACCATCTGTTTCAGGTGTCGGATGCTCCACCACAATGGGCCCAACCATGAGGTTGAAGAGGTAGCAGAGATCCAGAAAGCATTGAAAGATGAAGCCAAGACTCTCCAGAAGGAAGCTGAAGATACTGTACAGGCTATCAAAAACCACATCACAGTGACAAGGGAAGAAAATGTCAAGTCCTGTACCATGCTGGACGAAAAGGTAGGTGATGTTATCACAGCATTTGAGGATTCTCTGGAGAACCTTACAAAACAAAAGGACGAGCTTATCAAGAAACTGCATAAGTGCAAAGAGGAAATTGCAGGAAGCTTACAGGACATAGAAGAATGTGACCTGAAACTGCTCAATGGTATCAATTCTGCCAGCAATTTAATCGCCAAGGGAGCTGCAGGATTCTTGGAAGGAGAGTCTTTGGTTGTGCATCAGAGACTATGTACCGAGTTGAGAGAGCTGATGAACAAAGCTGACTGCGATGATAAGATACCAAGAGACATCACTGAACAAGCTGAAAGCATCAAGTTCACCAGATCTCAAAGTCAACAAGACCTCATATTGGGAAAACTCATCCTTCCAGGAATGGATAGTGAGGCTGCTTCAGCAAACCTTCCTAGAACCCTTGAGCCAACTCATGGTGACGAACCGTGGAACTTGAAGAAGATACATTCACTATCCACGTTAGGTAGTGGGGTGTCTGATATGGCACCAACACCAGACGGCAGAATGGCTGTGTGTTACAATGGACGAGGTGTAGATCTCTTTACCGTTAATGGGCTACAAGATACAGTCTTTAAGACTGAGGGAATAAAGCAAATAAGTTTTTTGTCAGATGGTAGATGCTCAGTCATTGGCACTGATGGAAAGTTTTCTATGTACTCAGCGAAGTTTGAGAAAGTCCCTAGCCCAGAAGTATGTAAAGCAAACTACGTCAGTGTATCATCCAAGGTCAATGAAATATTACTTTGCAGTTCTAATCCAGGAAGGACTATGTGGTCATTGTACACACCAGATAAGAGAGAATTTTCCCCAGATTTTTACAAAAATCCTTCATATTTTCGTCCACATTCTCTTCCAGTACGTCGTATGAATCATAGACCGTTTTATGTATTTACAAGTTATAATTATTTACTTTATAATAACAGTAATCAGTATCACATTAAAGTAGTCAACGACAAATTCCAAGAAATCAATGCAGTCCTAATAAAAGGTGATGTTCCAGCCTCAGCCGTCCTAGAGGATGACAGTATCTTAATTGGATGGGTGAAAGGAGGCAATGTCACAGTGGACCTTTATACCTATCATCTAAGATATGTTAGGACAGTGCTTCAAGATTTCAAAATCTATCGTGGCTTTTACTTCCTCATAGCAGCATTTTCGACTGGCGAGATCGCAATAAGTGACGATAAACAATTACATGTATTTCGTAAAGATTACAAAGTGTAATTGAAGAAAGGCGTCACATGCAGTATGCGCAATGAATACTCTTAAAGACAATGAACTAATTTTGATTTTAGTCAATTGTGCATCCAGACCTTGATGTCAAGAGGGAAAACATATCTCAGCTAATGATGATCCATGGCAAGTAAACCTTTCCTTATAGGCCCTTGTTTGACAAAGGTGTCATTTAAAGTGAGTTTCTATAAGTAAAAAGATCTTACAATTGAAATAGGAAGAAATTTGCTAAAAATTTGTAGCGTTTATTTCTACATTTTGATATCTATACCAGGAGGAATAAAATGCTCTGCTTGCTCCTCCTTCTACATAAAGTGTTTATAGTCACAGACTTGTGAAGTAAATTATTACATTAAAGGTATTATGACACTAAGCTGTAACTAAATGTTGTTGACGTATGGCCTTAGTAATTCTGAAGTGTACTCATAATCTTTATGGGTTTACCGTAATATATTGATGGTGCATTTTCATGTTTTAGACCTATTATTCATTTGGATATGGATTTGTCCAAATATGTTTACATTCTCTGTTCCTCTACATTAGTCATTGGGAGCATGCGCATTGCAAAATACTATCATTATAATGCAAATATTGGAAACACAACATAAATAACAACGTAAAAACAGGCAAAACACATTTTGCACATTTAGAATTATGTCTAGACTATTTATTTAAAAAAGGTCACTATGAATGGTTACAGATGTCACTTTACTTATTATTGTTGACTTAGAACGAGGACTCAACTCAACACAATGCAATATTTATCAGCTAAGCCATATTCTCACCATAATATACAAAACCTGTTAGTTCCCTTGCAATGCTTATAAGCCTGTTATCTTTGGTCAACATTACAAAACCAAAATAACTGTATGAATCTATTGCTTAAATAAGCATGATAAGAGCAAGAATATAAGGATATTATTTTGTTGTATTCTGAATTAATGCAAAAGTCGTGAAAATTATCATTTATATCTGGTCGGAAATAATATGTGTTTCATTATTATTTTCAGATAACACTGTACATTGTAAATAAATCATAATTCTGAGAAGCATGCATGTAAAAAATAATGTAAATCTGCTGTTGAGTGAGTAACGCATTAATGAATGAATGCAAAAGACGTAAAATTATCATTTTATCTCGTCGAAAGTATATTATGTGTTTAGTTCCTATTTTCAGATGTTAACAATGTACATTACAGAGATATAATTCTGAGGAGCGTGCATGTGAAAAAAATGAATGTAAATCTGCTGAATGAGTGATGCTAAAGCCGTAAAATTATAATTTTATCTCGTTGAAAGTAAATATTATGTGTTTCATTATTATCTTCAGATGTTTAACACTGTACATTGTAAATATATAATTCTGAGAAGCGTGCATATAAAAAATGAATGCAAATCTGCTGAATGAGTAATGCAAAAAGGGTACAATTATAATTTTATCTCGTTGAAAGTATGTGTTTCATTATCTTGAGATGTTTAACAATGTACATTGTAAATATATCATTCTGAGAAGCGTGCATGTACAAAAAATGATTTAAATATACTGTTGCGTAATACATTTTATCTCGTCGAAAGTATAATGTGTTTCATTATTATCTTCAGATGATAACAATGTACATTACAGAGATATAATTCTGAGAAGTGTGCATGTAAAAAATAATGTAAATCCGCTGTTGAGTAAGTAATGCAAAAGCCGTAGAATTATCATTATATCTAGTCGAAATTATCATTTTTAGATTTTAACACTGTACAATGTAATATATAATTCTGAGAAGGGTGCATGGTAGAAAAAAAATCAAATCTACTTTTGAGTGAGTATATATTACAGGAAATAGTACAGACACAACAGTAATTTCAATTTCTCTATTTTTTATGTATATCTGTACCTCTGTAAAAATATATTTCTTGTCATCTCCACCATGTCTACTGAAAATGAATGAGTTTTCCTACAATGTACATATGTATATATATATATATATATATATATATATATATATATATATATATATATATAGTTGTGACTGAAGAAGGAGGCGGCGGGACGTTGTTAGTATGTTCACTCTGCCTTTATTATGCCGAGCTTTCGACCCTGTGACAGGTCTTCCTCAGGGCTTGAGATACAAAACAAAAATTAACCAATTGCAAGCATGCAACAAAACAACGAAATGAACACAGCATTAGAACACAAATACAAACGTAAATAACAGAAAACGGTGTTAGCAATTGCACAGTCTTTTTAAGTTACAGTTAAATTAAAATCAAAGTGTTAGATCAAAGTGAAGAGACGAACGGAAAGTGTAAATCATATAACTCAAAGAGTATGATCATAACAATACTAACTAGTTACCTGAATTTTGGCAGTAGGGAGGAGTTGGGAATTGGTTAATTTTTGTTTTGTATCAAGCCCTGAGGAAGACCTGTCACAGGGTCGAAAGCTCGGCTTAATAAAGGCAAAGTGAACATACTAGCAACGTCCCGCCGCCTCCTTCTTCAGTCACAACTATAATTTTTACATACGATGCAGCACCCATCACGTACGTGGCCGAAGCACTTTCACATTATATATATATATATATATATATATATATATAATGTATATGTATATAAGAGCATGGCTAAGAGTTAAACATGAATATATTTCCTAAAACTTTTCAGTAATGTATTTTCTTTAATGATAAGTGAGTTATAATTCAAAACCTGAACTTCCTGTTGATTGGATCACGTGTCAGGATCCGAATAGTAAGTTCGGAATTTGAATTATAACTCAGTAATTATTGAACTTAGACCGAATGAATAATAACTGTCATGATTTTATTTTCTTACATGTTAGCCCAACGTACATGATAAGCTTTATTAATGGGCCAAGTGTAATGTATATCGCACTTTTGACTATTCTCCATGATATAATGATTCATGAGGTAATAACGAGGTCACTTATTCGCTGTTTTGGTCATTGGCTTGCAGCTCTATCTTAGCCCAAACAAAGCTTTGCAGCCTTTAATAGGAGATACACCCATACAGAGATGTACATCACTATATGGACACATCCGACGATGGTTTGTCATCATTCACTTATTTGAGCTTCTTGTGGGCGATGTATAAGCCCAAATTCGGCCTCGAAGCAGCCCATTCTTTCTCCATCACCATCATAGATTGAAAATCGGAGCTTGTATGAACCCTGTAGTTTGAAATAATAAGAATAAAAATAACATAATTTGTTTGTCAAAGCTAGTAAGCTCATGCATAAAGAATACGTGTGTCATATTGTCATAATGTTGTACATTCTTTATTTTCCATTTTTGATAAAGGCTTTTCAACTGTTCATTCGTGATTTTTGTTTTGGATCTGTTACTGGTGCCGTAGAGGTGCCGTAGAAGTGCCGTAGCTATAGCCGAGTGGTTGAAGGCGCTTGACTGGAGATGTGAGGATTGGTGGTTCGATCCCCCGCACGGCACTTATGCCCTTGAGCAAGGCATGAAGTCACAGAAACTCCCCACTTCCGGGAGAGGCCGTAATCCTCCAAAGTAGACTTAGAACATGGCAATTCGTAAACGCCGAGGATCCCAACACTGAAAGAGACTGTACAAAGTGAATGGCAACGACTTGGCTATTGGTCCCAATAGGTCCCCATTGAAACCAGTTGTCAGAATTGTTCCCCACTGAAACCAATTGGTTCCAATTGTTCTAATTGAACCAACTGACAATTGGTCCCAATTGAAACCAACTGTCCCACTAAAATCCCATTGGACCAATTGGGACCGATGGCTGGTAGGAATAAGACGTCAACCGAAATCTAATTGTGACCAATTTAAACCTATTAAGACCCATTGCTACCAAATGAAACCAATTGAACACCAATTGAAATTCAATGGATGTTCAGTTGGTTTCGATTGGTTTTTTTCATCTCGGGTGGCTTATCTTTATACGCAAATATATGAAAGAAATTTCTTGCCTGTACCCGAGGCAAGAACATCCGCTGTTATGATGTCTGTTCTATATGAGTTTTTAAGGGTACGTCAGAGACGGACAAGTCGTTGCCATTCACTTTGTACAGTCTCGCTCAGCGGCGGGATCCTCGGTGATTACTCAATGCCGCGTTCTACTTTCGGGGATTACGGCCTCTCCCGGGTAGTGGCCGTAGTGGGGAGTTTCACTGAGACTGATGTGTCAATTAAAATTAACCCGCATGCTACTGAATTCTTCAATGTACATAATGGTATTAAGACCATCACCCAGTTCCCCTACCCAGGGGGTCAGTGTTGATACTGACACCAACTGCCACCAACGTGTGCAGGTGTGTTCAGTGTGTTGTGTGTGCATGTGTTTGTTTCGGTAATGTGATTATATTGCTGTAGAGGTTTGAAAGGCGCTTGACTGGAGACTCGAGAATCGGGGGTTCGGTACCTGGCACGGCGGCACGGCACTTACGCCCCTTGAGGAAGGCATTTTGTCTACATTGCTCTTTTATCTTACATCAAATAAATTGACGTGCCATAGACACATTGATACCAACGTGTGGATGTGCTTTGTTTTGCTTTAAAAGAGTTATTGGCCTGATATCTGTCCCTTTGGTGTGACCAGGTTGTTGTTACCAATAGTTCTTACCTTGATGAGATTTCGAAGAAAACTGCTAGGAAGATCCCTATCTCTTATATGGATCACGAACGGAACGTCCTCCCTAGACGAGTACGAGCCGGGGATCGGAGGACAGGTACATGTGAACCCGTTGTCGATGATCTCCGATGGACATCCTCTGTAGTCGATGACGTTGTCTATGATGTTGCACAGATCGACACGGCTTGATATCAGAATCGTGAAAGGAAGACAGAAAATATGACATGTACAAGATGATAGGTGAGAAGGCACATGCATGCGGAGAAACCTGAGGGGTGCAGGGGCGATTACCTGGCTTTGATTCTCCCGAAGGGGAAAAATGTTTTCTTTACAGATTTGGGCACTTTCTCTGTTCGGGAAGGGTATTGAAAAAAGCTATATTATAGTATTATTTAATACAGTGTATTTATTTATTGTTCCAGTGTTCACAACATCAGGCATGACACTCAGAAAACGAGAAGAATGAAACATGTTCAAGGTATACAACGGATGTAAGGAAGAAATACTGATTACAAACATGATTCTGAATTGCATTTGGTTATAATGACTTGCTTTTATTGAATTACATAATTAAGTTGTGTTCTGGAATAATTATGAAATCTCTATTCACATAAAGAAAAACAGTAGAGATGGATGGCAGTCATAATCTTTCTACCTGTAAAGAAACTTTCGGGGTGTGTCGACGGCCCACAAAAAATGAAAATCCATATTTTTTCGAACCTTTAATTTGCCTTGTCGGCAGCTTTGGCTACCCCCCCCCCCCCATTGAAGATGGTCGAGTGACGCCCCCTCGGGTTTATGGTTCATGTTATGTAATTCTAGGTCTCTCTGTCTCTCACCATAAATTTCCGTCAGGGCAATAAGGCGTTATGTCAAACCATGTATGACCGAACCACCCGAAATCGAAGCGACGAGCCACCGTGATCTCAGCCGTGATCGTCTGAGAGATTTCACGAACGATCTCGAGGTCGAGAGCCACTTCTATGGTGCCGGGGACGATGACCGGGTGAGGTGTGACATTGAAGTGATTGAATCGAACAGTCGCATTCACGTCTGAGAAAATATCAAGATAAGAGAAGACAAATCAGCTACCATTCGGTGGGCAGTAGCCTGCAGTACGACCGTATGCATGCTCCGACGACAGGTGTTCTGCAGCCAAACCCCAAACGAATTATCTTCAAGGCAGCTTAGGGAACCCCCGGGAACCAAAATTTAATATAACCACTGATATGTAAGAAAATAATCTGGAAATCTCATTGGCTGAGATTTGTGAAGCCGCCCGACCGTCACATGACCACTCTGAAGTACTATTCTACGAACTTAAAATGCTGGAATTTTCAGCTCTTAACTGCATAAATCGTCAAATAGAAGGCTTTTGACCAAGATTTCGCCCATAATCATGATTGAAATGAATACGTCTAATTTTCATACAAAGTCATTGAGGTTTTGAAATATCCAGATTCTTTTTCATACAGATCAGTGAAATGTCACCCTAAACCTCAACCTAAACCTAAGAGTAAAACCTTATTGCAGCCCTGATCCTAAAAATTTTGAACACTTGAAGAAATTAAACCCGTGGAGCAATGAACTCTTGCAGCCTATTTGTCCTTTGAGGAAAAGCTTACATTTTTGTGAAACACTTGTCTTATCCTACATTCAAATTTCTTTTAAAAGCAGTCTTGCATGCATGGTCAAAGTTTAAAAGTGTAAATTTTGTATTAAAAGGGTAAGAATAATATGTATACCGGGTAGAGCACATACAAAAAGGTCCTTATAGTCACATTTTTCTGGCATATGATTATCTGAATACGAAGAACTTATGATCACCAAGGCCGTAAGCAGAAATTTTTTTCTGGGGGGGGGGGGGAGGGAGGGCAAGGATACGATTTTTTTTTCGAAGAAACATGCAAGAGCCTTTTGCATATTTGAAATAGAAATTTTAGGAATCTTGTGCACACTTTGGGGTGATTTTAGGAAAAATTTCAGTAAAAAATTAAGGCTTTAACATTTCGGGGGTTGTGGTGGGGGACTGCCATCTCCCCCTCCCGCCCCCTCCCGCTGCATGTGGCCATGATGATCACTGCCATGATGGCAGTTTATGACCCAGATGGATCTTGAGTTCTGATTGAAAAAACTGTAGTACAAGAGCAACGGCCTTAATTAAGTCAATTTAACTTGTTTACGTTGCAGGTAATAAAATGATTGCTTAAAATAGAAAAAAAGGGTCAACGAACCTATCCTTAGTGATAACCATGAATGTGCTTTCTGATATTCTAAGGCTGTACTAAGAAATGGATCCCCTTTCCCTTTTACAGTCATATCATTGATCACTTTATTTATACATTTGTTTATTTGTTTGTTTATTTACATATTCATTTATTTTTTTGTTTATTCAGTCAGTTTTTATTTTTGATTTGTGACTGGCAGCCAATGGCTGAATTCCTCACAATGTACATTTAAGATATACAAAGATACATCCAACATAACTGCTACAACAACATACTAAAATGATCTAATGAATAATCACAAATAAACAGAAAATATCTGGAAAAATACACGGAGAGAAATCATCATATTGATTATCCCAACATGACATTAATGATGTTAAGTAAATTGTGATAGCGATACAACAGGCAAAGCAATCTAACGTATCAATAGGATGATACACTTTGGTTTCACAAAAGGGGGCAGTAGGCGGTGGTGCCCCCCCCCCCCCCACCATGCCTACCCTCCCTCCTCCCTGGAATGCGCCAGTGTATTCTTGGACGGTCAGACTAGCTGGATTATCTTCGCACAATAAATCTTGATAAGGAGTCAGTATTTTAGTTCCAGCTTCGTGGAAAGAAGAACTCCAGCGTGACTCGGTTTAAGACTGAAATCAGGTAAGGAATTTTCGAAATGATTTTGAAAAATGTGATTTGTACCGACAAAGATTTGGATTTTGTTTTCACGTATTTTTTTTTCACTTAATGAACCCTATATTGTTTGTTTGTTTGTTTTTATGTCCGTTCAAAGCAACATCACATACATACATATTGGATATAAACGGTGGATAGCCCAGGTAGGTTGGTTGGGTTGATTTGGGGGGTTTAGCATGTTTAGAAACGCTTATCATTCATTTTATTACTAAATTAGACTATTTGCGCCCATTTCAGTCGTATTAACAAAATACCACTGTTCTTCTATGGGGTCCGGGTGAAAAAACTGTTGCATACGAATTCTGATGATTACACAGCCATCTGGAAATTGCGCTTGAAGAATACATACATTGTAAGAAACAAAACAAAACATTGCATTGAAAATATATGGTATGATTTTAAGTTCTAAACAACAATTAGCGACATCTATACTTCATATTCGATGCATGTTGCAAGGGACAATTTGATCTTTTTGTCATTGATCTGTTTACATCAAGTCCAAATCTATTTTGGGGTGTCCTGAAATCCGTCTCGGACCACTTCAGAAGGTGGCCCGATATACATGTATACTGAAAAGTAAACTTAAAAGTAGCCTACACACTAAGAAATAATTGCACCTAAATGCAACACTGGCTGCACCTTTTTGGGTGCAATCTTGCACCCCGGACGAAAAAAGGTGCAAAAATGCACCTTTTTGTTCTTGTTTGCAACCTGAAATGCCCGTTTGCACCCTAAAAGGTGCAACTTTGCACCTTTAAGGTTGCAGAGATTTTTGCGTACAAAAAGGTGCGAATTTGCACCTTTTCTAAAAGGGTGCAAAATGCCCCTAATTGCACCTTTAAAGGTGTAAAACCTTGTAAAAGGTGCAAATTTGCACCCTACAAGGTGCTCCCAGTGTTGCATTTGAAAGGTGCAAGATTGCACCTTTTTTTCTTAGTGTGTAGGTTCAAGCGTTTATGTTTTAGGTGTTGGAGATTTAAATGGGTTGGTTGCACATAAATCTATCAAACTTCACTGATATAATCACATCGATATTCTGTTCTTCTTTCATATTTGAACATGAACATGAACACTATATACATAATTATAAATCGACATTTCCTACAAATTTATAAATAAAAAGAAATTAAACAGAATCAAAGCAGAACATAAAATAGTATTTGCAGCTGTTAATTGAGGAGATCGTTTTCACCTGTTTAACAAAAGTTTAAATCTATATATTCCTTTCCCCTTTTTTCCTTCAAGATTGAATATATGAACAAAACAAAAAAGTGCAACATGAACGATTGTCAATGAAAAGAAGAATAAATCTTCCTTACCGCCACAATCTTCAGCTGTGAAGTGATTGATGACATAGTTGAAATCAAACAGTGTGAAAGCCTCGGCTGACCCGCAGAGTATTCCCAGAGAAAACACGAGGAAATACGCAGACAACATTGTTGCTGTCTTGGGAAAGAAAATAACAAAATTTCAGAATTTTATCATGGAATTTATAGAACTCGATTTTTTTCCTCCCATGCACCCCTTTCGTCTAATTAAGATATACAAATATATATGTAGCAATGGAAATGCACACCTGAAAAACCACCTGAGGTCGGGAAACTTGAGGTCGAGACACCTCAAGTCGAGAACGGGACTTAGAAAATTTTTAAAGCAAAATAGAGCCCGTACTATACTGTATACGTGTGCGGGCACGGACTATCGTACTTCATGGTAACCTCAATGTCGACAACGGGACTTAGAAAGTTTTGAGCAAAATAATATGCAGGCTAGGCCGGTATACCAGGGACCCATACCTACAGTACGGACTCTATTTTGCTCGAAATATTTCGTTGAATCATACCGCTTCACATGTTATCACTTATCCCGATTGTTTTACAACTTTTATTTATTTTTCTGTGCGTTTATCATGATTATGTTGCTTCACTTATAATCATCTTGATTTTGTTCTGTTGTCTTTAGTTTTGTCAAGTTGTCATCATTGTTATTTGTTTTATATTGTTTTGTTTTATTTATATAGCAAAAACAATAAATATGAGGAAAGCCAAGTAGCCGAAAGCTTATCTACAATTTAGTGATCCTGCATCATCTTGTACCGTATACCTTTTTCTCACGCATACATAATGGTACAACCGGCCGGTACATACATTCCAACCTCTCCAGCTATATATATATATACATATATATATATATATATATATATATATATATATATATATATATATATATATATATATATATATATATATATATATATATATATATATATATATATATATATATATATATATACATATATACATATATATATATATATATATACATATATATATATATATATGTAGTTAAATGTTCAAAGGGTCAAGAAGGTCCGACGAGATGCAGGGTTAAAATATCAGAAATATCAGAAAAATATATGTATGTAGATATTTTTTTGCATTTCATTTGGGAAATCAGACTTCTAATTCCATTACACATTTCTTCCTGAAATTGATTAAGATGAACATCAATATTGAGTAAATAGCAACCTCATTTGAACATTGAACATTAAGGAAGATGGATTAAACTTTCCTGCAATAAGTCACAATTTTCCTTTTATTGTTTGTTGATATAATGTTGATTGTTGATATGATGTCTTTATGGATGCAAAACACAGGGTAAAGTAAATCCAACATGGTTTGAAAAGGAAGAAGAAAACAAAACAAAAACAAACTAACAAAAAATGTTGACAGAGTAATTGCATGAACGTCATATAGCTAGTGAGAAAATCAAACACTTTAAACTTGTACCAAATCCAACAGAAACTCAAGTATGGCTCGTGTCACATGACATTTATACAGCTATAGGCTGGCAATGATAATAAATAACCAACAATTTGCGAAGACAGGAAATATGACGCGCTTCCTGTTTGAACTATACATGTATTGCAACTCCAACAGAAATTAACATCGAAAAGGAAATTTCCTCGTTTGAGCAATCTAGACAATAATGATTAAAATTATTTCTTAAAGCATTTAGATTAATTTCTGTCTTGAACATAAATCTCCATGTACAATTCAACCATGCACAGAACATTTTAAAATGCTTAATATAATGTTTTTCCTTCAGGTTTTAACACTAACGAACAGTAACAAAAAGTAAAGGGATTATTTCATTGTCTTTCGCGAGAGAAAATTTCAAGCAAAATGCAGTTGAACTTTTCACAAATTACGATATATATTTCTAAAATTGAGGTAAAATGAACCATATCAAATATAACGTTTAATACTTTACCTCGTGTCAGTTGAGATCCTCTTATAATTCAATTATTAAAACAATTAAGCCGATCCAGATCACCTTTCGTACTCCTGATATATTATGTTCTGTCCAGTATCACCAGTCAGAAAATGAACCAAGAGGTCAGTGATTCGACCGCATGATAAGCAGAATGGGCTGGTAATATCTGGTTTGCGTTTATCCGGCGGAGAAGCTGCAGGGGCACGCCCACCCCCCACCATAAGGAAAGAAGAAGAAAAAAAAAAGAAAAGAAAAGAGATTAAGAAAAAAGTGAGAGGGTACAAGGAAGGTGCAACCAGGGTGATATGCCCCTTCCTACCCCCTTTCCAGCACCTACATGCAGCCAGTATGACCAGAGTGCCCCCCCCTCCATGATGTTCGACTCTGGTACCGCTCGATAGTGTGACCCACGCTATGCCATTCGTTTCCATTCTAAAATGAGTTATGACAAACTATTTGAGGCTTTGTTTCGTATAAATCATAGACGCCATGGTCTTTTTGGTTAATGCAAGAGGGCTGCATTGCCTTGATCTAAAGAAAAAGAAAAAAAAATAGGGGTAAAGGCTTGAGCGACATGATTATTCTATATACTTCTAATAATTGACACTTATTTACTCAATTTCATTAAAGGAAGTCAACGAGGTGCGTTAATATCATTGATTTAGGAACCACTTCTACATTTTGGGACGCAATTCATGTAGACTCTCAGTTATCTTACTTGTATATTCTGTTCATAACAGGATTTAAATAATATAATATTGGATATCTATATAGCGCACATACCTTATAAGGTGCTCAAGGCGTTCCCAATATTACCCCGGCTAAGCTAGGCTACCAATTTCGGCGCTCACAGCTTTCAAGGAATTCCTTCCTGCCGGTACCCATTTACACCTGGGTCGAGTGTGGCAAATGTAGATTAGTGTCTTGCCAAAGGACATTAGTGCTGCGGCAGGGATTCGAACCCCGTATCTTGTGGTTCAAAGCCCGGAGACTTATCCACTGGACCAACAGTGTGGTTCACAACCTATGGAGAACAGAGGTACCGTAGTGAATCGAGAATTAAGAATGCAATTTGCAATTCAATGTGTTTATTTCTAAATTCTTTTCTTTAGATCGATTTTATGCAACATCCGACCAATCGGGCATGCAGTACAAAGAGATTTTGTCTGTGTGTGTGTGTTCCTTCAAAGGCCAATCATTTTGAGGATAGTATTGCTTAGGGGGTATATAATAGTTATCTATTTATGTAATGCAGAGGCCCCTAAGGTCTTTTTGAGGTAGAGGTCCTGGAAGGAAACGAGATGTCCAAGATTTCTTTTTCTTGGGGTTAATTTCGTCCGGAGATGATGCGGAGGTATAGCTTTACGGGGTAGTTGTCCAGGCGATGTATCCAGGTATAACTGTCAAGGAGAGAGTTGTCCTACTAGGGAAAAAGACAAAAGGTCGAATGATTTTGTAGGATTGTAACGGCCATGATTATGTACGATTCTTTTAAAAGTATATTTGTCAAACTTTCACTGCGTTGCTATGGTGACTAAGGTTCTTCAAGGCATCGTAAAACTTTCACAAATCTGTATTTGCAGAGCTTTCTTCTAAAAGGCGCCTAATCCATTTTGGTAACTTGAGAGAAAAATGCATTTTATCTGTCTTGAGTTTTTACACGCGTTAAGGGAAGCTGGAAATTTCTAAGCACTACATTTCTAGACAGCTTTGCTTTATATTTTTATTCAGAGCAAATTATTACAACAGCTGAATATGACGTTACAAGCCCAACTTTGATAAAAACTGGATATAGCGCCTTTTGTAAGTAAGCTCTTCATATGTGTTTGCCTGGATTGGGACGTTCCCGTGTTTATTTAGATTGGCAGATGGAATAATATCCATACAGCAAACCAGCGTGGGTTTGGCTGTAAAAACATCACTTTCGTTTGGATGTCCATAATAATTATTGGTTACAAGGAAATACCTGAGGGAGTCTTCCCCGCCCTTCCCTTACCACCCCCCCCCCCCTACCCGCCAACAAATTGACTTAAGGTAGAGCTGGCCTGTATGCCCCTAACAGTCTGAGACTGAGAAAAAAAACACTATGCTCCGTCGGCAATCACTCCGCGATCATCATAGACGAGCTTTAACCATATTTTAGACAATGCTATAGGCCTATGCCATTACGGCGCACAATTAATCATCGACCCGCTCGCAATGCGGCGTATTTAAACTGATGCAATGGTTGCTGATTAAAAAAAACAAACAAACATTCATATAAATTGAGTAATTGTGGCACGTAAATGCTCACAAGAGTCATTTTCCTTTATATTTTACCATTGTGCCCCCCATACTGTGCATCGTAAGTCACTTTCCGGCTACTGAGATCATAGTATCGTACGATTTCCTTGGCTTTATTCCAAGAAACCGTCCGTAGCTTCGTTTGTTTGTTTGCATGATTTTTAGTTTATTTTCATTTTTTCCCCATATAATCCAAGCAGATATGACAGATGTAGGTCATATTGTGACCCCTACTGAAAACAAGCTTGGCCTTGACTGCTGAATATTTACAACGATTTATTATTCTGCATAAATTATCAAAGTGCTTGGCTGCAAAATACAGAAACCTCTCTCCCCAACCCTCTCTCCCCTTCTCCTCTCTCTCTCCCTCCCTCTCTCTCTCTCTCTCTCTCTCTCTCTCTCTCTCTCTCTCTCTCACTCTCCTATCAATATTCAGAACATGGCAATGATATTAGTATTGTTACCATTCTCAAGCAATTTAAAAAAAATCAAAATACTCCACTATTTGCTTCGTATTTCATATTACACCTAAAGTTAGAATGATTAATTACTTAATTACTCGAGATTACCTCCACAAGTATCATTTGCTAATGAATTCCATAGCAGACAATTTTAAATTAATCGAGAGGAAAGCAGAGTCATCCCTTACGGAAAGGTCCAATTAAAATCATTAGGGAGTCCCGTATCAGCCTCCGTCATAAAACTCAATTGTGAGCAACTCAAACCCTCATTTTCCTATCTTCTCGTCATCGGTTGCGTTCGACTTGAATCAATATTTCTGGAGAGTTTTGATTCAAGGATTTAATATATCAGGTAATGTACACCATCATAGATTTGGACAGTGTTTACATTGGTGACAGTCTGTTGATTACTTGAAGTGAATTTGTTGTTTATCATGATTACATTTTACAGAACTTTCACGGGTATTTTCCAGTATTAGGGGACTGACCATTTGGTTTTAGGGCCCTGCCGCGCGCCTGCATATTTGGGTTTGATGAGGGCTGGTCATGAATAGTCTTTATAGACCGGTTGATTATTTATGTCTTTGATGTGTTGAGTGGGTTGGTTGCATCAAAAATTCCCAGTCATTCAACACGGTCCATCCTGTTTCAAAATGTCTTTTTTTTCTGTGCAGGAGAATTTTTAAACAATATTCTTCAGTCAAGCTTCATAATACACTCTATTAATTTATTGGTTTTTTCCCCACAGTGTTCTTGATGACATATGATAACAGGGCTAGTTGAAACTATCTATGGGTAGATGAAGAATAAAATGATTCAAACTTTAATCTTAATTGAGCATTCTGTATGCGAAAAGGAGAGTGAGTGATTTGTAAATTATAGATTAGTAAATACTTCACTTCAATCGGAGGGCGTGAATTTGCTTGAGCTGTCGCCGTATCATTGGAATGGATTGACGTGCATATGTCTATCGAATATCTCCGTCAGTCTATGAACTTATCATGATGTTTTGATGATTAACTTTCCTCATATCAGAACTGAATGGGATTTAATAACATCACGATCATCGTAGAAAGGAGAGCCAAAACGCTGTTTTATATTTTTGTATCTTTGTGGCTAAGTACTGCTCTTTAGAGATTCATCGAAAATTTGCTGGCAGGCAACAACAACAAAAACAACAACAAAATGGTCATCAGCTTAATTTTTGTGGTTGACATACCCTATGATGTTCCCCACTCTTATTTTTTTGAGGGGGGGGGGGCGTGCCCCCTTGTCCCCCAAGATTGACGCCCATGTAGGCCTATTATGCAAGGCTCAGTGGACAAAAGCTAAACACAACAAAAAAAGTAACTCCCCCTAATTCAAAATAGCATAACTTTTTAACAAAGACGTTTTTAGGAAAATAATTTGGCAGGAGTGTTCCTACACTTATTGACTAACTTCTGTTTGAAAATGAGATTGATCTGTCAAGTCATGCATGAGTGAACAGACATCAAAGGCAAAAATGTCACTTTTCAAAAGTCACAAGAGTCATTTTGGGGGGTTTGTTCAAACAAGATTTTTCTGGCATTTCTGGCATAAGTGTTGTTGATGTTTTTCGAGGATGTGCCATGGTTGAGTGACAAAATTGCGAACGATGAAGCAAGAAATGCTGAAAATTTACTGTTTAATGCCGGAAAAACGAAAACCTGGTATTTTCACATAATGTGCTGACTCATGTTGGTCGATGCCAGTTTTTTCCACAAACTGGATGGATTTTGCAGATTCAGGAGGTCTGAACATCATTTTTCTAAAAAAAAACTGTGTTCACCCAACTGTGATAAACATGATAAGTGTCAGGGATAGGCATGACTGGATCAAATAATGGAAGAATTCAAATTCGCCACAAGTTTGTTTCACAGAGCCCCAAAATGACTCTTGTGACTTTTGAAAAGTGACATTTTTGCCTTTAATGTTTGCTCGCTCATGCATGAGTTGACGGATCAATCTCATTTTCACACAGAACTAAGTCAATAAGTGAAGAAACACTCCTGCCAAATTATTTTGCTCAAAACTTTTGAATTGGGGTGGGGGGAGTTACTTTTTTTGTTCAGATATCTAACTTTTTAGAAAGCGTGTGCTATATTAACAAAACAAAACAAAACAAAAAAACAAAAAACGTTTCAGCAATAATTTTATTGGTATCTTTCATTTGCAGGGACGTTATTCTTTCATCATGTGGTCTGCCTTGACAATAACTGTTTGGCTGTCTTTAGCCATGTTTGCGGGTTCTGCTCAGGGAATATTTAACACCAATCCTGTTAAAAGAACATTCACAGCAGTCGACTGCGGAGGTGAGTTATAGAAACTCTCGGTACAAGCAAGCCGGTGATGGAGCTATAGTGACATGGGGCAAGTTGCACCATCGAATCGAGAACAGGGGAATGGAGAAAAGGGGAACGGGGAAAGGGTGGAGGAGAAAGATAAGAAATTGGAGAAGGGGACGATACTAACAGCCTCTCCCAACGATATAGTTGCTTAATGGCAATCATACAATGAAAACACTTGGGTGTTAAGTCAACACCAACTGGTATTTGTATCGGACAACTCCAATATAATGGTGTTGTCCAATATAGATACCTGTTGGTGTTGATTTAACACTCATGTTTTTGCAGTGTACACTCAAATAAGTCCAATACCCCGTGCACACCACCCTCCGATATCAGTGCCCTATTTAAAGCCAACTTGTTACTATTACACCATAGATATCTTATATGTGTCTACTGTTAAAAAAAAAAAAAAATCTCCTCCTCTGTTCGCAGTCCCTGTTCAAATGACGCAAACCGTTGAAATCATTAATATTCATAGGTCAGAATGCGGCTATTCGTTTCAACCGAATATCCGTCACACCACAACCGATCGCTATGCCTGGTACGATACAGATCGCAGTCAATATCGAGATCGTTCGTAACATCTCTCATACGATGTCAGCAATGATCACGGTAGCTCGACGTGTTGACTTCGGTTTTCTTGGACACACATGGTTTGACATGACACCACCCTGTCTACCGGGCCAAGATTGGTGAGATGATTTCCTATGAATGCATGGTCTCATCACTCTCAGAACAGTCGGTTGAAATAATTAACATGATCAAATTCGATAAAATATCACCTATTGAAAGTTGAAAGTTGCATTTTTTTTATTCCTGAAAAGAGTGGAACAGTCGAAGCATTCAAAACATGAACAAATATGAATTTCAAGAAAAGGAGAGATAACAAGAAATCTTAGGGCTTGAAATGGAAATTCTTCCTGCATTCCAAAGTACATGCATAAATAATTCTTATGCATAAAAATTGAATTGAATTGAATTGAATAGCTTAAATTTTATTAACAACAATAGAAGGTTACGGTATAACATGAGTTACAATAGAAATATGAATGTAGAAGTTGGTAAAAGGACCGTACAGAATAGCTGATGAGGCGTAGGACCCTTTTTACAAAACAAGTACGTGGTGCATGTTATACATGAAAGTGTGAATAAAATATAGCTGCAAGACATATCATAAAACCTAAAATACAAAGGGAAACGGGAAAAAAGGATCCAATAATTAAAAGAAATACAACAAAGGTATATGATAGATATAGCAACTCAGTTATCATTATATAATTTAACAAGATTTGTTTTGAATTTCTCTTTAATGTTTACATCAATTTGCTGGCAACTGTATTACTATTAAAATTGTTCCGGATGCGAGGCCCCACATGTTTAAAAGAGTGGTTAGCAAATTTTGTACATAAAACATGGGGATTGTTTACATCAACTATTGGTACATAAAGGTTCTTATTTTAACCAACTTTATGATTTCAACCAACTGTTCTGAATTGCAGCCAAATAGGCTTACATGAATAACAAGGGTCGCTGGGGTGGTTACCTCCTCCATGTTATGCCAAAGATTTTGTTATATGATAAGCATGATAAGAGTTGACATCCTGATAGATATTCTTTTTTGGTTTGTTTGTTAATAATTATTGTCTGTTTATTATTTTTTGTTTTTGTTACTGGTATTATTAGTTTACTTGTCTACACATGTTGTCTTGATTGCCCAAGTTATCCTTCATTGTAGTAGATTAGCTACTATGAAAACACACATCCGCGTTTCATAAAACTTGTTATCAGTAACAACTGCCACATTTCTATGACAAATTTGCTCTCAGCCAATCAGATGTAAGGATTTTGAGTAGCTTATAACAGTTATTGTAACTTGTTATTGATAACAAGTTTTATAAAACGGGGCCCAGGAGGCCTAAATCATGAACTTCAATGGAAGTTCAGGATAAATAATGCACCTCAAAGAAAGAAAGAAAGAAAAGAAAGGAAGAAAAAAAGAAAGAAAGAATGCATGGAATATGCATGCATCTCATGAAAAAGAGACGCGAGGAGAAGTAAATATGGGAAATTTTGACTGAATTATTATCTCCTCATCATTAGCATTATACTCGTTTCTAGCTCATTCACGTAACTGATAATCCCCTTTCATATAGCCGAACCGACCTTTGTAACATCATCAACAATGTTGTCCAGAGAAAGGGATGCCCATCGGAGGTCATTGACAACGGATTCACATGCACGTGTCCTCCGATCACGGGTTCATACGTGACAAGGAGAGACCTTCCTTTCCTGGTCGAAATACGAGAGAGTGATCTACCTCATCAGGTGGTCCGAGATCTGATCAGGGTTAGTATATCATCATCTAAACTATTCTACAACACCCTCTTCCCCCCCCCCCCCCCCCAGAAAAGCAACAGCAACAACAACCAAGGTAACCAACACCCAACAACAACCACAACATCTAAACATCATCTAAACTATTCTACAACAACACCTTCAAAACTATTCACCATCATCTAAAATATTCTACATCACTCCCCAAAAGCAAAAACAAACAAATGAAACGAGTGCTTTGTATATATTTATGTATTTTGTTATCACTCTGGTTATCTATTTTTGTCATGAGTTTTGTTTTTTTTTCAATGATTTTGTTGCCTATTGGTTTTACTTTTGTTAACAGGGCCTCATGGAAGACCACCACTTTTGGTGATAATTAATCACCCTGTCTAAACATCAGTAATAAATAAATAAATAAATAAATAAATAAATAAATAAATAAATAAATAAATAAATAATAAATAGATAAATGAATAAATAAATAAATAAATAAATAAATAAATAAATAAATAATAAATAGATAAATGAATAAATAAATAAATAAATAATAAATAAATAAATGAATAAACAAACAAATAAATAAATAAATAGATAAATAAATAGATAAATAAATAAATAAATAAATAAATAAATAAATAGATAAATAAGGACAATATCCCCCTGATTTAAGGTATTCATCGATAGGTATAAACTTGTATTTCGTTCATTCTAGAATTATAAGAGTACGTAGTTGACTGGAAGTGTCCCAGGAGGGGTTGAGTTGTAGTTTCCTATTGAAGATTGAATGGGGTCACATTTCCCATTGGGTTATGAATGAAAATCCCCCTAAAGATAGCCTAATCATAAACAAATTTTAAATGCGTATTGTTATAAATAAAGAAGTATTACGGCAGATGGAAAGAGGGCTCTAATGGTGATTTTGGGTCATGGTATTCCATGATTAGGTGGTCGTTCGCACACATTTCAAACATTTTGTTATGATTAATCATTCATTACTATTTTCATGGAGAATATCTAATCAGGATCGTCTTTAGTTTGATATTTTCACTTCTTATTAATTCAAACTGCAGGGCACGTATAAGATGAGAGCTTCAATCTATGATGGGTCAGGTTCGAATGTGGGCTGTTTCGAGGCTGAGTTTGGGCTTGTAAATCGCCCAGTTCCGCTCTTCTAAACCACAGAGTGCATCATTTAACGGCGTACAATCATGTATAACCATGATAACCCACGGCAGTCATGGCAGTATTGAGCGACACCTTTGCAGTATCTGTTGGTCCAAAATGCTAGGAATATACATTATAAGAAAAAAAAAATCACAGAAAATTTTGAGTCCATTTATTTTTAACTAATCATTAGACTCTTTAAATTGACAAAGCAGTGCAAAATATGTAATTGCTATTATCATGTGCAATTGGCAATTTATGGTGAAATCCTGCAGTTTACAGTCAAATATTGGTTGCGTTATATACATTTTTCAAACTATGTAGGAGTAGAAAATGAAAATTAATAAATGCCAATTTGAGAAGGGAAAACTGATCAAATTAAGTTTTTTTAAAAGACAACTTTTCTGTTATGGGTTAAACAAACCTTTCGATCTATAGCAGAGCTATATGTATGTGCATCACGCCTCTCCATATACACTTTTTTGAGCGCAAGGGCAATTATGTGATGACTATGATCGGTAATCTTTCAGACAAAATCATCATGACAACAATAATTCAGCATTTGCAAGCCTCAATTAAATTCCATTGGACCATATGGGTAGGCACTTTTGAGGCGACTTTCACGTGAGGGGAAAAAATACTCATGTCTGAAAAGTTAAGACTAGAAATGAATCCAGGTGTAAAGGAATAAAGTGCACCCATTACCTCGTCAACTGCTCGTGGCGCAGTGAAAGCTCACTGTCAGAGCTCGATATATGGTTAGTCATGCTAGTCAAGGGTTCTAATCCCTGTGACGCGGACAATTTTTTGTCGTTATGAACTGATGACAATGGCGTTTATTCCGTTGACAAAATAGTTAAAGTATGATGGATATTCTTCAATCAGGTCGCTTATAGACGATCTTCGTTGTCACCCTCACTTCAGAGTCGCCTGAAAAGTGCCTACCGACGATATGAAGCAGAGTTATGAAGTGGTGTACAACCCCCTCTCCCGTCGTGGCAGTGAAAGGCATAAAATTCGTTATTTTCTTTGAAGTTGTTGGGCTGTCCTAAAAAGACCGCACTCGGATGATCCCCCTCCCCGTCCCCCTCCAAGTCCTGACGGGATTCCTCCCCTGTTAATCCCAAAGACCTACTGGATACGTCACTTTCATTGAAATAAAATTACAAACAAAAACAAAAACAAAAACAAAAGCAAAAACACCTTACAAGAAATACTGCTTGAGATTAGATCATCTTAACGATAATAAAAGCTCTGTATATAGATTTAAAAACACATACAAAAGATTAGGCAAAAATATTGTCTGGTTGTTTTTGTTGTTGAAATGGTTGTTTTTGTTTTGTTATT
>CM057171.1:1786729-1819729 GCA_029962745.1 Echinometra lucunter
GTTCTTCTTCATCTTGTTGAATCTTTCCACGGTCAACCATCTACTGTCTCTCTCTCTCTCTCTATCTCTCTCTGATAGCGTTGTCAATTACCCTTGTCATTTCCTCTGGCTAGACATGCTAAAATTCATCTTTGATTTATTTCATTTCTGATCCTGTAAACTAAACTAGTCTGCTTTGTAGAGACAAAAAGACAATAGGAAAGTCTAGCCCTTTAATTTACAACAAATAGTTTATCAGAGAGAGAGAGAGAGAGAGAGAGAGAGAGGAGAGAGAGAGAGAGAGGGGGTCGAATTAAGATAACAAGACAGATCTTGAGTGATGGAGAAAGAAAGAGAATAGTGATAGAAAGATTGGTCAAAATTGAAATAAGGAAAGAGAAGGAGATCGAAACAGGCGGGGAGAGATCGTAAGAGAAAAAAAGAGGAAATGTAGCCTATAGAAACTGAAATAGAAAGAAAGCAGGGTAACAGAGAGAGAGAGAGAGAGAGAGAGAAAGAGAGAGAGGGGGGGGGGTAGATTAAACGAAAACTATATGAATTGAAGGACATAACACTATATACGCAACCGAGAGCCGTATGCATTTCAAAATAAAGCTTTGATTTAGAATAATAGTTTTTAAATAGAATTGATGGGGAAAACACTATAATCTTATGGTTTCTAAATGGTTAAAGAAAATCGATGGGGAAAACACTATAATCTTATGGTTGAACAATTCGATTTTTTTTATATCAAAGTTTGGTTTGAAAAGTGCTTAAAATCTTATTTTTGCAGGATTTTTCCCATTACCCTTTGCTGTCTGTTTATAAGATTTTCTTTATTCCTGGTTTCACTTAAAATTTTAGCTTCATTGCAGGTATTTGTGCAGGTTTATGAAATATTGTAACTTTCCACTTAGAATGATGTACCTTCACGAGATGGCGCTATAAACTTTGTCCCAACATCATGCGTATTCTTCACTGAACGTGCAGTAACAAGACCAGTTTGTGTAGCGGAATTTCAAAAGAAAATGAACGTGAAATAGATGTTAGGGCTTACACAATTGAGCACCTTTAATTCTTTGTTTGCATCAATCCAAACAAAGAGCAGATATGGCGCTCGGGGACGGGGGGGGGGGGGGGGGGGGGGGGTGGGATGTGCAATGTAACTCCACTTTTTCAAGTTTTTTGTTATCTCTTTGTATATTTCTATTTGTACGCGCTACGGTACTTGTTTTTAGAGCTCCTAAATATTCTATATCTTTTTTTTTCTTTTACCCCAAAGTGCTCCTGTTGGTAGGGCTTTGCCCCTTTTCACCTGTGATGACTCTCTTTTTTATATTTTTTTTATTGTTATTTTTTCTTCTTCTGTTCATCACCATTTCGGACAGTCTTTTATCCTCCATGTACCATGCCGACAATATCTCATTGGCCTTCTAAAGTTTTTTTTATTGACTGTAAGCCTGTTATGAGAACAACATTTCCCGGCCGCCTTTCCTCAACTTTTTTTTTAAATTTCTTATTATTTCTTAGTCCGTTCCATGGGGTGTCAGTCCCGGTAGTCGTCAGTCTTGGGGACCATTGTGAACTTTCTATCTTTCCTCCAATATTTCTTTGTTTCGTCGGTCTAATGAGGTGTCGGTCTCGTGGACATTTTGAACATTGTGATCTCGTGTGATATCAATAAACTAGTAAGTACCCCCCCCCCCCCCCGGATTCATCCCTGTCAACTCGGCTTGATTCACTTCATCTCCGGATGTTGTCACTCTGTATTGACTTTGTGCATGCATGATCGTTCGAAATTTCGCGTAAAAAGGAGTCTTTTTTGAGCATGTTAGCGATTTTGAAAAAAGGGTTCTTTTCATGAGCTTGTACTCGAAAATGAAAAGTCGTGAATTGAATTTGAAAGGGGTGGTTTAGTAAAAGTGTACTTGGAATGCGAAAAATAGAGGTGTTTTTTAAAGGCCGATTTGTACCCGCTTTGTGCCAAATAGGAGTAAAATGGCTGAAATGTACTTGAAACACCGCGAAATAGGGTCAAATTCTGGGTTGCCGAACGATCATGGCTACACCTTTGAATATAGAGTGACAACACCGGGCTTCACCTCCGCCCTTTTACGATGCCGTCAGAAATGAATACCATAAATACAGTGGTCAATCCGTAGATAGGTGCTGCATGTAACGTACTCCCTCTACGGTATTTCTGGTTAACAGCAGAGTCAGTCCCACCGTCACACTGTAGACGGATCGATCCAAGCCCCCTAAGCTCCGCCATTACCTTTCGTCCATTAGAAGCCGAAATAAGCCCTTCTAAATAATTCATTAGCTGTCATGAATTATGCATTTTGTGAGATGCTCCCCTTCACACAGCGTACCCACATGACAAATAGTACGCGATGCGAAACAATGCAGACATCAGCGCGAGAGGAAAGGTCAAATCGCGTAATATATGTATTTATTGTAATTTTATTCACACATTGCGCGCTGCCCGCGCAAGGGATGTAGCAAATCAACTTCGACCATTCTGATGCGCCAGTCAACGCACTTAAACTGGTTATCGATCACAAAAAAGATAATAGTGCGGGGGGCGGAGCCTCCGATCTATCATTCTTCTTTCTTGTTTACGTGACTGGGTACCCAACATCTGTATTAAGCTATTATATCTTGTAGTCGATGATTTCTTTTTTTTAAACTGGTGGCCTCTACAATAGTTGGTTGGATCCTTCTTTAAAAAAACAAACATTTTCTCCATGAAGGTCTGAACCCTCAAATGAATTACATATCTGTTATAATTTCTTTCTAACTGTACTTCAGTCTTTGTGTACACATTTCATTCATTATCAAATCCAAACATCCATTTATTTCTTTATTTTTTGTCTGAACCCTCAAATGAATAACCTATCTGTTATAATTTCTTTCTAACTGTACTTCAGTCTTTGCGTCCACAGATATGATTTTAAAATTCACTTTCATTCATTATCAAATCCAAGCATCCATTCATTCATTTATTTATTTATTTATTTATTTATTTATTTATTTATTTATTTATTGTTCACTCTCTTTTGCAATACTCCTTTCACCGGCTAATCTGGGAGGTAGGAAGAGATTATGAAGGCACTCTGATTGTGGAGAGAAGGGGAAAGAGAGCTCCAAGAAGAGGGAATAGAGGGGGAAACTGATCTGATGATGATAATAATCAAGTAGAAGAGAAAGGGGAAAATATATAGAACTAAAGAAATAATGATCATAAATATTGCCCCATTTGCTGTACATTTTACTAATTCCATTTCTGCTCTCATACCCTTCAGTCTCAACTAGCTCATTCACAGATTTTACTATCAAAAATACTTCTTTTCAAGATATCCACTCTTTTTTACTCGGCACAGTTGTTCACTTTCTTTCTCTTGTAGCTTTGCTAGAGCAATTTAAATTTGACACATCACTTCTATCTTTTCACCTTCTCAAGCCGTCACACTTTCGGTTTACCTTCATGGCCGTACGCAAATAGGGGGCAGTCCCCCCCCCCCCCAAGAAAAATTCAACTCCCTTTTTTTTCTTACTTTTCCTTTTTTTTGGGGGGGGGGGGGGAATGCCCTAAATTACACCCAGATCATTCTATTTCAATCCTAAAAATGCAAAAGCTCCCACTTGGTCACTTTGTTCCCTTGCTTGCACATTTCCTAAAAATTGAACAAATTCTTGCCCCCCCAGGAAAAATTCCTGCATACGGCCTTATTTACCTTTAACAACCCTTCACATTGCACATGCAATCCCCCCCCCCCATAAGCATAATTTCTTAAGGAATGATATTTTTAGTACACAATATTTCTTAAAATGCTGTAAAAACAGGTTAATCTTCCAGTGTTCAATGCATGTAGGGGGTCTAAAATAAAGATAGGCCATTCAGTCATTTGCGGATAGTAAACTTTTAATTAGAATAATAATTTAATGATTTAACACATTTTAACTTCAAACATACAAAACTGAAGTTACCTCGATGTAATATTTGCAGGCATCTTGCCAATCTTCATAGAAGTCTAGGGGTTAATGAATTCCTACATTCTTTGATTTAGATTCCTATAAAGCAAATATAAAGTAAAAGCCTTTCTTCTCAATTCTAAATTTGAGATTGCAGTTGACATTGTGTCCATTTAATTATGTACACATATAACTCATGCAAGATGAGTTGACTTTAATCATTTAAAAAAAAAAAAGAAATCCCCAAATATTTACTCTGTAGCTTTCATTTAATGTGATATTCAATGGGACATTTAGTGATAAATTATATCTTAAAATCATCTCTTTGAAAAAATCTTTGCTACTATCTGAAGAAAGCATTATCAGGGAGTAGATGTCATCTGCAGTCACCATCAAGGCTGTAGTCTAGGTGACAGGAAGGATGAGCCAAAGTCATAATCCAGAACTCTGTGGAGAAAAAAACCCACAAACATAATAAATATATATCAGATGCATTTAATAAGGATTAGTCACACAACATTTAGATACCTGCAAGGACTAAAATGCACAAGGTAGGAGTGTGCAAGTGAAGAAATCCAGCTACAAATATTTTATCCTACAGACATTTTAGAATTTCATGTTTCTGATAGCCCAACTGGAGCATACATGATGCAGACAAGATATAAAATGAAAAATACTTCTGAAGTAAACTAATGCTCATACGGTAATTTAGTAATACTTGGTAATGAAAGGGACTTCGAGTCACAAACAACATTGGACGGGTCAGATTATGCACTGCATGATGTAATGTTACTGAAATCTAGTAAATGTAGGTCTAAATACATTTATTTTGTAGACCACACTATGAAATCAATTAAAGTACTTTGGTAAACTAGAAAATCTCATCTATGACAGTAAATCACATCTAAGACTGCTTACACCTAATGTGGTCAATGATGGTTAAGGGGATTGGTTACTTATAGCAGCAAACTTACTCTCAAATGTTCAAGTCATACATCTCGTAAGTTCCTCTCAGGATTTGTCAATTCCAGTCTGCATCAATCATCTGCTATGGCATCATGCTACATCAAAAGGAAAATTTAAAAATATGACTGAATAGGGTCTCTACATAAGCTAAATTACCTACTGCATAATTATGTTTAAATGAGATAACCTTCATACACATGAATGCTTTGAAATTGGGGAGCACTGATACAAATTGACATTAATCTACACGATAGCGAAAGACACATGGGAGCTTAAATCTAGATAAAAATTTGCATTCATAACTAAAATTAACAACTGAAATTTTTCAGTTTCAATTCAGAACCCATACAATGAAAAATTAGTGTGCCAACCTGTTTACACACTATCTACATTTGGCCATAAATGTTGTCTACTGATGTGCATTAGGTGTCTCTCTCCTGTACAAAGGATTTCTGTGAAGTCTCCCCTATGTCAAGTTTTGTCAACACAGACAAATTTTGTTATAGAGGAACATGGGAGAAGGAAAATATTTACATGTGCAATGAAACATACTTTACAATATATAATTAGAGGTATGAATTTGTGTTACGAGTCTCCTGGAAAAGTTAGCTGTTAGTTGTTACCTGTCATTTTACAGGACTTTCTGCTTCATCCTGGACTTGTAGTGACATGTAGTGAACATGTTGTGACATTCATCAGTAGAATTCTTCCAGCCTTCCAATATCTAACTGTGTGAACAAAAAAAAAATAATAAATAAATAAAATAAAAATAAAATAAATTTAAAAATCAATATCACTGTACCAAGTTGTAATGCATTTCTGACTGAGATACTTGCATTGAAATATACATGTAGTATTTATAGTTCTATCAAATTTTACTTATCTTTTCATGGTGCATCCAAGATTTTAGATTTCCTTCATGTAGAAATAGAAAAGCTTACCATGGAGTTACAAACATTTCCATAATATGCCTGTAATCCACCCCCATGAAATGTTTTAGTTCTGCCACCAAAATAGAACAAGACTATTGTAAACTGACGGTTAACCAGACTACAAAGAAACCATAAATGTATTAAACAAGTGTCTGAATAGCCCCCACCCCCCAAATGAAATAATAAAAATGATTACAAAAACTAAGAATAAAACTGAATAAATCAAATACATGGAATAGCATCCACACAGTAGAATCTTCTGTCTACATGTATGTTCAGAAGGGGGTAGGGTGAGAGGGCTAAGTGACAGTTTGTCCAGATCTAGATCTACTCAAGATTTTAAGAGACTTCCAGAGGTTTAACTGTTTTAGCTCATCTTTTCAACTGAAGAATGTAGTCATTCTTAGGTAGATTCAACAGTTAGACATAGACTAATGGTCATTCAATAATTGTTTCAACTTCAAATGTTTGGAGTTTACAAGAGCAACAAAATGGCAAAAGCATCAACCGGAATCGTTAGCCTAAATAATTACCGTCTACGCTCTACCGGAATGCCCTCAAATTCATTACTTTAATCATCATAAAGTGAATAAGAAAGAAAAGTGTTCTGGAAAATTTTTGTTGTTACCTGTCACTTCAGAGGATTCTCTGCTTCACCTGGGAACTATACATGTATTACATGATGTAGTGATGTTCATCAGTCGAATTCTTCCAGCCTTCCAGTTCCAGTATTTCCATCTGTGGGAACAAAAAACAAAAACAAAAACGAAACAAAAACAAAAACATTATTACAACCAAGCAGATTGCAACATTTACCATGTAATAATATTTGATAGTTACTTCAAACTGCAGTCAGCAACACTTTCTATCTTCAGAAGTGATGGGGTGAGACTGAGAGGTTGAACAAGATTTCAAGATTTCAAGATAATTTATTGTCATGTAATGTATAAAAAGGACACAAAATTTGTTTACGGACATGGTAATGTGCATAAATGAAAATAAATAGGAGAGTCAACTAGATCCAACTTCCAAGTAGACCTATACAAGTGTGTCCAGATCTACTTTAGATTTGTTAACACTGTTAACGTTAGATCTTGTAAACTGATGAATGTGGATAGTAAGACCTAGACTAAAGTAACGGTCAAATGTTAAAGGCTTACAAGAGTTAAAAACACTGGCAAAATCAACCGGGGCCGTCGACGTTTACAGTGTGTTCATTGTGTGCTCTCCAGTCTGCAATGCAGTGTCACTGTTCAGCGGGTCCAAATAACATTATTGCTTTATTTTAGATCTAGTCTAACGTTAACGTTAGATCTAGTCTACACAGTGCACACACTACTCACTAGCGGTCTAACGTTAGTAATAATCTAATAAATTCTGCCGGAGTGTTCACTCACAAAAATCCTGTTGTCTAATCAGGTCTGAATTTGATTTTTCATGACGCCAAACTTCTGATTTGAACAATCTTAGATATCAAAACCGTTCAAGAACGGTCAACTTGAACACCAGAATTATCATACTAGATAGCCCCCGGCATTAGCCCGGGGGAGCTACCTCGAGTACATGGTGCGAGAACGGTACCCGCGGTCAATCTAGCTCATGACGATGAAAATCAAACTGTAAGTTCGAGAGTACAATGTTTCTAGCTCTTTCGGAAACAGCTGTTAGCAATTATTTCAAATTGTAAAGAAATTATTATAGATTAAGAAGAATAGCCAACTATTTTGAAACAAATGGTCAAATTTCTTATATCCAATCATAATTGCAGTGGTACTCACTTTTTCTCCGTGAAGTAGAAACCTCTAACTTTGTGCGAGTAAGCACGTCATGCATGAATTTGCATAATTGTGACGTAATAAGGTCAAATGAATAACCATATTTCGAGAACGATATTATCGAACTAAATACATATTCATGAGGCTATAATCCAATCAAATGTGCTTATTTCGGTTCATGAATATTTAGAAGGGCTTATTTTCGGCTTCTAATGGACGAAAGATGGGCGGGGCTTAACCCCATAGGCGTAATACTTTCCGCGTGTGCTGCTTTCTGTCTAGCTATATATTTAAAACGTCTTTGGATCGATCCCTTGCCTTTAGGCAGCGGTGTAACAGGTGCCTGTTATCAGTTGGGAGGGGGGGGGGGGGGGGGGGGGGGGGGGGGGGGGGGGGTGAGGCCAGAGCCAAAAATTTCCCGGTAACTCAGTCTAGAATCAGTGGCGTAGAGAATCACTTACTGAGCGCGCGAAACATGCTCCCTAGGGGGAGGGTGCAGGGAGGGGGTAGATCCCCCCTCCCGCGCGAAGCGCGGTTGCTCCGACGTTTCATTGTATTGTTCCTTGTCTGCTCCCGCTCTTCTTACGTTCTCTGCCAGTTATCGGGGGGGGGGGGGGGGGCAGAGTAAAAAATATCCCGATAACTAAGTCTAGAATCAGTGGCGTAGCTAGGATTTCAATTTCCATCATCACCACCACAAACATCTTCATTATCATCGCCGCCATCATCATCGTAATCATCATCGTCATCCTCATTATCATCACTGCCATCACCATCATCGTTATCATCACCATCCTCATCATCGTTATATCATCGTTATAATAATCATCACCATCATTACTATTATTACTGCCATCATCAGCATCACCATCATCATAGTCATCACCACCATCATTAACATCATCATTATCATCACTAACATCATCACCACTAACATCATCACCACCATCATCATCATCATCATCACTGCCATTACCATCATCATCATCACCATCATCACCATCGTAATATTAATCATAATCATCATCATCATCATCACCATCATCATCATCATCATCATCACCATCATCATCATCATCATCATCATCATCACCCATCATCATCGTTATCATCATCACCATCATCATCATCATGATTTATAAGCTTATAAGGGTCAATTTTTCACTCCCCCATCCCGTTTTGAGCGCCACTAGACAATCCGATAAAATCAAACAATGTCTTAGGTTTTCGTATAGTGAAAGAAATTCTGCAATGTTTGACAAATATTGCAAGAACAAAGTTTTACGTATTCAGGCGTCATCGTTAAAAAGAGTATGCCAAATGGGATTTCCTCTTTCCTCCATGTATTTTTTGGAAATGATTTTTATTTTACTGTACAGAAAATGTATTGTTTGAACATGCTCATATTCTATAAAATCAATGAAACCAAAATAATTTGAATTTAAACTTTCATTTTATTTATTGAACATCACTCATATACATCGATATTCTGTTTGTTCATGAATATGTATTAGGTAACAACCAAACATGTTAGTATTTACAAGATTAACAAAAAGAACAAGAATATTAAAAGCATGACAAAAGTATTTAGTTGGATTAAAGGTACGAAGGGCATTCAGTAAGTTCATTGACCGACAATGAGCAGGTATTTGGTAAGATCATGATGTCTTATGAATATTTCATCTTTCTCATACACATGGCAGATCAATACCTGCCATCGGTATTAGAGCACACATTCTATTTGAGTACCTGGCCTGGGACGTCCATTTTTTTTTTTGGCAGTGTGCAACGAGCGACATTCTATAGGTCGTCAATCGTCATCAACCAGCTTTGAAAAGAGCTGCCCCGACAATAGAGTAGTGTTTCCAAATGCAGCCCTAGTTTTCTCATGGATGTACTTCGGCTCTTTCCTCTGGCATATGTCAACATGAACAACATGAAATGGATGACTGCACGCTACTGACCCCCCCCCCCCCCCCCCATTGTTATGAACAGGGTGATTTTTAAAGTCCTACAGGTATTCTAATCGAACGTTCTGCTCTAATACCTATTAAATGGGGTTCTGCTTAACCCAAATCGTGTTGTCTGTATTTAAATGGGAGGATATATAGATGGAATATTCATAAGACACCCATCACATCACCGAATACCTGCCTCTTCATAGTCACATAAGTCATATTAACCCATTCGTGACAGAGGTCCACATTTTGTGGTTTGGCCTAATATCTTTTGATGCAAAGCCCTAAAAATCATACCAAATACATGAGCAGAAAGAGCAAAAAATTCTACACAAACTATGCCCATTTTGGTTGCGTCAATATTCGTTGTTTGATGCTGAAAATTTTTAAAAGGAAAACAAGCAATAAAATCCTTAAATTGGCAATGTGATAGAAAGTTTAAAATCACCGTTTTCCCCTGCAAATTGGCAGCTTTTTGACTTCTCATCATAATTTCTGTCAACTTATATTCAATTTAGATACATGACGTTTTATAAGAAAAATGTAGCAATAAAATAAGAATGTTGGTGTTGCCAATTTGAAGAATAAAAGCTTTTCAAATTAGGTTTTAAATAATTCCTGTCACGAATGGGTTAATATGAATCATTAATACATCATTTATCACATGGCAAATGAATTTGAATATCAATGGCAATACAAGAGAAAAATTCAGAACAGATATAGGAATGAAGAGTGTAAAAATAGCGTTTTAAACAAGATGCATCCGACTGCATCTCCTACATAATATAGCCGAAGCCTCATGACTTAAATTGTTATTTAACACTTTATGACTAATTACATACGAATTGTCCTTTTTGACCTTTGACCTAATATCTCCTTAAAGCATGCATACAGATCCTTGAGATATGGCAATAGCAAAACAATACTTTGATTTTAGCATTATGTATATGTGACCTTTGACCTTCTAATCAGTAATTTTTCTTCTCACATACCCTTTCCCCAGCATAAAGTTCATACGCAAAATCTATGAGGAGATATTTCGATAACGAGGCCTAAAACCTAAAAATTTCATGGTAAACGACCCTTATAACCTTTGGTCTTAAGACCTATTTACCCCCAAATCTGATCAGATCATCTCTCGAAGGTGATGAGGTCTATATCTAAAACGGTTCTTGAGATATCGCGTACACAAGAAAGCGGATTGAATGGCCACTCGAAAACATCACAAATAAAGTAGGCCGATATGACAAACTTACACAAAGTATATCATTGCTACGTGAGCTCTTATACAATAACTGTATAATTAATGTCACATATTCTGTTACCTATATACACAAAATATAATACAAATCATTTTCATTTCTTGCCACTTCAAACTGCAGGGTTCATACAGACTCAAATTTTCAGTCTATCTATATGATGGCGATGGAGAGAGCATGGGCTGCATCGAGGCCGAGTTTGGGCTTATACATCGCACACAAGAAGCTCAAACAAGCAAACGATAAACAAACCTATCGTGTCTAATATATACAGGCTACAGGCTACATAACTTGTGTGGGCTAGCACATAATAGCAAGCCAATGACAGAAACAGAGAATTAGTGACATCATCATTCTTTCAGCAACTATATACAATAATTTGAGCAATGGTGCTACAAATGGTCGTGAAAGTTATCACTTTGACTTAGCAAGTAAGAACATATAGCAATTAAAGTTTCAAAGAATGTAATGATAATGTTAGGTAGGGAAATCATTTATATTTCAATGATAAGAATTATATAGATGAATCTGGTTTCAAAACACTGTAACTCATGTCGGCCATAACTGGGGGGTTTCCAAAGAAGAACGAAAAATGATTCAATGGATTGTGCAATGAGCTAGGTGCGTTGCTATGTCAGTGCATAAATCATCTTTTGTTAGGCATACTTTAAGCCCCGTAGTTAGAAATTACCATAAAAAACAGCACCCAACCGAATTGGTCTATACAGCAGGGATACAAAATAATATTCCTAAAAAGCAGAGAAAATTTAAAAGCACTGAGGTGTCTTCACTGTCATTCACTCACTATAGCACTTGCTTTCGATTTATTCAGTTTTCCTACGTTATGTATCCACCACATTCAGGGGCTGCGGAAGGTTTTTTTTTTTTTTTTTTTTTTTTTGGGGGGGGGGGCACACCCAAACATGCAGAGCCCAGGGGCTATAGGGCCCCTGGCGGGAATTCCGGGGTCTCCGCTTTCTGAAGCCCCAGGAGTTTTATGGTTTTGCAAATGAAATGAGCAATTTACAACTATATATGTTTTTATGATATTAGGTTTTAAATTTTTTTCAGCCGAAATTGCAGAGGGCTGCAGCCCCACCCATCTCCCCTTCCGCAGCGGCCCCTGTACAAAGCACAATGGTAACATTTGAAAATAGGCCTATGAAGCACACACAACTTTTGACGAGATAAGTTTCAACGGTTGCTGCAGTAGAACGCATAATGTTATATCATTAAATTCTCTATTTGTGTAAGCTGCAGACTTCATACAATGTAATTATCGTTCATACGTCCAAACGATTTCAAGATTAGACAAATGAAAAATGGTAAGGAAGCCATTAGGTTTGGGGACTTATGGTGAGAAGAACTAAGGCCCGATAACCTTACAATTTTGATGAATGGAGTCCTGATTCTAAGTCAACAATGTGACAGCCTGTAACCATCCATAGTGTTATAATAAAAATATTTTCTACACAACTGTAATATGCTGCCTGCATTTTGCCTGTTTCAACATATAATTTCTTTCATGATAATAATGACTGAAATTATGCTGAAACTTTTGTGCCAAAAATAACACCCATTTCAAAATGAATCACACAGATTCATCAGCACAGCGAAAACAATTAATTCTATGATTGCACTTTGAGTTATTGTAAGGCATGTCAACATTATAAGTTCAAGTAGGTGTCAAAATATACCTTCCTTAGATTCATACATCTATCACTAAAACACTAGCATGTTTTCAGGGGCGAGTGGGGCAATTTGTGCCTTCTGATAATGATCCTACCATGGAAATTAACGCAACAATATTTTAGGTAATCATTTGCAAGTCCATAATCAAAGGCTGTTCTTAAAAATGCACTTAATATGACGCCTTTTTCAATCAAGGGCCTTTAAAGGAGGTATATTTACCATGGATCATCATTAGTTTCAAGATATTCTGCCCATCCTGACATCAAGGTCTGGATGCCAAACTGACGAAAAACAAAACTAGTTCATTGTCTTTACAAGTGTTCACTGTGCATAGTGTATGTGACACTCTTCTTCAATTACACCTTGTAATCTTTATGAAAGACATGGATGAGTCTACTGTCACATATTGCGATCTCACCAGTCGAAAATGCTGCGATGTGGAAGTCACTGCCATAGAGTTTGAATTGAGGAAGTACTGTTCTAACATATCTTAGATCATGGGTGTAAAGATCCACTGTGACATAACCTTCCTTCACCCATCCGATGAGGATACTGTCATCTTCTAGAACAACTGGGTATGTTTCAAGATCATATTCATAAAAATTGAAGAGTACTTGGACTGAATTGATTTGCTGGAATTGTGCATTGACTACACAAATATGATTATTGTCAACATACACGTAACATGGTTTATGACTCATTTGTCTAAATGCATTCTTGTTTGGATAATAATCATAATTGCCCTCATATTCATGAACTTCCTTGAACTCCCTACAATCTGGTCTATACACTGACAGTACTACCTTTTTACGTGTATCGTCATCATGATATATTAATATTTCATTGTTCTTGCCTGTACATACTTCAAAACATGAATTTGCTATCTGAACTTCTGGTGTTGGCACTCTCTCCCACTTACATGAGTACAGAGAAAACTTTTTATTTCTGCCAATGACTGAACATCTACCATCTGACAAAAATCTTAGCGACTTGATAGTAGCTTTCTCAAGCACTGTTTCTTGTAGCCCATTGATGGTAAAGATGTCTACGCCTCCTCTACGGTAACACACAGCCATTCTTCCATCTGGTGTTGGTGCCATGTCATTCACTCCAGGACCTATGGTGGATAGTGAACCTACCTTCTGCAAGTTCCACAGTTTGTCACTAAGAGTTGGCTCACGACTCAGAGCTCTCGGAAGGTTTGCTGAAGCAGCTTCATCTCCAGGGAGGGTGAGCTCTCCCAACTTGAGGTCTTGTTGACTTTGAGATCTGGTGAACTTGATGCTCTCAGCTTGTTCAGTGATGCCTCTTGGTATCTTATCATCGCAGTTAGCTTTGTTCATCAGCTCCCGCAATTCGGTACATAGTCTCTGATGCACAACCAAAGACTCTCCTTCTAAGAATCCTGCGATTCCCTTGGTGATTAAATCACGGGTAGAACTGATATCATGGAGCAGTTTCAAGTCACATTGTTCTATGTCCTGTAAGTGCCCAGTCATTTCCTTTTTGAACTCTTGCAGTGTCTTGGTAAGGTCGTTCTTTTGTTTTATAAGCTTCTCCAGAGAATCGTTAAATGCTGCATCAACATCAGCTGCCCTTTCGTCCAGCATGGTACAGGATTTCACATTTTCTTCTTTTGTCACTGTGATGTGGTCCTTGATCACCTTCACGGTGTCTTCAGCTTCCGTCTGGAGAGTCTTGGCTTCATCTTTTAATTCTTTCTGGATCTCTGCTACCTCTTCAACGTCATGGTTGGGCCCATTGTGGCGGAGCATCCGACACCTGAAACAGATGGTAACCTTGCAGGTTGAGCATACCCATTCCATCTCTTCCTGAGGATGTTTCTTACACAGCTGCTTCGGTTTCACCATCCCACTTTTAATGTCTTTGCTGTCAACAACTTCATGCTTCTTGTTCAATTTAAACTTTCCATGAGCATCCAGGCAAGAAATGCACATGTATACCCCACACGTTTGACAGTAAGCAACTGCTTTGGATCTTTCTCCTTGGTCACAGACGGTACACATTTGCTCAGAGGACTTCACATCTTCTACGAGAGATTTGATAGGAAAGTTTGTTTGAAGTTTAGATACATCGCCATCTTCCACTGGCGTCGTCTGACGGCAAACAGGACACGTCAGTTTATTTTCTTTGAAGTTGAAATCAAGGAGATCAGCCAGGCATTTTTGACAAAAGGTGTGTGTGCAGGAGAGTTGTTTAGGTTCATCGTAGAGTTCTTGGCAGATCACACATTCCAGACTCTGTGCAGGAACAGTGGTCACACTAGCCATCTTGCCCTGAGAAATGAAAACAACAAAGCATCTTCATTGTACAATTCTGAGGCCTTAAACAAAAAACAAAATACAAAAAAAAAAAAAAAAAAAAAAACCCACAGAATTCCAGAACTTTGTATAATATTTCACTTCAAAATGCTGACTCTGGCTTCTCATTTTATAACGCACCCTTCTTGTTACTGAACTATATTGGTGACTCGAGATTATTTGCTCCGCCGATAAGTGAATAGGCGTATCGTATAACCTGATGGCAAAAGAGAGTATATAGGGACCAAACGGCATTAAAATTACAGGCTAAATAATAGCAAATTTACATAGCGCTTTACAGTTTTACACCAACGAGATGCCCTTGTTTTACACCTAAGAGTAAAGTGATCAGTTTGATGACTTAATTTAATTACCTTCTCGGATCGATATCAGCTTGATTCACGTATACATACCAGCTATGTAGGTTCCTATCATATAGACTATTTTCTATCAGGCCAATTGGTTGCAGCGCGCCTGCGCCTGCATGTAACACGGTACATACATTCACTATGAACAGGGCGAACAAAGAAAGCGGACAAAATAAACAACCTCTCATTCTACCCTTCACAATGGTACTGGTAGTCAAAAGAACATCCTACACAGCTGTTATGTTTAATCATGTATATAGTTCCAGGTGAATACGCATGTGACACCTGTTCCACATATTTTAGACAATAGCAGTGAAGGGATGTTCTTTTGACTACCAGAACCATTGTAAAGGGTATAATGAGGGGTTGTTTATTTTGTCCGCTTTCTTTGTCCGTCGTGTTCATAGTGAGTGCAGGAGACGATAACAGCTTTGTCATCATATACTCTTTGCCGCATGCAAAGAACATCAAGAATAATTACATATTAACCAAAATAAGCCAACACATGGCTTGTACTTTGAGCCCTGAAATGTTCGCATCCGGGCTTCGCATAGATAATATGCAGTGAATAGGCCTACTTGAACGATATACCTTAAAAAATAATGATTAAAAAAGAAGTAATAGGCCTAATAATCATAGAAAATAATACAATGAGTACAGGGGCGTCGCTAGACCTTTTTCAGTTGGGGGGGGGGGGGTGTAGAGGCCACTGATTACCGACAAACAATATCTATATATTATACGAGCGAACGCAGCGAGCAAGGAAAAATATAGGCCTTTATTCTCCTTTTCATGGTAGAAGTGATGATTCTTTATCAAAATACAAGATTGACCTATAAGATTTCTAAATTATACATGTACATTTGGTCCCCTCGCTTTTCGAATTGCCGAATTCGTTTGCTTTCCCAAACCATCTTGTATCTAATTATCATATCAGAGAGAATGGCGAGCGAGAAAAAATATATTTACTCTTTTTCATGGTAGAAGTGATATTTCTTCATCAAAATACACGACGGAATTAAGTAAGAGATATTTAACTTATGCATTTGGTCACCTCGCTTTCAATTCGTTTGCTTTCCCAAACCATCTTGTATCTAAATATTTACGAGCAAGCGCAGCGAGCGAGGAAGAATATAGGTACTGCTTATCGCGGTAGAAGTGATAATTCTTCATCATAATACACGATGGACCTAAAAGATATCTAAATTATATGTTTGGTCACCTCATTTGCCGAATGTGTTTGCTTTCTGAAAACATCCTATATCTAAATATACGAGCGAGCGCAGCGAGCGAGGAAAAATATTATTATTATTATCATTATTATTATTATTATTATTATTATTGTTATTATTATTATTATTAGTAGTAGTAGTAGTAGTAGTACTATTATTATTATCATCATCATCATTCTTATTATTATTATTATTATTATTATTCTTGTTATTATTATTATTATTATTATTATTATTATTATTATTATTATTGTTATTATTATTATTATTATTATTATTATTTAGAAACTGCGCTTTTCCCAAGATGGCCCAAAGCGCTAACAAGAAAATTACACAAAAATTTAAAATGAAAACATACAGTACTAAAAATCTGGGTTAGAAAAAGAAATGTACACTCTCTTACGTGGTACCAGTGTTATTTCATCATCAAAATACACAAGCAAATAAGCCGACTCTATTTGGGCACCTTACTGCCCTTTTCTTTTTCCCTCCTTCCTCTTCCCTCTCCTTATTTTTCTCTCCCTTTATTTTTTGCCCACAGCGATCACCAATATGCCGACAAGAATTCTGAGTAGGGGGGGGGGGGCGGGGTTGTCACACCCCCACATCCCCCTCTAGCGACGCCCCTGAATAAGTAATGATGAATATATAGAAACAAGAATCAGGTTTTAAGACAGGTAACTAGCTTTTCATGGGTGGAGGGGGGGGGGTGGATTGACCTGAAGTCTTGATGGAAATCAAAATCTTGTCGCACTCACCTGATTTACAGAATTTACCCATAAAAAGCTGCGTGATCAGTGTCGATTCGGTCTTTACCCTTTTCCATATCTTTGCTGTGTGAACCAGGGATATGGTTAAGATTAAACATGATAATGATAATAAAAATAATAACAATAATAATAATAATAATAAAGAACTATCATAATGCAAGAGATACAGATCATCGGCGTCAATCCGTTTTCTAATGGGGGGGGGGGGGGACGCAGTCCCAAAATTTGCTGAAAAGCAAAACAAAAATTCAGGTGTCTCTATTTCTTAATTTTTTTTTTTTTTTTTTGGGGGGGGGGACAAGGAAGGCGGAGAGTATTTCAAGGTTGGGGGGGTGGGGTATCAGCGAAAAAGGGCACTAACAAAGGTTGAACCTGGAAAGGAAAAGTACACTCTCTTTGACACACTTTTAAGCGAGCGAAGCGAGCGAGCCAAAAATATCAAATTTCTTGTTATGAGAGAAGTGTTATTGGGTCATCAAAATGCACTATAGGCCTATGACATCTAAAATATCGTATCAGGACAACTCCCCCGGAGGACAACTCCCCCGCAGGACGGGTCCCCCGGAGGACATCTCCCCCGGAGGACAACTCCCCCGGAGGACAACTCCCCCGGAGGACAACTCCCCCGGAGGACAACTCCCCCCGAGGACAACTCCCCCGGAGGACAACTCCCCCCGAGGACAACTCCCCCGGAGGACAACTCCCCCGAGGACAACTCCCCGTTGGATGACTCCCATCACCCAACTCCCCCGGAGGACACCCCCCCCCCTTTATGGACAAAATTACGCATGAAATTTTGTTTTTGTGACAACGCCTTGCTCGCGAGGAACTGTAAAATAAATCTTTCCTTTTTATAAATCAAACTTAAGTAACTAATCCAGTATTTTTTGTTTTTATTACAACTCTCCCGGAGGAGAACAGCTCCTCGGGGATGACAAACGGGGATGGGCGAGGGGTAGAGGGTTGCTATTCGTTTAATAAGGTATTAGGTCATTTGTCGCTCTAATTGCTAACTTTTTTGAAAAATATCCACTCTTTTGCTCCCATTTTTGCGCCAAAGTACACATTCAAGAAAATAAAAACTCTAGTAATGGGTACGCATTTCCGCCCAAGGGTGTTGGGTTTGACAGCTTCAGCGGCACACTCCCATCGGAACCAAATCTGATCATGAGAAGAAAGAAAAGAAAGGAATAAAATGAAGAAAGGAAAGTGAGGAAACTAAGTAGAAAGCTACAAAAGTAGAGAATGGTGTATCTAGTCGTAGTCTTCAGGAAAAGAGGGAGATGGCCCACAATCAAGCTTAAGAATAGAAGTCACTTCGCTCGATCAGCAGCCGTGATTGGGTCCCGTTCCTTTTTTAAAAAATCTAAATGCACAATTTTCAGGCAAAATATCATATAAAAATCTTACTTTTTAGGGGAGCGGTCGACCCCCCCCCCCCTGAGATCCGGTATCCGCCCCTTTGTTAAACTAACTGACTATAAATGAAAAGAAAACCTTAACGGAATTTTACATTGAATGCATGTTAATTTCATTTTTGTTAAAGGACTTGTGCTTCTACGTATTTAGCGTCCAGCGAGCATGTGCGAGTATCATTCTTTGCGCTGAAACCACATGAAAACATTAATAATAAAGTACCTCATTCAAGAGTAGAAGATAAACAAAAAAGGAAAAGTCATCGTTAGATTCTTATGATTTGACAAATTTGGACACATATTGAGCTCTGGTATCTAAATTTGCTGATGAAATTAATCATTTTTTCTTACTTAGAATATCTACATTCAGCTGACCTGAAACCTAGAGGTTTTATGTATTTGTTCTTCTTCTTATTTTTTTATATATTGTCGTTTCGATCCATCACTTCGTCTTCTAATGTAATTATCCAGGCCCCACCCTCCGAACATTATGCCATAATCTTAAAGGTTCTCATTTGGGGGGGATTGCCCCATAGATGTATTTTTGTATACGCGTTTATACTACACCAACTTCCAAACTTCGAAATGTGGCGGGTCATCACCTATCCCCCCCCCCCACACACACACACACAACACACATTTTCTATTCTGTCATACTCCCTTCCTTGCAGTCTTACACTTTCTTTAAGTTTAAAGTTCAGTTTATCTACCTAGTATTCTTTCTTTCGTATTGTCAATCCTAATTCTTGTCTTCTTATTTTTCTATTAGTTTAATGAAGAGCAACTTTCATCTTTTCTCTTTTATAGTAGATTTTCCCCTCGAACCCGCCTTGAAGACAACAATGAAAAAGGGTTGTAAAGACATCGAGAATTTCAATAAAATTTTCCCATCGTGTAGGCCGATTTGAAGACACCATTAAAAAAAATTGGCTCAGCGAGCCGCGACCACTGATCTCTCCACTAACAGATCAGTGGCCGCGACCCGAGTGTTTTCCAGCGCGCCGCACTGCGACGCAACCCGAGTGTTTAGTAAAAGCCGTTGCAATGGTGATATCATGTTTGATGATTGTTTATTTTTGTACGCAAACATTATGGAATCAAATGTTATCTGACAAACATAGATTGGATTAGTATAATTTTTAATGAGTAAACTAATGTTTTCTCCAAGCTTTATGACTGATAGATTTCTTTAGGCACTGTTAGGCTCTATATAACAAAGAAAAAATAAGAAGAACAAATACATAAAACATTTAGGTTTCAGGTCAGCTGAATGCAGATATTCTAAGTAAGAAAAATGATTAATTTCATCAGCGAATTTAGATTATCAAAGCTCAATATGTGTCCAAATTTGTCAAATCATCAGAATCTAACGATGACTTTTCCTTTTTGTTTATCTTCTACTCTTGAATGAGGTACTTTATTATTAATGTTTTCATGTGGTTTCAGCGCAAAGAATGATACTCGCACATGCTCGCTGGACGCTAAATACGTAGAAGCACAAGTCCTTTAACAAAAATGAAATTAACATGCATTCAATGTAAAATTCCGTTAAGGTTTTCTTTTCATTTATAGTCAGTTTAACAAAGGGGCGGATACCGGATCTCGGGGGGGGGGGGGGGGGGGGGGGGGGGGGGAGGGGTCGACCGCTTCCCTAAAAAGTAAGATTTTTATATGATATCTTGCCTGAAAATTGTGCATTTAGATTTTTAAAAAAAGGAACGGGACCCAATTACGGCTGCTGATCGAGCGAAGTGACTTCTATTCTTAAGCTTGATTGTGGGCCATCTCCCTCTTTTCCTGAAGACTACGACTAGATACACCATTCTCTACTTTTGTAGCTTCCTACTTAGGTTCCTCACTTTCCTTTCTTCATTTTATTCCTCTCTTTTCTCTCTTCTCATGATCAGATTTGGTTCCGATGGGAGTGTGCCGCTGAAGCTGTCAAACCCAACACCCTTGGGCGGAAATGCGTACCCATTACTAGTTTTTATTTTCTTGAATGTGTACTTTGGTGCAAAAATGGGAGCAAAAGGGTGGGTATTTTTTTTTTTAAAGTTAGCAATTAGAGCGACAAATGACCTAATACCTTATTAAACGAATAGCAACCCTCTACCCCTCGCCCATCCCCGTTTGTCATCCCCGAGGAGATGTTCTCCTCCGGGAGAGTTGTAATAAAAACAAAAAAATACTGGATTAATTACTTAAGTTTGATTTATAAAAAATTTACAGTTCCACACGAGCAAGACGTTGTCATAAAAACAAATTTCATGGGTAATTTTGTCCTTAAAGGGGGGGGGGGTGTCCTCCGGGGAGTTGTGAGTTGGAAGTCATCCCCCGGGGAGTTGTGCTCCGGGGGAGTTGTCCTTGGGGGAGTTGTCCTCCGGGGGAGTCGTCCTCGGGGGGAGTCGTCCTCCGGGGGAGTTGTCCGCGGGGGAGTTGCCCTCCGGGGGAGTTGTCCTCCGGGGGAGTTGTCCACCGGGGGAGTTGTCTTCGGGGGAGTAGTCCTCCGGGGGAGTTGTCCTCCGGGGGAGATGTCCTCCGGGGGACCCGTCCTGCGGGGGAGTCGTCCTCCGGGGGAGTTGTCCTCCGGGGGAGTTGCCCTCCGGGGGAGCTGTCCTCCGGGGGAGTTGTCAGGTGGGAGTTGTCCCCGGGGGAGTTGTCCTCCGGGGGAGTAGTCCTAGAACCCTAAAATATATACCTGGTTACCTCGCTGCCAAATATGACTCTTTTTGGCACATCGCTGGTCCATTGTCTGCTGTCCGAAACCACCGTTTCTTAATATTACGCACGAGAGAAGTGAGCGAGGAAGCATACACTCTTTCTGATGGCAGAAGTAGTAACCCCTTCAGCAAATTACACTGTGAGCTTATGAAACATCTAAATTGTTTATTCGGATAGCTCATTAAACGAGCGAGCGCAGCGAGCGTTGAAAAAAATACTCTTTTTCAAGTTAGGAGTGTTATTTCGTCATCAAAATACACTAAGCCTAAAAGATATCTAAATAATAATTTGATCACCTGTGTGCAAAATATGACTCTATTTAGCTACCTCGCTTGCCTTCCGAAACCATTCTGTTTCTACGAGCGAGCAAAGTCAGCGACACACACAAAACAAAAACATGGATTCGTCACCAACATAAAGTAGATGATTTTTTTAAAACTTTGTTAACAACCTCGCTACCCAAATACTTAATGTTATTTTTGAATCTCACTGCTGAAATAAGCTGTTTGCTGCCCGAAATCATTACGAGCGAGAGTAGCGAGCAAGTGAACCAAAAAAGGGATTTTCATTTTTTATCTTGACTGTTATCTACTCAACTTGCCGCTCGATTTCTTATACTGATATTCAGGTCTGGTTATAGATATATTACTAACATTCTATGAGTAGAAGGTATAACATTTAATAGAAACAAAAGATGATTTCCTTTCATAATGTTATATGAATGTAATTCTTTTGCATTTTGTTATGAGAAATGAGAAAAATAAACTGAAACTGAGCGAGCAAGCTCTTCCCGGTTTCCAATTTTGTTTCCTTTCTCTTGTTTTCCGCTTTCTTTTCACTCTTCCTTCCTTTTTTTTCAGTTCTGAAATTATTGGGGGGGGGGGGAATTGATATCTTTGCCCCCGAAATTTTCTTCGGGGGGGGGGGGGGTGGAGTGGGGTGGGGTGGGGAACCGATATACTATAGAAACAAGGGTCAAAAGTGGAAAAGGGTTTTGATTTAAAGCACATCTCAGCATGAATAGGAGAATAGATGAAACTTAATGGCTTCAACACACGTAGTAAGCCTTGCCTAAAATATTATAAAATTGCGAGGAGTTTGGAGGGGGAATATCCCCATTGCTTCATTTAGCTCTTATTTAGTTCTTAACAAATACGAGACAAAAATGCGTCCCCGAGAGGGTCGTATATACGGGACGCGGGACAAAATGGTTAAAATACGGGACGTCGGAGATGGGGCCAGTGTTATACCGCTTTCCTATCCTCAAACAAACACCGAGATCCGTGCGAAAAAAATAGTTGATGATCTTTATTATCGTCGGCTTCCCGGAAAAAGGCCGTTATTGACGTTTTCTCAATTTTCCTGCCATTTTTTTTCATTGCAGAAATGGAAAAAGCATGTCATAAGCTTTCTTCTCGTACCATTCTCGAACCTCAATTTGACTTCATTATGACGTAATAAGCCAAAAAACAAAATTACCGAGCACGTGAATTCCTCCTCACTCAACGTGCTTACGCGCATAGACCGATTCGCAATAGTGTCCATTTTCTGTGAACTATTGCGCATTTTTTGTTCCCGGAAGAAAGACACAATTCTTCGCTCATGTGCTTACGCGCATAGACCGATTTGCATTAGTTTCTGGGAACTGGATTTACGTACTCGCGCATTTTTGGTCTGGGAAGAAAGCCGTTAAGGATAAAATGCTAATGATTAGAAAACCCCCAAGAAAATCTTTAGAGTATTTTAAATAAAAACACAAAATATCATTGAAAAAAAAATCTTGCTGTGTCAGAAATTTTGAGAGTTAGGACGGAAAAATAATACACTAGCTGCTAAAAGCTCAAAATAAGGTCAAAACTTCACACGAGTTTTTCTCAAAAACGTACATTTCGCGCACGTGCGCGTTAGCGGCCTTTTTCCGGGAAGGCGACGTCATGCGAGTTTTCGTCAACCGAAATTATAGATTTTTAGCATATCTTTTTGCATTATTAGTTGTCCCCCATACAGCCTATAGCCCATATGAAATACAAGACTTCCAAAATGTGGGGGGGGGGGGGGGGGGACATGCCCTGCAGATATAGGGTGTGGGGTTAATTCGGCACGAGAATTTCTGTGCAAAGTTGCATGGGAAAGAAGCCTATGACATTTTTATTTTTATTTTTATTTTTTACCCAGCTTGCCAGAGAATTTGAATACACCCCCTCACATTTGAACACAGATCCCCCCCCCCCCCCCCGTAGTAGGTCTAATTCAGGGACTATAATTCATAACATGTATAAGGCTCAAGGACATTTAGTAGGCATTTTCATGAATGTACCAGTTCTCTGAATATAGGACCTATTCATAAAATATATAATAACATGGACGTGCTGAGAGGTTTGGGTTGAAATTATGGATGATCTGAGATGACTGGCATGACATACCTGTATACTCTTTCCCAACGGGCACCCTCCCCCCCCCCCCCCCCCCCCCCCTCCAACAGAATAGTAAGCATGCTAGTCACCGTAGATCCATATAATTTTTACTGGGCTTTGATAAGAGTGCAAGGTATATCAACACAACACAATACAAATTGGAAATTTATACTAAAACGATATACGTGTACATGGTATACACCCACCGTATAATGTTAGCAGTGACTCAATCACGACTGGTATAATCAATGGCTCCAAATATTTTGAGGTCAGACAGGTTAAAAAAACTAGGATGTCACGCAATAATGATAATAATAACAGGGGGGGGGGGAAGATGATCCATGAGACGTGATTTTTTACGTTTAAAAGAAAACAATATAGAGGTATTATATAGCTGCATGTTCCAGCCTTCTCTTCCTCCATAATCTTCTTTCTTCCTCCCTTTTTTTAGAAAAATTGGGAGGGGGGGTGCCACCCCGCCCTCTGTAGCGCCGCCCCTGAATAATTATCATAATAATATATATACACAGAATTTCTTTCCATTTCTGGAAAGGCCAAGCATGAAGCTTATGACAGCAACGAAAGAAAGCTAATGGACATTCTTTTTGAACTAGTACTGTATAGAGAAAGATAAATAGAGGCTTGCATTATTTTGTAATGTTTTTTTTGTTTTTTTTTTAACAAGGGACATTCATCAGATGGCACTATATAGGCTTTTTATACCATCGAGCATATTCAGTAAACGTTGCCTCTGTAAAAATATCACTTTTTGAGGATAATGTTAAAAAGGGAATAAAATTAGAAAGAAAGAAAGAAAGAAAGAAAAAAAAAAGAAAGAAAGAAAGAAAAAATAAAGAGAATATAGGCCTATAGGAATGCTAATGGAGTGAAAGAAAACCTGTGAAAAGACACTTTTTATATTTTATTTTTTAATATATACTGCTGTTCTCCGTTTGTCATTATTAACACACATTGTAATCCCCCCAAATAACAAATGCCAAGGAAGCAATAAGTTTACAGTCTCCCCTTCCCTGCTCTACAGTGCGTCCCCAAAAAAACTTTACACTTTTGAAATGGCTGCCAAATGAAAAATATATGATTCTTGAAAGAAAAGGTTTATATGTACGGATAGTTCATGGACTCAACTTTCATATGAGACCAAAAAGGCCGAAAATAATTCATGCTTGGGTGAGCACTGCTCACTTTTGTAAAGGGTATGAAAATTAGGTTGTGCAGGAATTGCACCTTTCAATTTGTGAGAGGAGGGTCCTTTGGAGGTTACAGAATTGAGGGTGATATGATGAATTCATGATCAGTTGCAATCAGTTTAGGTTTGCCAAGTGAATTTTATGGTTTATTAAATCAAAATTTTATGCACGAGTGAACGGGCACTGCATTCATTATTGTAGCATTGTACCTTTCCCTGGTAGACTCAGTGGTGTGTTCATCGGAGTCAGGATTGGGTGGAGGTACATTTTGCAGGGGAGGTTAGATAGGGTAAGACTTTGTTGGCTAGATGGGATAAGGGTCAAGAGGACAGTATGCCCCCATCCCCCCCCCCCCTCTCTCTCTCTCTCTCTCTCTCTCTCTCTTGCTTCCTGTGTGTTGGTGCATATCTTGACAATTCACATTCCTTGGTCTCCACTCCAAAATATCAAAACCACCTTCCCTTATCCCTCATGAAGAGAGCAAGATTGTGCATCGAAGGACGAGGTGGACATGTGGACCATTGAACTAGCAGACTTTGATTTTTAGTTTCCATTATCATTTATTTTCCCCTTTTTTCTCTTACAAGATGGATGAAACAGTTGTAAAATTGAAATGAATGAAAATCAACTGAAAACAAAGACTGACATGTTCATTTTAGCAATTTGTGTTACACTGTACCGTTTTTCTTGTGCGAAACTCAACTGCTAAAATATTTTGGAGAGGAAACCAACGGATGTGAATTGTCAAGATATGCACAAGCACACCCAGGAAGAGAGAGAGAGAGAAAGAGAGAGAGAGAGAGAGATAGAGAGAGAGAGGGGGGGGGGGGGGGGAGAATGCATGTCCTCTTAACCCTTATCCCATCTACCCAACAAAGTCCTACCTTCCATCTCACCTCCCCTGCACCATGTACCATCACCCAATCCTGACTCCTGATAACTGATATTATGTGATCGAGCGAAGCGAGCGAGCTAGAGAGAGAGAGGGGGGGGGGGGGAGCATGCATGTCCTCTAAAACCCTTATCCCATCTACCCAACAAAGTCCTACCTTACATCTCACCTCCCCTGCACCATGTAACATCACCCAATTCTGACTCCTGATAATTGATATTATGTGATCGAGCGAAGCGAGCGAGCTAGAAATTATCGCAGAAAATAATGAAAAGAAGCCTGATTTTAGCCATCAAAATGCATTCTAGGCCTATAAAATATTTAAACTGTTGGCCTAAAGTTGAAAGCAACTAAGTGAGTAGTTGAGAACATGTACTTTCACTACCTATAGCTGTAGGGATATGTTATCATCACTTATGACTGTGTGTATGCCCTTTGCATATTTTGAAGGGGATTTTGGATTTCCTTATAATTCGCCCATATTCGCCAGCAAGCGCGGTTCTAGAGCATTTTTTCTCTCTATTTCGGGGTGGGGGCTACTGGGTCTAGGAGGATTGTAATTTGTATTATGATTTGGGGGGGGGGGGGGGTTAGAGCCCCAAAGCCAACCCCTCCCCGTTGAACCGCGCCTGTTCGCCAGTGACCATGTCAATGAATCAGTTTTATTTTTTTTGTCGATCTAGTCATTCATGTCATTAGTGTTTCCACTTTTCAAATGAATTATCCTGAAATGAATGCTGAAAATTCCTGGAATTGAAAAAAATATCCTGGAATCTTTTTAAATGGGCTACGATCGCCTCCAAACCGTTTCCTTACAAACATGAAATTGTACCTATTGGATCTGATTGCTTCACACCATCATGACCATATACCCAGTTGTTGGGTGTCTGGACAGGTTGTGTATCCGGACAGTCGATTTTAACCAGCCAATTGAAAAAGCTCACAAACAAATCTCTTAAATTTTTTAGCACAAAATGTTAGACAATATCATAGAGAACAAATACTGATGATGATTAGCACAAATCAATGCATAGATCTAGATCTAGACTAGTTTTTGTTTAATCCAAACATGCCAAACTCCCAACATGCCCAAACTTACTAAAGACAAAAAAGAAGGCTTCATTTTTGTTCGGTGTCCGGACTCCCAACCCCCATCCTATATTGAATTTATGGATGAAATTTGTTATATTTTAACCAAAAATAAGCTTCTAAGGTAAAATATCAGTCTAAAATACTTCTAAATTATCGAATTCTTACCCAAAATTGAGCTACAGCTCTTGCCCTTTGGAATTCTGGAATACGCGTACGTACGTACGAGTACCGTAGTAAGGTTGCGAAAAATATTAAAATCGAAAACGAAATTTCGGAGAGAGAAGAAGGAAGTGTTACGGAAGATTAACACTTTGAGTGAGAGAGGAAATAAGAATGAAAAAACTGCAGAAGGGGTGTAGGCGGGTGGGACATGATGATGGTTATTATGATGATTATGATGATGATAATGATGATGAAGCAGTTCTTAAAGGGTGTTGTTCGAGCGGGTTTTGCGTGAGTTATGGACGTGTGTCGAATGCAAATACAGATGAAGAAGGCCGGGGGAGGGGGGGGGGGGGGGAATTAAAATGGAGATACAGAAAGAGACATTTCAGAAAATATGTCCATGAATAATGGACCTTTACTGTTTGTTTTCATACAGAAAAATCCCAAGAAGCAAGCAAAAAATACTGCCCAAACTATGATGAGAAAAGCATCGAAGAAGCAATGAAGCTTGCTGCAAAGAGAAATGTTTCCATCAGAAGAGCATGAGTCATGGTAATCAAATAATGATCTTAACCAATTATAAACACGAATTAGATATAGAAATATAGTAACTATCTGAAATTAAAAAGAACTCAATTATAATCAACTATTCAGAATTTCATATAAACTAAAACATGGATTATAGAAAGAAGAATGCAAAAAAGAAATCATAATTTCATAATATGCTCTAACTGATTTACATATTTTCCTCATTTTTAGGTATGGAATACCTGAATCAACTCTGAGGAATAAAATACAAAGGCACCAATCCCATCCCAGTAATGTGGGGAAACCTCCCATCTTGCCTAGGGAGGACGAAGAGGCTCTGGCAAAGCATCTCATCTTCATGGCGGAATGTGGCTATGGTCTGAACCGATCTCAGGTAAAGGCCCGCCTTGTGCTGACATTTCCCCCTTTTTACATAATATTGTTCCTTTTTTTTAAAAATAAAAATAATGTAGACATGATGAATAAGTTACGCAAACTTGAATCCGGAAGAATTTATGAAATGATTCAAAAAGAGCATGTAAACAAAACGTATAGCCAGATATCTTTTTAAATACTAATTCATCAGATAAGAATAAGGAGTATGATGTGCATCATTGATGGATGATAATAGCCTTACATAATGTCCTTATCATTTACTCATCAGGTATTGAAACTGGCCACAGACTTGCTGTCAGAAACCACGGGAAGAGATAATCGTCCCCTAGGTGGTTCTACGGTTTCCTGCGTAGATGGCCAGCGTTGAAAGTTATAAGGCCAAGGGCTCTTGCCATCAATAGGGCCATCTCTACTACGCCCGATAAGATCGAGCATTACTACAAGAATCTTCATGAGATCCTTCAAAAGTATGAGCTGGAAGACAAACCAGAGTTCATCTACAATGTAGATGAAACCGGCTTCAATCATGAACACACCCCTCTACGACTTGTTAGTGGCAGCGGAAGAGCTCCAGCGATAGTTTCTTGTCGCTCAGCAACCCAAACTTTGCTGGCATGTGGCAGAGCGAATGGATCAAGTCTGCCTCCTTTCATTGCAAGGGGAAGAACCTCACTAGTGAGCTGAAGAGGGGTTGCCTGCCTGGAACAAGATTCAAAATGACAGACAGCGGATGGAGTAACAGGGACGTATTCCATGAGTTCATGTGCCATCATTTCATTCCCTCTCTCCCCAACAGAGATCCTGAGCAGAGGGTTTTACTCCTATACGATGGTCACAAGAGTCACATCTCCATACCCCGAAGTAGCACGCAGGAACAACGTCATATTATTCATTCTGCCACCACGCACAAGCAATCGCTCGACGTTGGCTGTTTTGGCCCCATGAAGGCTCATTACAATAGAGCATGCACCGACTTCCTCCCTGCTCATCCGGGACAATCGGTCACTAGATATGACATGTCATCCCTCATATGTCACGCATTCTTGCAGGCAATGAAGGAGGAGAATCTCCAGGTAGCGTTCCGAAAAACAGGCATCTATCCCTTCAATGGAGCTATGGTAGATGTAGAGAGGGTGACTCAACCCAGCTCAGTAACAACAGCACCTGGAGATGATGCACCAACACCTGACAACCCAGGCCCATCTACAAGCACCGAAGCTTTCCTCGAGAGAAGGAAACCCACTCCGCCATCAAAGTCACAAAAGAGGAAGCGGCGTTCTGCCCCTGTGTATGAATCTGGGGGAGTAGCCATCACTGAAAATGGCATTTTCCTTTCGAACCGAAACATCAGGACTCAAGGACAATGAACACGCTAGCAAGTTTTGCACATGCAACCAGGAGGAGCCACCTACGTCTGCCACTTCATCTACAACTGAACTGATGGAATGGGCTCAGTGTGAGTCAGCAGAATGCAAACACTGGGTTCACCTCGAATGTGCAAGGAGGGATGTGACCCTTGCGGATCCGTTCTGCTGCCCATGCTGTACGCACGAACCTTGAATAATGATATGTACTTTCTTCTCCTTTTTTAGGATATCTCTTACTGACTTCACAACATTATCCTTTTAAAGACAACCATTTTAAAGCTAGGTATGTTATTCAGTTACAAATATGTTATCTAATATTTATAAATATGTCCATCTTCTTCTTGTTTTTCTTTCTTTGATGGTTATCGGAGATAAGAAGTTTTGCTCCCTCCTGTCACTTTTAATCACTCCAGTCCTCAACCAACAAAGTGTGCGCGGAACCTAGGGGTAATGATGGACAATCAACTGACAATGTCAAGTCATATAAGCAAGATATGCTGTTCTTATTCTTATGGGTTGCATAAGATTGGAAAGATAAGGCGTTACCTTGATCAGAACACTACAGAAAGACTTGTTCATGCTTTTGTAATTAGCCATATTGATAATTGTAATGGTTTATTGTATGGTCTGTCTGATACACTGATTTGTAGACTGCAGCGAATACAAATTTCCGCTGCCAGGCTTATCACTCGAACCCAGTCACGAGAATCAATATCTCCAATATTTCGTAATTTACACTGGTTACCAGTTAAAGACAGATTAATGTTTAAACTTCATGTAATAGCATTCAAATGTCAGCATAAATTAGCTCCTCTCTATTTACACCAGCTTCTCAAAGAGTATCATCCAACTATACGTTCCAGTTCCAAACATTGTTAGTCCCCCTTACGTATATCCACAATATAATATGGGCATAGAGCATTTCAACATGCAGTCCCTCAACTATGGAACAAACTCCCAAATGATGTCAAAGAATGCTCATCTCTTGATCAGTTTAAGTCCTGGTTAAAATCGTATCTTTTCGCAACATAACATCTTAGCCTTATATAATGTCATGTATTTGTAATTTTCCTCTTATTTTGCATGCTGCTATATGTTCTGTACCACATACTATTGCATTTCATTTCTTCTATGCTCACTTCTTGCTTTTCTTCATTTCCATAGCGCTTAGAGATTTAATTGTAATTTGCGCTATATAAAAACTGAGTATTATTATTATTATTATCAGTATGTGTATATTGGAATAGGAATTTGTTTGAGCAGTAGCAATGTTGGGAGCTCTGTTACACTACAGCGCAGTAGAGTATATTTACATAGTGACTGCGCTATATAAATGGTCTAATCAATATTATTATTATTATTAATAGGTAAATATATAAACATGTGAATATATAAATATGTCAATATATGAATATGTCAATATCTGAATATGAAAATATGTAAATATATAGACATGTGATTATGTGGATATGTTGATATGTCAATGTATGGATACTGATGATTTACAAAAGTGATATTATTGGAACACGAGTATTATTCTGTAAATTTATAAATTATATATTTTGAAAAAAAGTTGTTCTGTATAAAGACTAATTATATGTAATATATACGATAATTAAAATATCATTTCATGTTCTTCTGCATGTAATCTATTGTCTGCTTCTTTTATTTCCCCATTAGCTGAAAAAATAGAAATACAGAATGAAAATTCAATTCAAATTAATGAAATAAGGATCCCTGCTAAAAAAAAATTACCATGGGTACCGTGGTACTTTGACGAAATTAACATCAGAACCATGAAAGTACCATGAAAGTGCCATCAAATCACCATGATTTGATGGTAATTTCGTCAGAGTACCATGGTACTCATGGTATTTTTTTTACAAGGGTATGTCATGTGGAATTGAGAAGAGTAAATGCGAGTGTAAGGATATATGAGAAGGTGAAAGAAGTTCTAGTTTTCATGAAATTCCAATGGAATGAAGAGGATGAGGATGAAGGAAAAGGAGAAAAAATGGTGATGCAATGATAGTCAAATAAAAATATAACATTAACAATATCAGGTATACGAGCAATGTCGAACATTAGACAGTTTTTGGGCACATTCTGAATGTAGGTGAACTTTGGTTGAATTCCCATTCACAGTGCTCCTAAACATATGCATTACAAGCTCATTCATGACTAATCATTCATTTGATTCGAAAAAAATGACAGGTCTCAAGTTTCTAACAAAATTAGTCCGTTAATTTTCAAATATCTGCTACCACGATGTTTCCTCATTAAATTCATAAAATTCTAAGTGCATTTACGTCATTTATTGCAATTTACATGCAAGAAGAACGTCACAAGAGGGCAGCAAACACAGTGCGCGAAATATGGACCACAGAATTAGAAGACGTTCTATTTCTGGGATATGGACACACCTCTGCCGAGTGAAAGCTGATCAGCTGTTAGATTTGAGGGTAACATTACAGATTTTAGGACAGATCGTTCAAACTTTTGCGTGATTGATTGTTGCACGAGATATTCTGTTTCATCTAAGATATAGATTGTTAATTATATTGACCGAATTGTGTTCTAATGTTCATAACTGTGAAAATGTGTGCAAAGTTTGGACACCCCATCATACTGGAAAAAAAAAAAAATCAGTTCCTGAAATTATCCCTGAAAACCTCAAAAACTTCTGGAAACTCCTGCATTCCAGAAGAAGTGGAAACACTGCTTGTCAATGAAATTACGTCATGATTACGACCTTCCCGATAGCGCGCACCGGCGCGCACGACCAATGTATCCGCATGCGCGTATAATATACGCGGTATATATAGGCATGGGTGGCATCGATCGCGAACATCGGCGATATTCATATCGATATCTCATTATGAATTTATGATCGACTCGATTATATATCGCGTTCATAAAGAAGTAAGAAAAGCAATGAAAGTATGATGGTGTATTTGTTTCCTGACGAGCTCGAAACATTTTATGTTCCTTCTTACTGATTAACTTGAGGTATGTAAAGTTTAGAACATCTTGAAAAAGTTTTCTCTATGTATAAGGGCGTTGGAAGGAGCTATTTTCTCTCGATCATCATGTTCCAGGCGCGGTGCGGCACCCAGGTGCCACAGCCACAGGCTCAGCATATTATTATTAGCATGCACGGAGCGCATGCAGTGTATGGTGCTGGCGCTGCATGCTGGCTGGGTGCTGGTGTTGCGTTGACCACTGCGCTGACTTTCCACTCAACACTCAGTTAGACCGAAAATTCTGTCTTAAAATTTCGTCGTTAGCTTCTTATACTGGTAGGGTCGGCACTCCTTTTTAGAGCAGGAGTGCCGACCCTACCAGTAAGAGGCTAATTTTGATGTAATTTTGAGACAGAATTTTCGGTCTAACTTTCCACACGCTCGCTTGTGGCTGTAACACGTTAGATCTAACTTTTGGTTTGCACAGTTTGTGTGAGGAAACCCTGAGAGTGAGACTTAACCTTTTTAAATGTTAATTTGTGCCTTATCTATGAGAGAAATAAGTGGAGTAATCTAAAGATAGATAAAAGTGTCTAACTAAGTCTAAGTAAG
>CM057171.1:1820229-1856450 GCA_029962745.1 Echinometra lucunter
TCTAATTTATAGAATTTACATAACTTATGTGTACATTAGAGGCAAGGTGTTTTAAATAGATCTAGACATAATAATGCCTAAGGGCTTTGGGTTGATGCTTCCTGGGGTCCTGTTAAAACTTTCAGTGGTCTACCGTATTGTGTTCAACAGCCAATCAAATTCAAGGGTTCCATGGAATTTATAATTGATGGTTAAGTTACCATCAATGGTAAGTTTTATGAAATTTAGCCCTGGGGAGCGTTTCATCAACATTTGTTGTCTGACAAGTTGTCAAATCTGACATCTTTCCTTGAATTTGATTGGCTGAGAAGCATTGTTACTATGGCAACTGTCGCATAAAAGTCCTTTCATGACATGCTCCCCAGATCTGTGGTGATGAATATTTTTTTCTATGAACTAACTTAATACATGTATAAAGAATAATTTCATTACGTAAGCAAAGAGCAATCAGTTATCCAAGCTCAGAATATTGTGTAAACATCTTCAAAACTAAAGTAGACAGGGTCTAGTAAGTTCACATCTTATTAAGATCAGAACCATTCAAGAATGGCAGGCTTTTTAGACTTAAACTTAACCCTTTCGTGACAGGAATTATTTAAAGCCTAATTTGATCAGCTTTTATTCTTCAAATGGGCAACACCAACATTTCTATTTTATTGCTACATTTTTCTTATAAAACGTCATGTATCTGAAATGAATATAAATTGACAGAAATTATGATGAGAAGTCAAAAAGTTGCCAATTCGCAGGGGAAAACAGTGATTTTAAACTTTCTATCAGATTGCCAATTTAAGTATTTTAATGCTTATTTTCCTTTAAAAAATTTTCAGCATCAAAAAACAAATACTGACGCAGCCAAAATGGGCACAGTTTGTATAGAATTTTTTGCTCTTTCTGCTCATGTATTTGGTATGATTTGTAGGGCTTTGCATCAAAAGATATTAGGCCAAACCACAAAATGAGGACCTCTGTCACGAATTCAATAGATTTAATTCTTACAAGTATTTAGAAACTCTCATTGAACACAGAACGCAGTGCTCAATTGAAATCCTATGACATATGTCTTTGTCTCTCTCTCTCTCTCTCTCTCACACACACACATTTCCTATCTCTATTTACCTCCTTGTCATCCTCCATTGTCTTCTTTCTTACTTCTGTGACATATTTTAATCTCACAGCTCAGTAATAGTAAAGATTTCTTTACTCTGATTTTGTTAGGACAATGTTGGTACTCAATCACTAGCTGGATCTGGAGGTACAGCAATACATTTCAACAAGACTCAGTCCTTCCAGTCACAACCCTTGCAAGTTTCTGAACCATTCCTACAAAACACTTCAGAAATGAGCAAAGAGTTTCAATCATCCCTAGCCCAGCATGAGAATGAAACACTGGAGATTCAGGTTGGGAATTAGCCTTACCTTCTTTAATTGTTTCCATTTCTGTCATATAAATTATATCTGTTCATGCTCCCCCCTTGGCTTTAGTCACCATTTTAGGGAAGTTATCTACATATCTGCATTTAAATTTGTGAAATGTTATATCTTACTGTTGTAAAGATTTTCTACCTACATTCTAAGGTGTTTCATGTTGTAAGTCCCAGTTATGATGTATTTCAGGTGAGTTAGATGGAATATGTTGCAAGCAGTAGGTATGTTTTATGGTCAGGCTACATTTATCTGCCAGCAATGTGTAACTTCAGCAAGACTTGCTCAAGACAACATGTAATAGTGCTTAACGCACATTTTTTACAGGAGTATTTATGCTCAATGCTGTTTTCATGTGTACCTTGTTAGAATCAGGACAAAATGAATGCACTTCACTCACGCTTACATCAAGAGGCTGACAAGATACGTCGCTGGAAGGTACAGATGGAAATTGATGTGAGACAGAAAGAAAGAGGACTGAGTGATGCACAGCAGACTATAGAATCACAGAGAAAATCACTCCTGGAACTACAGGTAAATATCATTTATTTCAACAATTCAGCTCGCCATTTCAATTTAATTTAGTTCAGTTCATTTCAATATTTATTCAATCAATGATAATTGAATAATATTGAATAATATTTATTCAATCAATGATAATTGAATGATGATTAACATATTAAAGATGTAGTGATAGAGAAAGAAACAGGATTGAGTGGCACAGCTAAGCACAATCACTTAAGAACTCAATCTTGGAAATTCCAGTAAAAACAGTTTATACCTGTATGAAAGGTGTAAATGTCAGGAAGACAGAGGGTCCACCTGATACATCACAGCATGATTCTTGCCAGTACATAACACCCATGGTTCCAATACCCTGTTAAAAAATATTGGAGTATATATTCCTAACAATAATGATAAATGTCAGATTGTTTTGCCTTTTGGCAATGTATTTTTACTTTTATGCCATTAACAGACAACTCCTGCTTACCAAGAAGTATTTTTCATCCTTTTACTATAGCATATACTGCTGCCACACCTAACTTTAGGTGTTATTCCTAAAACTTCTGAAACTTCCACGCTTTTCGCAGAGTGGGAACCGTGTGTGGATTTTTTTCTAGTGAGAACCCTGCCTCACAGACCATAGAATGAGAAAAAAAAATGTTCCTCTGCGATTCAGATGTAATTAGATATCAGAACAAAAATCATGTAAGAAGAATGAAAGTTAATATTTTCATGAATTTTATGCTTTAGTTCATTTTGAATTGCTTTTTTTTTATGACTGGACTTGCTTTCAGGGCTAGTATTTAGTTCCTTAGGATAAGAGTGTGTCTTTGAATTTTATTTGAGTACCAGCACTCCACAAAGCAGCACTCAATTTAGATCAAGACTTGTGATACCTTTTACATAAGGTGCACATTTAATGGTATAAAAGATGATCTCTGTTGATTTTCTTCTCTTTCAGCTCCAAAATGAGAACCTAAGTGTAAGGCTTCAGGAAGAGATAGAAAACAGGATTGATATCTCACAGAAGTATGTACACATAAACCATTACCTCCATTTTTTGTGTATAATTTCCTAAAGCTACAATTATGTTGAGAAGCTGATATTGCCTGAAAGGAATATAATTCTTAACCCATTCGTGACAGAAGTCCACATTTTGTGGTTTGGCCTAATATCTTTTAATGCAAAGCCCTAAAAATCATACCAAATACATGAGCAGAAAGAGCAAAAAATTCTACACAAACTGTGCCCATTTTGGTTGCATCAATATTCATTATTTGATGCTGAAATTTTTTTAAAGGAAAATAAGCATTAAAATCCTTAAATTGGCAATGTGATAGAAAGTTTGAAATCACCTGCAAATTGGCAACTTTTTGACTTATCATCATAATTTCTGTCAATTTATATTCATTTCTGATAAATCACTTTTTATAAATAAAATGTAGCAATGAAATAAAAATGTTGGTGTTGCTAATTTGAAGAATAAAAGCTGATCAAATTAGGCTTTAAATAATTCCTGTCACGAATGGGTTAAAATAGATGATGTTAAGAGGTACTTGTGACAATAAGGTATTAAAAAATGAAACTTGTGCCACTTTAAAAGGGATGCCAAACTATCATGAGCACTTAATGCGGAGGAACAACATACTTGTATGAACTTGACATCAATGTTTATTCACAATTGATTCCGGCTACTTTGATAAGATAGTTGTGCAAAGAATTATATTTTTATTATAGCATATTTATTTGATTGATTGAAGAATTGTATCCACGAGGGAGATGTGTAACTTGGTGAAGGATTACGCTGGCAAGTTGGAGAGCAAGCTAATAGAGAGTGAACAAGTGAGAGAGGAGCTACAAGATAGTGGACAGAAACAACTTGAAGATATGAAGGTATCAAGATTATCTTCTGATTTAAAATCATCTTTGTAAGTTGCAAAGTTAGCAGGTTGATGGAGAGTGAACAAGTTAGTGAGTGAGTAAGAGAGAAAGAGGAGGGGGGGGGGGGGTGGGCACTTTGAGATAGTGGACAAAATGACATTTTGAGGTAGACTTGATTGATGGGTCTATAAAATCTTCATTGCTGGAAAAGTTTTCTCATTTTTAAGAAAAGAAAATAAAAACACACTGATTGATTGATGAATGGCTTTATACCCTAGATGACACCATAATCCTATATCTTTTTACTGAAGGAATATAAGGAAGCGTTTCATGAAGTGTCTTGTTTGTGATTTTTACTGACAAATTTGCCCTCAGCCAATCAGATGCAAGGATTTCACTTAGCTTTTAACAGTTGTCAGTAAAAATCACTGACAAGTCACTTCATGAAATGCTCACTGCAGTAAAAGTTGCCAGACTTTGATAATGGCCAGTATTCATGAAGGAGGACTATTTAAAGTCATGGTCTAAACCATGATTTATGTAAATAAAAATAAGTGTCAATAAGTGCAGACAAGCATTAGTGAGCTTATAAATGCTCATTACTACCTGCCCATTGGAGAATACGACATGCGGATTTTATGCTTTTGGAGGTTTGAATAATTGTTTAGATTTTAATCCATGCTTTGAATACAAACCTCTTTGGGAAATTAGGCCTATGTCTGATCTGCAGTTGTGCATACTGATAGAGAAGAATCCTTGCTACTCCTCTTCTTTCAAAAGTCCATAAATAAAGAAGCTCTTTTAACCTTGTATGTCTGACAATCTGGGTATTGCCAGAAAGCAAATGTGCTTTCAATTTATTTGCTCTTACACTCTTCACAGGTCTTGGAAGTGAAATTTCAAGATTTGAGCCTAGCTCAGTGCAACAAAGTCAATGAGTTGAAATCACAATGTAAGTAGTAAAATAAGTTTCTAGTATATTTGGTTTGTTTTACCTGTCTGCTATGAAAGCGTGCATGCTTATAAGCGCAGAAACTCTTATCCATGCATTTATTAGCAGTAGGCTTGATTATTGTAATGGATTATTGTTTGGTTTACCAGACTCACAAATCAACAAGCTGCAGCATGTTCAGAATGCATGTGCAAGACTTGTATCCAGTTCCTCAAAGTTTTCCCATATTACACCTGTTCTGATTCAATTACATTGGCAGTAAGGCAGAGAATTGCATTTAAGATACTTTTGCTTGTTTACAAAGCACTGAATGGTCAAGCTCCTAATTACTTGTCTGAATTAATATCATTTAGGTCACATTCATATGCACATAACTTACGAAGTACACAGGATAAGCTGCTTCTAAAGCTACCTCACTTGAGAACAAAAGTAACTCTTGGGGATCGTGCTTTCAGTTGCGCTGCTCCAAAGCTTTGGAACAAATTACCACTGGAAATACGAAAAGCACCAACTGTTACCATCTTCAAACATTTATTGAAGACCCATCTTTTTTCAGAAGTTTTTGGTTAATTGTATTATATGCATAATTGTTTAAATTGTTTGAGCAGTAGCATTGTTGGGAGCTCTGTTACACTACAGCGCAGTAGAGTATATTTACATAGTGACTGCGCTATATAAATGGTCTAATTATTATTATTATTATTATAAGTAAGCAACCAGGGGACCGATGGCTTTAAGTCCTCTCTAAGGGACCAGGGGGGCTTTTCATGAAACAATTAGTCGGTGGTTCTCACCGACTAATTTGCTTTCAGCCAATCAGATGCGAGTATTTTCAGTAGCTTATAACATTTGTCGGTGATTTTCACCGACAAAACTCTTCATGAAACGCTCCCCAGGTAATGATGATTAATGCCTTACCAAAGTGCATTGATTTGGTTTTGAACCTGGTCACCTTATAATGAAATCAATGCTCTAGCAAATGAGCTATAGCATCAAGTACTGCATGTATTTGCATTGATTCTTATTTCTTATTTCAAGCTCAGTAATCTGTTGTATGCTTAAATGTGGTAAATTTTCATTCTTACATCTTACTTGACATGGACACTAGGCAAGTGAAAGAAAGATTTACATACAAAAAAAATATTTCTTGAATAAGGAAAATTTTAGATAATTATGGTGTATTCGACCATCTTAATAAGCCATAGAAAGCAACGGTCTTTTTTTTTTTTTGGGGGGGGGGGTGGCATTTCAATGTGAAGATTTGAATGTGTTGAACTTGGGAGGAAAAAGAGAGCAGTTATTTGTATCGATCAATTCATTTAATAGAAATACTAGCCTCGTAGAAGATAAAAGTGGCAATGATGTATTCTTTTCATTCTACTCTGCAGTGCAAACGGAGAAAATGAAGTTTGCTGAAGCTGAAAAGAAAATGGAAAACAAGATGTCTGGTATTGAGAAGGAGGTAGTAAAAACCTTGCAGTATTTGATACTTAACTTGCCTGTGCACTTTCATGTGTTTCTTCTTGTATTGAAAGAATCATAAAATTAGTTCTACGTAGTAAAGGTATGGAAATGAGCCTTATTTGAATTTATTGAAATCCATGTAATTAGAACCTTCCTTTTAAACATCATGTTGAAGTGTGTCTCATAAGCTGGATAAGTAAATCCATATTTCAAACTAAAAAAACTTTTCTGAAGTACAAAAAGCAAATGAATTCTTGAATTTCACTTGTGTAGTGATGTGACTTTCTATCGTGTTTCATTGTAACTTGTGATTGAACATGAGCTGACCACAGGCTATGATCAGAGATGAATTGGGGTCTTTTGTTAAGGAATCTAGGGGGGGGGGAGAAAAATTTGGAGGTAGAGAGTGAGAAGCTGTGGTGACTGGGAAAGAAGCTGATGCATGTTCAACATACATGATTGCTTATGACTCTCTTTAAGACTACATTCTTGAAATATACTGTGATCTCAGATGAGACAAGCCACTTTCATGGGGGAGGCTGTTATTTTATGCCTGAATAAACTTTTATAGCCTTCCAACCTAACTCAAAACACCTCCGAGTAGTTTGTGGAACTCTTTCACTTTTTTTTTCACTTTTTTCTGTAGTGCAAGGAGCTGTAAAGTACTTCTTACAATTTAGATATGAATAAGAAATCTTTCCCATATCATTAGATTTTTAATCAGTGCAAAGTGCTTCATAATAGCAGTGGCATGTAAACCACAGCACTTTATCCTCGGAGCTTATATATGTTTTGTTTGCAGTGTGAAGAATTGCAGACTATCTGTGAGAAGAAAGACCAGACTATCTCTAAACTTCATGATGACATCAAGAAGACATCTAAACAGATCGCTGTCCTTCAACAAGAGAAAGGTTGGCAAATTACAACTGATTTTCAAGAGCCCAATTCTTCTCACATTCAAAGGCTAATATCTCCACTTATATTCATTCTTAAGAGTCGGTTTATATATCAAATTAAAGGTAACGAAACGGGGAACAATAATCACTAATAAAACTGGATTTGAAAAATCCCGACTTGTGAGTCATTTCGACATGATGCATCACAATTGTTGTACCATGTTCAAACAAAAAGGAGGGAGCTCACTAACTTGTGTCCTTTTCATGTGTAAAGAAGGTCATGAAAAAAGTACCTACTGTTAAAGACTCATACGTATGTCCATTGGCAAGCCCCTGTTCACATATGGTGCATTAAACTGCAGCTCTTATTCACATTAGCACTTCAGATATAGTTCAAATTGTAATGTATGTGAACATATTGAATGTATTGTATTACGCCATCTACTGTTGAGATGTGAAATATTTGTGTTAGTACTGATTGTACTTAAGACACTGCAACCATATCTCTTGGAGTCAAGACGCGTTATTATTGTGCTCGTCACATCACATGGTGTCAGGAATTTTGAAGAACCAACGCTTCCATAGAGATATTGGATCAGTATGTTGGGTCTGCAGCCTCTGGAACAATTGTCCTTTGAAGGGAACTTGTCCAAGAACTTTAATGACTGGATACGTGAATTCAGAGTTTATGAGATAGCTACTCAATTGACGGAGAAGCCAGAAATCGTTCCCCATAATGTTCAGAAAAATTGATTTTTACGTAACATACTTTGACTATGGGTTAAGAAAATATGTAATTTCCAAGAAAATTGAGAAAATCTGAAATTCATGTACAGAGTTAATGGAGACCTGCTCGCATATGATGTCATCAGTGTTGCCAATTTGCAGAACCGAGAGTAATTTACTAGAAAATGTATATGAGTATAATTTTCTTATTCTTTGACCGATTCTGCTCATTTCTTTTTTAAAATGCTGTTCAAATTTATCCCCTTTTATTGAAACAGTGAAACTTCTCCTTTAACCTTCTTTCCCATTCTCTTTGTTCACATTGTTTATTCATAAGGTTAATTCTTCCTTGTATCATCCCATTTTCTTCCCATCATTCTTCACCACTTCGCTCCTTCTTATGTTCTTTTCTACCTATCCATTCTTTTCCTCTGCTTTTTCCCCTTAAATTCTTACATTCTAACCTTGCTTCTCTCACATAGAATGCCTCCAGGAGTTCTTGAATCAAGCCAATGAAGAAATAGAGGCTAACCAGCAACTTCATTACTCTTCTCCTTCCATTCCTTTTCTACCTATCCATTGTTTTCCTCTGTTTTTAATCTTGAATTCTTACATTCTAACCTGGCTTCTCTCCCATAGAATGTCTCCAGGAGTCTTTAAATCAAGCCAATGAAGAGGTAGAGGCTAACCAGCAACTCCTAGCAAAGATCAAATCAGAACTCAAGGAAACAACAAGTCACAAGAACAAACTACAAATTCAACAGGTAGAGTTGTTTACATGCTACCATCTCCTGTTAGCCGGCCAGACAGTGTATATTTATTCATTTTTATTTATTTCTTTTTTTACTCTTTTTTTGTACCTAGGGTGATTTCATCAGTGATTCAAACACTGTTTAATTTGAAGGCCCATTACAGAAAATGATACTCTTCTTGCTTAATTTCTGCAGATGATAGCAATACCACTTTCGGCTTATCAGACTGATTTGAGTAGAACATTAGTTTTCCATATTTTTCGGCAAAACACAGTAAAATGAAGATCACTGATTGTAATTCCAAGGCAGTATGCAGTCCTGATTTTATGTCACTCATTGTGTATAGTATCCTTTTTTCATGTCACCAAGAATTATGATTTGATGTATAATGTATTATAATCTAGTACCAGTTTAACCCATTCATGACAGAGGGTCCTCATGTCTGGTTCAGCCCAGTAACCTTTGAACTCTGTAACAATATAAAGACAAAGCAAGAAATTCTGCACTTGCTGTGCCCATTTTAGTTGTGTCACTTTTTTTATTTGATGAAGAATTTTTTTTAAAGAGAAATAAGCACTAGAATCCTTGAATAGAAATGTGACGGAAAGTTCAGAATCACAGTTTTTCCATGCAAATTAGCAACTTCTTTACATACTTTTTGTTGATTTCTATTTTTTTCAGATACATGATATCTTATGAGAAAAATGCGGCAATAAAAGAAAAAAAATTGTTGTGTTCCATTTGAAGAAGAAAGGCTGATCAAATAAAGCTTAATCCAAATAATTCTTGTCATGATTGGATTAATAATGGATGCAAATAGTTGATGATATCATACCAACCTAAATGATGACTGTGATGCCTTATGCAGGGCTCAAATGATGTCATTTCTGATTTTAGGTTTAATGAAATGCAGTCTTATTATTTATGTTATTGAATTATTTAAACTCTGTGTGATTTCTACACATGTTTCTTTAATTTGGCAGGCTGAACAAGAGAAGGAGATTCAAGTGCTCATGAAAGATGCCGAGATATCTAGAAAACAAACTGCTCAAGACAAGAAGACAGTGGAGTGTCTTGAAGGAGAGATAAAAGCCAAGGAGGTATATGCCTACTTGATATCATTTATGAAAAAAATGTGTTTCTTGATAATTATAAATCACTTGGTGACTTTCATGCTGATTCATCTCATATTTTTCTTGAATGCAGTCTGCATCATTTAGAGCTGAAAAGCAATAACAAACAAAACAGCATTGTTGTTTTATGAATATGGCTTGCAATTCTCCTTTTTCCTTATATCTTCAGTGTACATATCAGCGGAGCCTGAGAATGATAATCTTTAGTCCCATTGAAAATAAACTATTGTCGAATCAACCTTGTAGGTCACATCTCATATGAGATTCAATTTGTCCATTCTATATTTAGAAAACAGTGGCAGAACTAGATGATAAGCTACATAACCTGAAGGATGAAAAGAAACAATTGGAACACAAAATTGAAGACCAGAACAAGATATTACTTAAGAAAGAGGTAAGAATTGTGAACAGGATCATATTATGCCCTACTTTGGCAAAAGGAAGCAAGTAACAGTGAGTGCAAATGCCACAAATGAAGAACATTTGATTTTGACTAGGCCCTGCAACATTGTGATATGAAATCATGCTTGCTTCCTTTTGCCAAAGTTTACAGGCAATTCTGTGCTCTTGCTTCCTTTTACTACCAAAATATTTCAGCAATGGGTAAAATTTAGGACTAGTGGCTTTGTTGGTTAAATGGAGCATACCTCAACTATGCCAAGTCAATAAAAAGTCAATTTCCATGAAAGTGTCACTTGCTTCCTTTTTCCAAAGTAGGGCAGTGTTGGTTGAATTTTTTCTTCAGTCATTTCATTCATCTGTGCCCTCAACAATAATAGAGTACCGGAGTGTGACGTCATCAATTTTTTTTTTTTTTTGCATTTGAGCATTTTCATGAATATATTCTGGTAGAGCATGATGAAAAACCTCCACACACCAAATTTGATGTGAATCTGTGAATCGGTTCACAGTGGCCCAAGGTATGGCCACATGAATGCTTAAATATCCCCATTGAAATCAGTGTAAATTAGCCTGGATTCAGAACTGTTTAGAACCAGGCCAATTTACACTGATTTCAATGGGGCTAGGTAGGTATTCATGTGGCCTCATATGGGGTCCCCATGAGCCGATTCCCATAAAATTTGGGCTGTGGATGTTTTTCATCATGCTCCATCGAGACATGGTATCCAAAATTCTGAAATTCAAAAAAAGTTTTTTGTGACTTCATCGCTTCGGTGCTCTATAGTCTTGTTCAATGTACATATACATTAATGTGAATGATAGGTATTGAATGCAGGTACTGTCATCTCACAGCACTGCAAATGAAACTAAATTACCAAATAGTTTGGAGGTGTCATGGTGTAGTGGTTCTGTCACTTGACTCTTAATCAAAGAGGTGAGGGTTCGAATCCAGGCCTGGCACTAATGTCCTTTGGCAAGACATTAATCCACATTTGCCACTCTCCACCCAGGTGTATAAGTGGGTACCCGGTAGGAAGAAATTCTGTTAGCGCCTTGCATGGCAGCTCCTTCAGCCGGGGTAATAATATTAACTTTTGTAGAGCGCAGTAGAGTATATGCATATAGTAGCTGCGCTATATAAATGGACAATATTATTATTATTAATATTATCATAAACCTAACAAATCTTGTGATCAAGTGGTATTATAGTGCTTGTGTCATGGTCATTTATTATTATTATTATTTATTTGGCCATAAAAATCAGAAATTGATACACAATTGACATACAACATGAACAGAATAAAATACATACAAATATCATTAAAATGACAACAAGAAAAGGAAATAAGAAGTAAAGAGCAGAGGAAAGAAATGGTTGCCAATGGGCCAGAGCTCCCAAAAGTGAAATCCTTCACTATTACCTGGAGGCATGTGAGCCCTCATAGGCAACCATGTAGAAGAATATTGCACAAGCCCTGATGAAAAATTTCGAGCACAAAATACAATTCAAAATACAATTCCTGAATGTATTGCATTTTTCAAAGATCTACAAAAGCTTGAAAAATGCATGTCAGATAGTTTAGGCACAAAAGGTGGATTTCAAGTGTGATAAAAGGAAATTATAAGTTGAATAAGCTAATTTTCTTTATTTTACAAGCACTTTGGTTGAATACTCTGCACTAGCACCTGAATGTTAAGAAATTTACTTTCAAATGTTGGATTTTACTCATCACTGTAATCAGGGAGATATGACATCATTGAAGGGTGAACTAAAAGAAGTATTGGAGAGAGAGAAATCTTCCTATGACAAACTAGATAGTATGAGGAAAGAACTGCAGTTAGAAAGGTAAGTTGACACCTATTTCTGTGTGCTGATAGTAGTTTACTACATAGTAATCAAAATGGATATTGTAACCACAAAAGGATGTTATTTACATTGTTAGGGGTCTCCTTTAACCCATTCGTGACAGAGGTCCACATTTTGTGGTTTGACCTAATAACTTTTGATGCAAAGCCCTAAAAATCATATCAAATACATGAGCAGAAAGAGCAAAAAATTCTACACAAACTGTGCCAATTTTGGTTGCATCAATATTTGTTGTTTGATGCTGAAATTTTTTTAAAGGAAACTAAGCATTAAAATCCTTAAATTGGCAATGTGATAGAAGGTTCAAAATCACCGTTTTCCCCTGCAAATTGGCAACTTTTGACTTCTCATCATAATTTCAGTCAATTTATATTCATTTCAGATCCATGACATTTTATAAGAAAAATGTAGCAATAAAATAAGAATGTTGGTGTTGCCAATTTGAAGAATAAAAGCTGATCAAATTAGGCTTTAAATAATTCCCGATACGAATGGGTTAATGAGAACTGAATTAGTGCATTTCCATAGTTAAAGTAGTTGGTTTATAACCAGTCAACAATTAGCCTATGGTATTCCGCAGATAAAATGTAAATGCAAGTTTGATTTTCTAGTCTAGCAGAAGTTTGACTCTTCTAAGTTTGATTGGTGTAGTTTAAGAGGATCATTGGTAAATCAGTAAACCATTCCCTTTTGTCCTTGTTTATTAATACATGCAAACATGTCATATATTCTTCCATTGATTTTCTTTTTTCTCTCCCGTGCACTTTTTCTCTATCTGGCAATTTAGTTCTGAGAATGCTAAACTAGTTGATGTCATTGAGTATACCAGAAAGGACAAGCAAACCTTAGAGCAAGAACTGGTCGAATTGAAAGCAGAAGCTGAAGACCTCAGTGCCAAAATCAAGGTAGGAATGTCAAATTTAGTCATTTTGTTTTTCTTGTTTTCAATATTTATTTTCCACACAACACAAAAGGTTCATTCCAATACCAAGCGGCAAACCCCCACAGAAAAGATTTTTTCTTAGTGTTCACATATGGCATGGTACATGTAGAATGTGCCACTTATGATAATCAAATGCACATTAACTTGTGAATAATAAATCAGGTGCAGTATATCAGACCTTCATTGCTCTACGCTTTAATGCTACCAGGAGACACAAAAGATAATTTGACCTTTTTTGAAAACTCCTAAAATCTCATTGATTTATGCGAAAAGAAAAACCACAGGGGGTGCGGTATGCTGCACCAAGCCTTAAATTATTCCCAACTGTAAGTGAAATAATCATACACTTATACTTATGCATTAAAGTGAGTTTTAGTGATCCTATTAAAAAAAAACCAAAAAAAAAACCAAACAAACTTAGAGTAAGATTTAGAAAAAAAACCCAGCAATGTTGATAAAAACTGTCGAAAATTTGTTTGTAGATAGGTACGTTCCTTTAAAGGGTAAGTCCACCCTAGAAGTTTCACTGTTTCAATAAAAGGAGATAAATTTGAACAGCATTTTAAAAAAGAAATGAGCAAAATCGGTCAAAGAATAAGAAAATTACACTTATTTACATTTTCTAGTAAACTACTCTCGGCTCTGCAAATTGGCAACACTGATGACATCATATGCGAGCTGGTCTCCATTCAATTTGTATATGAAATTTCACCTTTTCTTAATTTTCTTGGAAGTTACACATTTTCTTACCCCGTTGCCAATTCGCAGAGCCGAGAGTAATTTACTAGAAAATGTAAATGAGTGTCATTTTCTTATTCTTTGACCGATTTTACTCATTTCTTCTTCACAATGCTGTTCAAATTTATCTTCTTTTATTGAAATAGTGAAATTTCTAGGGTGGACTTTCCCTTTAAAAAGTAACTTATTCTAGATGTAAATGTAATAATGATATGGTCTTATTAGAATGTGTAGCCTAATCAGTTAAATGTATGATACTGCTCTCCCTGAGGGCCCGGGAATTATAATCAACTGCAGCAGCAATACCAGATTCTCATTTAATACACCTGGGTCAAGAGGGACAAATATGAGTGAAACACCTTGCCATAGGATGTTTGTAAGCACTTTAATGGGGATTAAATCTACCAATGAAGAACAAATTGAAGGTTTAGTGCAACAAAGGGCTATCTGCATTTTTGATTTGAATGAGATTTTGAAATTAAAGTGGTCCAGTAGAGACCGGGAACCCATTGGTAACAATAGTACTGCAAACTTTGCTACAGCTGGGTATTACCCAGAATAGATATGGCTATTTGCTTTAAACTGCAATATGTCAGTGCAACAAATCTTTATTTCAAGATTTATCAAAATTGCCAAAAATGCAGAAAGGCAGTTGTTGCACTAGACCCTGGAAATGTCTAAAGGACATTGAGAAATCTTTCTCCTATCTCACTCTGACAGGTTCTTGAGGATGATATGGAAGTAGAGAAGACCAAACTACAGACAGTCCTCAATGCTAAGGATGCCTTAGAGAAAGCTAAAGATGATCTTCAAGTCCAACATGAGAAGCATTCAGATGATATCAACAAGCTCTTAGAGGAGGAAAAGAAACAGGTATCATGTCATTTTTGAGGAAGCAGACTTATTCTCATGACATAGAGAAAGGTTAAATCTTGATGGTTCCTACGTATGATGTTAAAAAAAGTAACAAAAGCCAAGTAATTTGAGCAACTAAAGATAGACAAGCAGCCTAGATTTTTCTTTTCAACATCATCTTTATTTGCGCAGAAGCAAAAGGGAATACAAAGTTGTGATCTCTCCAAATGAATTATATTATCCATTGCCATATTTATTTTACGCTTTCTGATGTGATTGATTGATTTAAAGAACCAGGAGCTTATTGAAGAACTTGAGAATCTGAAGAAAGAGAAGTGCAACCTGGAAGAGAAGAACAAGTCTCTCCATGGGCAGACTGGAGGCAAGACTAAGCAGATCAAAGACTTACAGCAAGAGATCAAGACCCTAAAGGGAAAGCTGACTACCATGACCAAACAAAAGACATCATGTGAAGAAGGAGTAAGATTCTTCCATGTTTAAACCATACATGCTTGTGAAATCATTGCTTCACGGTCAATTTTATTAATGATAACTGAATTTCTAGCCTTAACCCTGTACTTTATCCTCAACTCAGACCCTAACCCAAACTTTAAACTTAATCTAAATTCATTTGAAACAGTAAGTCTTGGACAAAATAAACACAAGAACAATTGTCATGAGAACAACGATGTCGGATCACCTCTTCCAAATGTATTGTAAAAATACAATAACTTCTAACTCAATGAAATTGTTATCCCATGTATCCTCCTCACTGAATCATAAAAACTTACATTGAACATTCAAAACTGTGAATAAATTTGTAAAACTGTTTTAATAGAAACTACATGATATCTGAGTAACAATGATCTACAGGTAATAGCACTGCTTACACACATTGTAGATGTATTAGTCACTATATAAATCCATAATATTATCATTACTTTTGCTATGTTTAGATGGTCGACTTGCAGAAGGACTTGGATTCAGCACAGGCTGAGATGGAAACACTGAAGAAAGAGATGGCTAAGCTTTCAGAAGAAAGGGAAGAGGCAGAGAAGAAAGAGAAGCTGGCAACTATAGCCCAGGAAGAACAAATGAAGACTTTTGAACATGTAATGAACACATACAAGGTTAGCTCATCCAGTTTCTTTATTCAGATACTGAACAGTCAGGCAAACTCTCGACTTCCCGGGAGAGGCCATAATCCCCGAAAGTAGACTTATTCCGTGGCATTGCATAATCCCCAAGGATTCCTCCGCTGAGCAAGACTATACAAAGTGAATTGTCCGTGTGTGATATACTGTTGAAAAAAAAAAATCATATAAAAAAAAACAACATGGCAGCGGATTTTGTTGCCTCGAGTACAGGCTTGAACTAGTGCGTCTCCGCATTTCTATGTGTATTATGTAACCTTATTTGTGTATGTGTTTGTTATGAAGTGCAATGTATGTTTCAAAACACTAAGAAGGAATCAAGAGCACGTTGTGTGTGATTGTGGTGACAAATGCCATAAAAGATGCTCTAATACAACCCACTTGCAAGATAAGTGGTCATGTTATCAATGTATTGCAAATGAAATGCCTTTTAATCAGATTCTTGATGATGATGAATTTAAAATGTCCATTGATGCGTTCTTTAATCAAGACTGTAACATAAATAATATTCCAATGCTGTGTTCTAAAGTTTTTAATGGTTTTAATGAAATCGATGATGGTCCACCTGATTTGTTTTTCCCTTCATCCAATTATTACTTCAGCGACACGTTTAAGAATAAATTAGATTCCTTTAACGCCTACGATAAGAACGTTCTTTCAATGTTCCATTTAAATCGTCGCAGTTTGGCCTCTAATTTCATGAGCCTACAAGATTATATTCATACTCTAAAACATAGATTCTCCATATATGCTTTTTCTGAAACATGGTTCAAAGATAATGTTCCATCAAGGTACAACATGGCAGGATAGTCATTATTACACAAATCCAGAGGAAATAGAGTAGGTGGGGGAGTATGTTTATATGTTAAATCAAACTTGAATTTTAAACAACGGTTAGATATTTCTTTTGGAAATAGTAACATAGACTCATTATTTATAGAACTGCAGTTTAATTCCCATAAAAATGTGATTGTGGGTGTGGTGTATAAGGCTCCAAATTCTGATTCAAAGTCTTTTAATGAACTTTTAGAAAAATGTTTATCAACTGTTTCCAATGAAGATAAGTATTGCTATATACTTGGTGATTTCAATTTTGATATATTGCAACATTCCTCACATTTACCAACGAGTGATTTTTTAAGTTCTATGTACTCAAATGGTTTTCAGCCACTGATAACCAAACCTACACGTATCTCTAATTCATCTTGTACCTGTACCGATAATATATTTACAAATGTCTTAGACAAGTCAATTCTTCCAGGAATACTCTATTGTGATATCTCAGACCATCTACCCGTATTTCAATTAACCGATTTTGTCACTTTACACACTAATCCTATCTCACATTCTTCTGTTAACCAATCAATCTTTTCAAGAGTAAACTTCGAAGATATTTCTAAGGACCTAAGTTCAAATAATTGGGTGTGTGTAAAAAGGTGTGGCGACGCCAATTCAGCATACAACGCATTTGCGTACACTTTATCTGAAGTCTGTAATAGACATGCTGATACGCGTGAACGCCCCAAACGTAAAAACAAGGACATTCCTAGGAAACCGTGGATCACCGAGGGAATTTGTGTTCTATCAATAAAAAACAGAGACTATTCCGGAAGTATTTAAAGAACCCATCATCTAAAAATGAGATATATTATAAAAAATATCGAAATAAATTGAATTATATTATAAAGATTTCAAAAAGAAAACACTATGCACAACTTCTAGAAAAGAACAAGTCGAATCTTTCGAAAACTTGGCAAACTATCAATGATATACTTGGAAGGAAAAGAAAACACAAGTTACCAAGCTATATTCTGAAAGATGATAAGAAAATATATGATGAAAATGAAATAGCAAATGCATTTAATTCACATTTCACCAATATTGGTGCATCCCTTGCTAATGATGTTCAATCAACCACAAAACATTTTTCTGACTATCTAGATCCACGGGTTTCTAAATCCTTGTTTTTTACGCCAACCACTGAATACGAAATAATACAGATTGTTAAAAAATTGAAAATCAGTTCTTCGTGTGGTCATGATGATATAAGTACGAATTTTGTGAAAAAAATTATATATTGTATATCCAAACCCCTTGAATACATTTGTAACTTGTCAATGTGTACAGGCATCGTTCCAGATAGTCTTAAAATAGCTAAAATAATTCCAATATATAAAAAGAATGATTCTTACTTAATCCAAAATTACCGGCCAATATCTCTTTTACCAACTTTTTCGAAAATTTTAGAACGCATCATATTTAAAAGGCTTTATAGTCACTTAAGCGAAAATAATATTCTTACCAAGTATCAGTTTGGATTCAGACCCAACCACTCTACTGAATTTGCTTTACTTCATGCAATAGAACATATTACATCATGTTTAGATAAAAGAGAGTTTACGTTAGGGATATATATCGATCTAAGTAAAGCATTTGACACTTTAAATCATAAAATCATGTTGTATAAATTAAATCACTATGGAGTGCGGGGAATACCGCACGATTGGTTTGTTAATTATTTTTCTAATAGAAAACAATTTACAAGCTATAAAGGAGTTAAATCTGAAACCATGCCTGTGACCTGTGGAATTGCGCAAGGTAGTATAATTGGTCCCTTGCTTTTCCTTATATATGTTAATGATATATTAAATACTTCAAAAATATTACATTTCATTCTGTATGCAGATGATACTAACATATTTATTTCACATTCTGATAAAACACAACTTCAAAATTATGCAAACACTGAATTAAAAAAGGTTTCTACCTGGTTCAAAGCAAATAAACTTTTTCTTAACACTGATAAGACCAAATACATGTTTTTCTGTACTAATCACAGTTATCGATCTCAGTTAAATTTTTCAATAAAACTAGACAATGATGCAATAGACAGGGTAAATACTATAAACTTTTTAGGCGTACACATAGATGATAAGCTCTCTTGGGTTAACCATATAGATCACATCCATGGAAAAGTTAGTATGTGCGTTGGTATGTTATATAAATTACGTAATATGCTCCCACTTAAAACCCTCTTTACTTTGTATAATGCCATTATCTTGCCCCATTTGGATTATTGTAGTCTTGTCTGGGGAGGGGCCAGCTCATGTCATTTAAACAGATTGATTGTACCTCAAAAGAAAGCAATTCGTCTATGTTCTAACACGCATTATCTTGCCCATACTCCACCTCTATTTAAAACGTTCAACACTGCCAATTTAACTGATACTATAAAAATAAAGGCAGCACTTTTTATGTTCCGATATATGAATAACTTGTTACCAGCTATTTTCAATAATTATTTTCTTACGGTTGATAAAAAACATAGTGTTAATACAAGACAGAGAAACAATATATTTGTGCCATATTCACGCTTAAAACTACGACAGACGAACTCTATTAAACACAAAGGGGCTCAATTTTGGAACAGTCTTAACCCACTACTTAAAAGAATGACCACCGTTACCTCATTTAAGGCTAAAATTAAACAGCATCTTCTTGCCACTTACAAGTGATTCCTTTAAATTGAACCAAAATTAAACAAACAGTCATATGATATATTTTGTTTTGTCTTGTTTTGTCATGTATTGTAAATATTGTAACTTGTTTCATGTATTATTTCAATTGCTATTTACTATGTATTTTATTCCTACTATAATTTATTTGCTGTATTTGTATCACTGTAATCTATTTGTCATGGATCCCCCTGCTTTTCAAGCCTCTGGCTTTTCTAGGGTGTTTGATCCTCACATTTTACAATGGACATATCTACTCATGTGATTTTTTACCTAATAAATAAATTGAATTGAATTGAATTGAATTGAGAAATTTAATTTTCTTTCAAATATTTTCGTATGAAGATGATGCACCAGGTTGGTTATTTCAAATGATTTTTTTTCAACGGTAAACACACACGGACCATTCACTTTGTACAGTCTTGCTCAGCGGAGGGATCCTCGGCGATTACGCAATGCCACGTAATAAGTCCACTTTCCGAGATTGACGGCCTCTCCCGGGAAGTGGGGAGTTTCCTTGACTGCTGAAGCACTGAAAATCACGAATAACTAATGCGGCTTATCACTTTCTTTTTCTTTCTTCAAAGATTGCAGTGACCTTTAGAAATTAATTCATACATGTATATTATGTTAAAATTTCATTCTTTTCAGTGAACTCTGATGTATATCCATTATGAACATAAAACATCAAATACAGTATGAAATGGTGGTGGAATCTTTCATTCTTTATGAATGCTTTGCAGGTTGACTATGACAAGATTGTAGTTGAGAAGTGTGATGATATGATTGATCTCTCATTCTTTATGATTGCTTTGCAGGTTGACTATGACATGATTGTAGTTGAGAAGTGTGATGATATGATTGATCTTTCATTATTTATGATTGCTTTGCAGGTTGACTATGACATGATTGTAGTTGAGAAGTGTGATGATATGATTGATCTCTCATTCTTTATGATTGCTTTGCAGGTTGACTATGACATGATTGTAGTTGAGAAGTGTGATGATATGATTGATCTTTCATTCTTTATGAATGCTTTGCAGGTTGACTATGACAAGATTGTAGTTGAGAAGTGTGATGATATGATTGATCTTTCATTCTTTATGAATGCTTTGCAGGTTGACTATGACAAGATTGTAGCTGAGAAGTGTGATGATATGATTGATCTTTCATTCTTTATGAATGCTTTGCAGGTTGACTATGACAAGATTGTAGTTGAGAAGTGTGATGATATGATTGATCTTTCATTCTTTATGAATGCTTTGCAGGTTGACTATGACATGATTGTAGTTGAGAAGTGTGATGATATGATTGATCTTTCATTCTTTATGAATGCTTTGCAGGTTGACTATGACAAGTTTGTAGTTGAGAAGTGTGATGATATGATTGATCTTTCATTATTTATGAATGCTTTGCAGGTTGACTATGACAAGATTATAGCTGAGAAGTGTGATGATATGATTGATCTTTCATTCTTTATGAATGCTTTGCAGGTTGACTATGACAAGATTGTAGCTGAGAAGTGTGATGATATGATTGATCTTTCATTCTTTATGAATGCTTTGCAGGTTGACTATGACATGATTGTAGCTGAGAAGTGTGATGATATGATTGATCTTTCATTCTTTATGAATGCTTTGCAGGTTGACTATGACAAGATTATAGCTGAGAAGTGTGATGATATGATTGATCTTTCATTCTTTATGAATGCTTTGCAGGTTGACTATGACAAGTTTGTAGTTGAGAAGTGTGATGATATGATTGATCTTTCATTATTTATGAATGCTTTGCAGGTTGACTATGACAAGATTGTACCTGAGAAGTGTGATGATATGATTGATCTTTCATTCTTTATGAATGCTTTGCAGGTTGACTATGACATGATTGTAGTTGAGAAGTGTGATGATATGATTGATCTTTCATTCTTTATGAATGCTTTGCAGGTTGACTATGACAAGATTATAGCTGAGAAGTGTGATGATATGATTGATCTTTCATTCTTTATGAATGCTTTGCAGGTTGACCATGACAAGATTATAGCTGAGAAGTGTGATGATATGATTGATCTTTCATTCTTTATGAATGCTTTGCAGGTTGACTATGACAAGATTGTACCTGAGAAGTGTGATGATATGATTGATCTTTCATTCTTTATGAATGCTTTGCAGGTTGACTATGACAAGATTATAGCTGAGAAGTGTGATGATATGATTGATCTTTCATTCTTTATGAATGCTTTGCAGGTTGACTATGACAAGTTTGTAGTTGAGAAGTGTGATGATATGATTGATCTTTCATTATTTATGAATGCTTTGCAGGTTGACTATGACAAGATTATAGCTGAGAAGTGTGATGATATGATTGATCTTTCATTCTTTATGAATGCTTTGCAGGTTGACTATGACAAGATTGTAGCTGAGAAGTGTGATGATATGATTGATCTTTCATTCTTTATGAATGCTTTGCAGGTTGACTATGACATGATTGTAGTTGAGAAGTGTGATGATATGATTGATCTTTCATTCTTTATGAATGCTTTGCAGGTTGACTATGACAAGATTATAGCTGAGAAGTGTGATGATATGATTGATCTTTCATTCTTTATGAATGCTTTGCAGGTTGACCATGACAAGATTATAGCTGAGAAGTGTGATGATATGATTGATCTTTCATTCTTTATGAATGCTTTGCAGGTTGACTATGACAAGATTGTAGTTGAGAAGTGTGATGATATGATTGATCTTTCATTCTTTATGAATGCTTTGCAGGTTGACTATGACAAGATTGTAGCTGAGAAGTGTGATGATATGATTGATCTTTCATTCTTTATGAATGCTTTGCAGGTTGACTATGACAAGATTATAGCTGAGAAGTGTGATGATATGATTGATCTTTCATTCTTTATGAATGCTTTGCAGGTTGACTATGACAAGATTATAGCTGAGAAGTGTGATGATATGATTGATCTTTCATTCTTTATGAATGCTTTGCAGGTTGACTATGACAAGATTGTAGTCGAGAAGTGTGATGATATCAATGATCTGAAGAAGAAACTTTCAGAACAAACAGCTGCCAAGAAAGATGAGGTACTTGATTTAATTAGAAATTTAACCTGAAGGTTTTGTGCTTTTAAGTTCATGATGTAAATGTGTCCTGCTTCTTTTTCTCCACCCTTTTTATTCATCTCCTCCTTTGTGTACCATCATGGTGCAATAAACTAGATAGACATTAGATATTAACCCATTCGTGACAGGAATTATTTAAAGCCTAATTTGATCAGTTTTTATTCTTCAAATTGGCAACACCAACATTTTTTATTCTATTGCTACATTTTATTCATAAACCGTCATGTATCAGAAATGAATATAAATTGACAGAAATTATGATGATAAGTCATAAAGTTGCCAATTTGCAGGGGAAAATGGTGATTTTTAAACTTTCTATCACATTGCCAATTTAAGGATTTTAATGCTTATTTTCCTTCAAAAAATTTCAGCATCAAACAATGAATATTGATGCAACCAAAATGGGCAAAGTTTGCGTAGAACTTTTTGCTCTTTCTGCTCATGTATTTGGTATGATTTTTAGGCTTTGCATCAAAAGATATTAGGCCAAACCACAAAATGTGGACCTTTGTCACGAATGGGTTAAGCACAGTGAATAAAGAAATTTGCATAAAAACATGTATTAATCTTACATAATTCTATGTTTAGTAGAATGTGCAAAGCCAAGGGAAAGCTGATAGATAAAAAGAAAAGGAAAGAAAGATATGTGACACCTTTGAAAGGGATATTATAGTCACAATATGTGGGGTTCTGATCTTCGCTGACTCCCGTTGCTTCTACGACGAAAGCTTATCTCTAGATATTGAGTTACATATCAGCGCAAAGGTTACCTACTAAGGTCACCAACTTTTATGTGAGTGAAAAATATTGTTGATAATTCTCGGTGCTGCGTGTGTGTTCCTTATTGACTTTATATAACATTTTGCAAGTGCAGTTTACAGCCGAGGATTTCCGCTTCATCCCAAATGTGGACCCTGCCATATCCCGTAGACTTGGCACTATAATATCCCGTTTACCTGTGTTCCTATCACATTGCTTTCAGGAGAACAAAAGGAAGACATTAGAAGATGAGGTTGATGACCTGAAGAAGAAGATTGGAGATGTGGAATCTTCCAGAAATTCTTTAGAAGAAGAAAACACCAAGAATGAAAAGAAAATGGTATCACTAGATAACCATCTCAAAGAAAAGGTATGCATCAATCACTCCCTCCTGTTATTGCTATCTCTATTAGATGTGGAGGCATTAGTGTCTAACTCCTTACAGGGTAAAACTAGCGTGTTATTGCTATCTCTATTAGATGTGGAGGCTTTAGTGTCTAACTCCTGACAGGGTAAAACTAGCATGATATTGGTATCTTTATTAGATGTGGAGGCATTAGTGTCTAACTCCTTACAGGGTAAAACTAGCGTGTTATTGGTTGTTACTACCTGATAGGTGTAGTATGCAACTTTTTATAACATGAGTTAGTTTTCGTAGAAGGGGTTTACGGTTCACTATGTGGTGAGTCCTAAGGGACTTCTTCTTACCTCTCGCCGACTCAAGCCTCCTCACTCTTCGCCAACTCAATCCTCTCACCTCTTCTGGTTTACAGTCCTTTTTAGGACTTCACCCAGTTTTCGAAACTTTCCTACTTTTTCGCCTCTCTATTTCACCTCCATCTCTATCCACTTTATCTATAGTCCCTTAGGACCTTCTACGAATATCCGTACCACCATGCAAACCTTCAAACGTCATATGCATTAGCTTGTTTTTCATTGGAGAGCCATTGTGGTCACATGTCATATTTGCTTGTTATTTGAATCTGCCTTACATGCCTAGGGTTAATTACTTGGTTGGCAATTATCGGAAATGCAATGCATATATTGACAAGCTATTAATTGATAATTATATCTGTCATAACTAGAATGTGCACAGTTGATTGGTTTATTGTGCATCATATAATGAAATGAAATTCTTACTGGCCCATGGGGGGTGGGGGGGGGGGGGGTTGATTCTGGGTCCTGTTTCATTGTTTCATAAAACTTGTTGTCAATAACAACTGTCAACTATGGCAAATTTGCTCTCGGCCAATCAGATGCAAGGATTTCAGTAGCTTATAACAGGTATTGCAACTTGTTTTGATAAAAAATTTCATGAAACAGGGGCCCTGACGTCAGTATAGTAGCACTCTTAATGGCGTCATGAATTTTTTTTTTTTTTTTTTTTTTTGCGCATCCAGATATGGTAATGTCATCAATTTGTTGTTGTGCTTTCATTCAAGTAGTGTAATCACTGCCTGCATTTCTCATTTGTGTGAATTAAATAATACAACTATGCATGTAAATTTAGGAAAGATGATGAATACAAAACCAGATATATACTGCCTCTCTTCGATTGTATGGTTAAAGGCATTGGCTAACATTGTCATGATTTAAAAAAAATCTCATTTTGTTACTTAAAAATGGGATAAACATTAGGGTTATAGTGTAAAAATACCAGTGTGAAAGTTTCAGAGCATAATATCCACGGGAAGTATTTTTAAATATTAGAAATGTGAACCAATGTTTGAAAAATATACGAGGGTCGGTTGCATAGACCCAACGTAAGGAGTGCGCATGCGCACATGACTCAACGGACCGCACTGTGTGTATTGACGTATCACGCGGCGGAAGGCAAGTAACGGTATTTTGGAATTCGTCCAAACGGTCCTCTTAGTTCAGTGTCTCTCGAGACAAAAGCTAATAAAATCGCGGTTTGCGTCTAATTTACAGCTTTTCCTTCCAAATTATGGTTGGTTTCAGGGTTTTTGAGTATAAATACAAGTACTCATACACATGTTTCATCTTAGTTTGAGATTTTTTTAAATCAGCTGCTCACAAAGTTAGCCAATGCCTTTAAACTATGGTGCCCTCAGTGACCTCAGAATGCAACCATTTTCCTTCAGGGCTATGTCCCTCAGAGAAATAGTTGCATTCCCATTGCATCGGGAACCATAGCTTCCAACCAGACTCTCACATTTTGCTGTATTTACAGTTACTATCTGCATTAGATGTTGACTCATTATGATTGTGCCAGATGAAGGGTTGCTACAAGTACATTCCTTTTAACCCATAGAGGTACAGTGTCACCTTCAGGAGACATTTTTGCAGTATCTGTTGGTCCAGAATGTTGGGCAGTAGATATCATACATGAGCAGAAAGAGAAAAATGCACTGACAAATTTGAGCCCATTCCCATCGCTGTATGGTGTGGCGTTCTCGAATTAGAGTAGTTTAAGTGTGACCGATCATTAAACTGTTTAAATTGGCAACGCAGTGAATAATATATAATCACTATTTCTGTGTTCAAATTGGCAATTTCTGATTCAATTTTACAATTATATTTCATTTTGGTTTATGTTATATCCATATTTTTTTTCAAGCTATGTAAACGTGGAAAAAAATAATTTGTATTGCCAATTTGAGGATTGAAGATGATTAATTTGGACCTCAAGAAAGCTCTGTACTGCTATGGGTTAAAAAGAGAAGAAAAGAAATTTGAAAACACATTTCTAATTTTCTTCTACAACTTGATAGGATGCAGAAATAAGCAAGCTCCAGGCTGATTTGAGAAAGGCAAAGGAGAGGTTACTTGAAGCAGAAAAAGCAGCAAAAACTGAGAAGAAAGACCAGAGTCCTACCGCTAACCCTCAGGAGAATATTTCAAAGACTGGTCCTATTACTCCTACTATCAACATGGTTCAGGATAATACCAAAACACCTAGGACACCAATTAATAGTAAGATTAGCTTTTTGTACAACTACAATAAAATGCAAACACAGCCATTTTATCATATTTTGAGTTACACTACCTGGGCCCCGTTGCGTAAAACTAACCATTGATGGAAACTTTGCTATCAATAGTAACTTCCATGGGAATGTTGAATTTGATTAGCTGTTGAGCAATGTTATCATGGTAGTTACCATTGATAGCAGAGTTACCATTAATGGTAAATTTTATGCAACGGGGCCCAGATGGAAATACTTGGAAGGTGTTACTCTTAAGGTGTATTTGAAATATATGAGAAAATATTGACTCTTCTCCAGCTTTTTGTTTTTGCCATTTCAAATGCCCCCGTGAAGCCTATAGGCATGACATAATGTAATATGTATTGAATAAGGATAGGATATGTTTGTCCTATACTTTTAGAATCTCTTTACTGTAACGTTTTAACAGCAGAAAGCATTTTTTTTAGGAATGTGCAGATATGTATAATGGTAGGCCATACAGACATTTCACTTAGTCTTGGGGGCAAAACATTTTCAAAGACCTTGAGCGTTTAGAGTATTGGACAAATGAAGTACTGAAGGTCAAATGTTTTTTTGTCAGAAAAGAACCATTTATGTATAAAATATATTCATTATCAATATTACACAGTTAATTAATGAGCTGTAGCCCAGTATTCTCACATCTTTTTATTTGATTTCATGTACAGGGTGTCAGACTTTAGATGATACTTCCTCTAAGAACATGAGAACACCTTTGACTGGTGAGTTTCTATTGCTCTATCATTTACATGTATGTTACTCAGACCATTTACGATTATCATTGAGATCAGGCGGGCATTTCATCAAATGTCCTGTCAGTGATTTGTACTGACAAAATTTGTCAGTAAAAATTTGCCCTCAGCCAATCAGAGGCAAGGATTTCAGTAGCTTATAACAGTTGTTTCTAAAAAGTCACTGACAAAGAGACTTGATGAAACCCTCCCAGGACCCCTCTATTATTAGATTTTTAAAATCTCTTTGTGTCACATTTACTTCTACCCTTTTGTTGTTTTGTCTTTTCTCTGCTTAACACACTTTTTCTGTCAATCTCTTAATTACATCCTATATCTCATAAGTCAAAGCAGTGACGCCACGCACCACACCACAGCGTAGTATCCTAAAGCAGAACAACGCTGTACGTCTCAAGCGCAGTGTGGCCTTCGCTCAGGATAATCAGATGGAAGATGATGATGGGGCTAGCTCTGATTCCTCAACATCACAGCTTATGGAATTTGAAGTAAGACAACTTTTATTTTAACATCAGGAGAATGAGTATTGATTGTTATGCTGCTGCTTGAGGGAAAATGGGGTTAATTGCACCGAATCATAGACACCAATGATGACTAAAGCTCATATAAAGGCCCATTGATTCTGTTATGTCTTTAGTAGACATTTGCTTGCATTTCTTTCAGTGGTAGGAAGCTAGTCTGTAGTAGGAAAAGCAAAGTCTTCAAATATCTTCAAATCAAATATAAATAAAGAAATGTCAAGAAAACATGGCTAAGGAGGGTAGGTTCCTTGAAGGCATGTGGCTTGCCGTGTGTTTGGGTCACCATAACAGTTCATGTGTACATGAATTATGTGATAATCATGCAACAATCAAGAATTAATCCTCCTTAAAACTATTTTAAAAAAAAGAAGTGAAAAAAATGCATAAAAGCAGTGATTTCCTAACTTTGGATATTTCTTATGAGTTTCTGAAAAATAAAAAAGATGATTGAATTTTCACAACATTCATCCTTAAAAAGCGTATGTGTTATTATATAAGAGGAAATAATCAGTCTTGTCCTTTGCCCAATGCAGGTGGAGGAGGTTGAGCAGAGATTGAAGCATACCAACACAGATCGTCGTGTTCCTAGCCGTGCTGTGACACCGATGCGTATCAGACCGTCTCCTCAAGTCCATCAGATGAACACCTCACAGGGCCATGTTCAGAGATCTCTTACTACATCTAACATCAAGGTATGTTGCTTCTTCTTTTGTATTAGGTAGCTTGTCGTTTGGTCCAGACATGACAGTCAGCTCACTATACCAGAGTTGGACTTGGTTGGATCGAGGGTTGTTTTCTGGCACGCTGATTCATGGGCCACGGAGCCGTTGTATAAAACTTACTATTACAGTAACTTTGCCATCAGTGGCAACTACCATAGTAACGCTGCTCAACAGCCAATCAAAATCCAGTATTCCATGAAAGTTACCATTGATGGCAAAGTAACTATAATAGTAAGTTTTATGCAATGGCACTCAGGTCTAAACAGTGGTCATCGGTGACTGATACTGCTGTGCCAAAAAGCCTTGATGACATTTGAAAAGGAAATGGGTAATGATAGACACAAAAGAAGAAAGGAAGAGATCAATAAAAAGGAAGTAAGAAAGGAGAGAGGGAGGAAGGATTAAGAAATGGAAGGAAGGAGGGGGAAGGGATAGAAGGATAGAGAAAGGAAATGAAGGAGGGAGCACAGGAAAGGAAGGAGGGAGAGATGGAAGGATATAGAGAGGGAAGGAAAGAGAGAGAAAGGAAATGAAGGAGGGAGAGATGGAAGGATATAGAGAGGGAAGGAAAGAGAGGGAAAGGAAATGAAGGAGGGAGAGATGGAAGGATATAGAGAGGGAAGGAAAGAGAGGGAAAGGAAATGAAGGAGGGAGAGATGGAAGGATATAGAGAGGGAAGGAAAAAGAGGGAAGGGAAATGAAGGAGGGAGAGATGGAAGGATATAGAGAGGGAAGGAGAGAGAGGGAAAGGAAATGAAGGAGGGAGAGATGGAAGGATATAGATAGGGAAGGAAAGAGAGGGAAAGGAAATGAAGGAGGGAGAGATGGAAGGATATAGAGAGGAAGGAAAGAGAGGGAAAGGAAATGAAGGAGGGAGAGATGGAAGGATATAGAGAGGGAAGGAAAGAGAGAGAAAGGAAAGGAAGGGGGAGAGATGGAAGGATATAGAGAGGGAAGGAAAGAGAAAGGAAATGAAGGAGGGAGCAAAGGAAAGGAAGAGGGAGAGATGGAAGGATATAGAGAGGGAAGGAAGGAGAGGGAAGGGAAATGAAGGAGGGAGAGATGGAAGGATATAGAGAGGGAAGGAAAGAGAGAGAAAGGAAATGAAGGAGGGAGCAAAGGAAAGGAAGAGGGAGAGATGGAAGGATATAGAGAGGGAAGGAAGGAGGGTGAAAGGAAATGAAGGAGGGAGCAAAGGAAAGGAAGGAGGGAGAGAAGGAAAGGAAGGAGGGAGAGATGGAAGGATATAGAGTGGGAATGAGAGAGGGAGAAAGGGAAAGAAGGAAGTAGAAGGAGAAGGAGCAGGAAAGGGGCTGGAAAAATGATGAGTGGTAGGGGTACATTGAAACCTCGTTATAACAAACTCCTCCAGATCAAGGAAATCACCTCTTTATATTGAAACCTTGTTACATCAGGGCTAAAAAAAAGTAAAGAAGTGGGACCGGCGAAATTACCTTGTTGTAAATTAATGATAGTCTGTTATAACCGTGTTCTTTATAACAAGGTTTCACTGTACCAGCAAAGAAGAGAGAGAGAGAGAGAGCGAGAGATCAGGAGAGGGCGAGTAGGAGAGGGATAGATGAAAAAATAATTGAAAGAAAGGTTCATTATGCTCAGAATATAAAGTTATGATGTTTTTTTTCTTTTGACAGATGATGGAGGACGGTTCATCTCAGAAAGAGAAACAGCTTTACAGTGAACTCTACCCTGAAGTGGAAGCTGGTAAACTTGACAAGAAACAAAAAGTAAGACCCATCAAATCATACCTACCAACATGTCAACTGTTCCTATTTAGGGACAGTCCCTACTTTGGGGATCAGGAAAGAGCAATTTTCATCCTTGATGACCCTGTGTCCCTTTTTTCTGAAAATCTATTTTATATTAATGAATGGGAAATTCATTTGTCCTTATTTCTTGGCTGGCAGGGTTTGCAGGTCTGTTGAATAATGATTATTCAATCACCTTGCAATGTGAATTTGCAAATCGGGATAATTTAGGTAATACCGGGGAGATCATGCACTCAGAAGTGTGAGGATTTCAATATGATTAAACTTCTAGCAAAAATTTATGAAAAAGTATCCTAAGTATCCTAAAAAGAAAAACACTGTGGTGCGAAAGAACTTGTCCGGAAAGCAAAAATTAGAATGTCTATTGTGACATATTGGAAAGAAATTTCAGCCAACATCATTTCACAGCAAGATTGTAGATTTATTTACAAGATCTACATGCTATCCATGTAATCATTGATTTGTGTTTGAAAATTCTGAGTTTCAACAATTTTCCATGTTGCATTCCGGATGCATCTTTTCGCACCACGTCGATTTCCTAAGACACCTTACTTCAGTCTCCATTTCAATTCTGTATTTCTTATTCAGCAGATAAATCAGTCTACTAGGAATACAAGGAAAACTCCCAAGAGAGCTTACAAAATCAAAGGATGGGGGGATTCCCCTCGAGGTAGGAAGAAAAAGAAGGATGCTCCTGCCAAGGAAACGAAAGAAAACAATCTTGAATGGTTTGAAAATGATGCTGTCTATGGATTTTTTGATTAGATTAGCACTTTGATCTAATATATTTGTTCCTAGGCATCTTGAGAAAACTGACATGGAAACCCTTGTCTGTTTGATCTTCATGGTGTTGATAATAAGCTTGTGTCTTATAAATGATTCTGGATTTTTTATGGAATGGAGATATTTTGAATGGAATACAATAATAGAGATCAAGCATCCTATGCCTTCACATATTTACAAATCTTAATTAAGATTAATATTTTGTATGGTTTTGATTTTGATGGCATTTTGGTCATCAAGAATAAACTGACAGTTTACATAGAAGCTTGAGCTCTAAAGGTGAAGAAGAATTTTGTGAGATTTCTCATTGTTTTCATGTCAGATAGAATATCATAGTAAGGAAATTCCTGAAAGGGATTGCTTGTCAAATGCTCTCATATTTGAAGTATGGGAAGAAATATTGTTTTAGCCAAACAGTCATGCTGGATTTTTGTGTGATCACAATTATTGTTTCTGCGTGCAGTGAATCTACCTTATGGAAAAAGTTAGTGAACTTCTTATTAACTTATTAATCCCCAAATTGCACCTGAGACACCTGTGTTTATGTACAAATAATATCACTTTCACAGTGGTTTAGAGATAATAATAATGATAATAATAATAAATGTAACTTATGTACCACCAAATCCACTCTGGGGAGTGCTGAAGGTACATATAGAAATAGTCAAGAATTAACTAGAAATGTTTTTACATCTTTTTTGAAAGGAGTCAGAGGTTAAACACTAATTGATGTCTTCAGGAAGGCTATTTCATAATTTAGAACATGAGTGGGCAAATGATCTTTCCCCTCAAGTTCTTGCACCTTTAGGGATCACACGAAATCATTGTATTTCACATTGTAATTGCATGACCTGAACACAAGTTCATCCTTAAAGATAGAAATATTTATTTTATTTTCATTGTGTTATTTCATATTATAAAACTTTTACCTTTTTCTTTTGTATTATTTTATTTTTTGTTTATTTACTGATTTGTCATTGCTAGAGAAAGTGCATTTTGCAATGTTACTCTGCTGAATTGTGTTCGCCATTCACATTTAATTTGTCATACTAGCACAATTTGTTATTTACTAATTGGTTTGAATTGAACTGAAATGACATGACCAAAATATGTATCTCAAAGAACTGATATTCTTTGTTTTCTGAAGTTTAAATGTAATTAATTATATTATCAAATCAGAATACAACATTGTAACATGATATCATTGTACTACATAATATACATCTATCTATATGTATCAAGGTTAAAACACATTGGAAAAGGGGAATTGGTATTAACTAACATGAAATTAGTAACAACAAGCTTTGCCACATATTTAAGTGTATTTTCAACTTCTTTGATGTGATGTGTAAAAATGTAATCATTTGTTAATGGTTTTGTAAAGTCAGTTATGAGTAGTCTTTAAATGTGACTTATATCAGCTTATTTCGTCGTTCTTAAAATAGTTATCATAAATTTATAATAAATTTCAGTTTATATTTCTGTGAATATGGTTCAGTTTTAATCAGTTTATTAATTGGTATTTACAGTGTTTACAAAGCAACAATATTAATGTTTTTTTTCCACAGAAATGGGTTCAAGATTTAAATGTTACAGTTCGTTACTAAAGAGAAATGATTGGAATGTATTTTACATATTTGTAAATAGATATTGTAAATGTGTTTCATTTTGTTTTATTTACACATCTACTTGTGCATATGGGAGCACAGGAAAGGAATATAAATCATTTATGTGGCTTAATACAGATACCCTTTACAGAATTGTATTTATAAGTGTCCTACATTGTTAGCATTATTTCAGTTACATATTGTATTTTACCCAACAATAGCACAAGCAATTCTATGTTAGTGTGTTTGAAACAAGCCAAGATTTTCATGAATGTGTAAATACATATGAATATGTTAACATAGCAAATATGCATCTTATTTATTTTATTTCATATTTATTCACCTATTTATAAATACAAAAAGAGAACTATTTATATTGTTAACTTATATATCACCATTGTTACCATTTTATATCTTAATTTGGGCAATGTCTGTACACTGTAAGGTTTGAGTTTATACTAACAAGTTATATACATGCATGCCATTTGCTTGCTCTTTGAATTGTACATGTATTTTACCTTGGCATTACTTTATGTTATCTGGGGGTGTTTCATAAAGCTGTTCGTAAAGTTACGAATGACTTGAATATGGCAAGCCAAATGGGATTCTTAATCACATCACATCAGCTAAAGGTGAAATATGCAGTGGTAAATTAACAATACTATTACTGACGAACATTTTTATTGCAAAGTATGTTTTTTGGCACAATTTAATTGAGATTATGGGAAATGCGGTCACACTTTGTTAAAATGTCAGGAAATCCCATTTGGCATTTCATATTCAAGTCATTCGTAAAGCTGAGCGTAACTTTACGAACAGCTTTATGAAATACCCCTCCCCCCCCCGGGCTATGTTTGAAATAAATGAGAAGATATTGTATTTCAAATTCATTTTAATTGTGTGTGTGTAACTGATGTTACTTCCGGCATGATGACTGAGTAAAAACGGTATAATCATGTCAAGTGATAGAGTCTAATGACAGGGATATATTGACACATTGATAAATCAATTCCTATACATGTCCAATTTATGGCTTATAGTCTGGACCTGGGGAACAAAATATACCACGGAGATGCAATAGTCTCGAATGATTATGACAGTGTATTATGAGAGAAATAGATGGGAAAGAGGGATAGGCTTAAAGAGAGAGAGAGAGAGAGAGAGAGAGAGAGAGAGAGAGAGAGAGAGAGAGAGAGACAGAGAGAGAGAGAGAGAGAGAGAGAGGAAGAAAGGGAGAGAGGTGCATGAAAGGAAGGAAGCAGAGAGAAGAGCTAAAGAAATGAATGGGCATATTAAGACAGAAGGGAATGAATGATTAAAGGGAAAAATGAAAAATGTGCTAGAAGTCTAGTTGAATTGGTTGTTTTGAAGATGGTTCAAGTCTACAAATCCAGTCGAGTCGGTATAGATGAATCCGGTTTCAAAACACTGTAACTCATGTCGGCCATAATTGGGGGGCTTCCAAAGAAGAACAAAAACTGATTCATTGGGTTGTGCAATGAGCCAGGTGCGTTGCTATGTCAGTGCATAAATTATCTTTTGTAAGGCATACTTGAAGCCCCCCCCCCCCCCCCCCCCCCCCCGTTAGAAATTACCATTAAAAACAGCACCCAAACCGAATTGGTCTGTACACAAGTAAATACTCAGCTGATTCAGTGCCATAGACTCCATACCAGCCATAACTTTGAACTAATCATTGTCCCAAGGTTTGGTATGATTTTAATGCGTGCTAGTGCGATAAGCTGCAATCAATTTTATACATGGACGACTGATGTTGCATCTATTGTACGTCTGCCGTGATGTAAACATGGCGCAGGCATCGTCCCCCGAATCTCCGAGCAAACTGGAACTGGAGGATGATTTTATGCATTATTATGTTGTTGATGGGGTTCGTTTGCCGCCATTCTGCAGAGGAAAGATTCAAGATATTGCAGAATTTTCCGTGAGGCCGGACGATGTCTGGATTTTGTCATATCCCCGTGCAGGTAAGTGCATTCAAGATGCAAATCACCCCTGAGCCTGGCTCTGGCTCTGTGTCAGTGCATGTGCATGTGGCGTGTGTGTGTATACGTGTGTGTTAATTTAATGATGTGCATGCAGGCACTTTCGATCGTTGAACGTCTATGCATGCATAGTACGCTGGGCCCGCACAATTGTTTTATATCTTATTTAGATAGCAGCCTGTATACGCTCATGTTGATTCTGTCTGCTACTAGTACTGCTATAAACTATAGTGTTTTATATAATGAAAAGACGGTGATGTAGACATGAAAGAAACTTATATAAAGTCGACCCTACTAGTTGTTCATTTGTGTGTATTTAAATAATGTTATTGTTAAACAAAGTGCAACTGAAATATCAAATAGAATTCCTGTATAGGCCTACCCAGTTGTTGGATGTCCGGACAGGTTGTGTATCCGGACAGTCGATTTTGAACAGCAAATTGGAAAAGTTCACAAGCAAATCTCTTAAATGTTTTAGCACAAACTGTTAGACAATATTATAAAGAACAAATATTGTTGATGATTAGTACAAATCAATGCATAGTTTTTGTTTAATCCAAAGACAAAAAAGAAGGCTTCATTTTTGTTACGTGTCCGGACACCCAACCCCCCATCCTACTGTAGTCTGTAGTCATGCCTTGATTAGTACAGGTAACTTAGCATTTACTAGTTCACAACTCCAGGCAAGGCCCAAGGGCAAATTGGGAAAAAATCCAGAAAACCTCACCAAAATGCAGTTGATACAGAAGAAGGGGAAGAAGAAGGGGAAGAAGGAGAAAGAGGAAGAGGATGAAGAAGGCAAGGAAGAAGAAAAAAGAAGGGAAAGAAAAATAAGGGGAAGAAAGAAAAAGAAAGGGAGAAGAAGAGGAAGAAGAAGGGGAAAAAAGGTTCATGCATGAAAAAAAAAAAAAAAAATGACACCCAGGCCTGCAGATACATGTAGAACAAATTCCCTCTTTTTTGAGGTTAGGATTGAGGTTCCTTGTTGATGCATTGTGATGCATTGCTCATTCTCTTTTATGACCAGAAGAGTATAAAATATATAAATCTATCAGAGGACTTATGCATCTCCCCTGTGCATGCATGTACTTGGTATAAACACGAAGGACTTTTGATCATTGATACATGTAACTCAAAAGTTAATGTCAATGTATGTAACATTTCTGTACGTTTCAAGACAAGAAAGAGAGAGAGAGGGAGAGAGAGAGAGAGAGAGAGGAAGCAAGCATATACATGTATCTAGGAAGAAAGGGAGGAAAAATAGAAAAAAAGAAAGCAAGAGGATAACAAAAACAGATAAATTAGAAAGAGAGAGAGAGAGAGACAGAGCGAGAGAAAGCTATGATGAGGGGTTAGATGGTGTATTGAAGATGGCCCTAGATATCTTGTATTCATGCATGTGTATGTTGTTGGAAAGGATCATATTGCATTACATTCCATGCCAGGCCAGATAGACTGCAAAAAAGAATTGTAACATACTTGAGTTACATGTAGTCATGTAGCAGGACATCTAGACACACAGCTATTTATAACTTGTCAAATGTGTACTTTGTCTGATCTTGAAGCCCTGTTTAGACATAACATGTTCAATTGTTGTACTGCCACAGTAACATAAATGTAGATCATACATGTAGTTCTCGAAATTTCATTAAGCAGGACTTGACACTAAGGACTTGTTCAGATTTGGTGGGGGGGGGGGGGGAACCGCATTAATCTATTTCCCAGTTTATATTTGCAGAATGTATATTTTGTTTTTGCAGTTTACTATTTATTTTGTGTTTGTTTGGGTGATTTTGGGTGGTTTACTATATTGTGTCTGAAAGAGGCTGATGTGTGTCACTGTCTCACAGCCAACTAGTAGAGCATTTTTAATGTGCATCCATAGATGATGTAGCTGTGAAGATGAAGGCTGTAACATATGCTGAAGTATGTTAGGCTGCCATGTTGAGTCATGCGAAATAATCATCAGTCATTCAATATATTCCATGTATA